>CP136065.1:53603852-54216295 GCA_032622095.1 Siphonodentalium dalli
CACTGCCTCTATATGGCAGTGCCAGTATACACCATCCCTATATATGCGCCTGCTTTACGTTAATGATATTATACTAGAGACAAGGGGAACAGAAGAAAATTTCCTTGATTTATCATCGCTCGGAAATCAGACAAATTTAGCCTATTTATCCCGAGCAATGTTATCGATATCACCATTGGTGTGTCGACGAAGTCACGAAGGATTCCTTTTTCAATCAATGCAACAAGCACCCCTCACTATCCATAGCATTCAATACATTTTTGACCAGCGAATATTGTCTGCAGAGCGGTTATTATTGTTAGTAGTATCCACTTGATTTTAGAGTTATCCATCTTACAACCGCAATTTGTCTGTTTTTAGCACGTGGTCCTCGAAAAGATGGGGCCACAAACAATAGAAACAGCACATTTCAAACATCAATATCTAATCACTCTGAGCTTTGATGGGTGGGTTCCTCGACTGGAATCAAATATTTTTACCCCCCGAAGCCAAAGAAATAGTAATATAGGAGCGTCTGATCGGATCGAGTACCTTTAACTGATCAGTCAATACTGAGACCTATATGTGTTTGTTGTTTGTTTGATCACTTTTTAATTATAAAAAGCTGAATGGTGGTGAATTTTGGAGAATCATACCATATCGCCATATTGATTGAGCTGGATCAACCTGGATTTTTACTGGAGACAATATTTGGTGGTCAAAAAGTTATTGAATGCTATGGGTAGAAATGGAGTAGAGGGGCACTTGATTATATTGAAAGAGGAATCCTTTGCCGAAACCCACCCATGTCGATATCGATACTATTGCTTGGATAAATTAGCTAAGTTTGCCCAATGTCTGAGCAATGGAAAGCTTATTTTAATGCATGTTTTAATGGCATGGTTAATGTTTCGGGTTTTTTTTGGCAATATTATAAAAGTGATAACTTGGCTTGAAGGAATATTGCGGATTGTCTCCCCGAGGAACCAAGATATTGGTTCAAGGGGAGACTATCTGCAATGTTTGCCTCAAAACAGGCATCATTTTGTTGTCGTTATATCAAATAGACATGTTCCTACAGTTGTGGCTGATTATTAATGGGTTTCTAGAACTGTCAGTTGTACTTTTGCTGCCTTTATCATTGATTAAATTCCCAATATAAGATGATGAAACACCTGCGAAATGTTTGTTGTCAGCAACAACAGCATCCATGTTGAAATAATTTGACTAAGAGTTGCATTGGCAGCAGGTTTTCCCAAAATTTCTGGAAAAGTTTAAATAATCTAAAATATTCGAGTCTCTGAAGATTCTGAACTAATGGTACTATCCTGGGAATGGGGAATATTCTATGAGTTTCTGCCTCAGAGTACCCATAGTGATGATAGTGTCATCGATAACAAACAGATTCCAATTGACAAAATCCACAGGAGAGCCATACACATGTATAGGTAATTTCCAACCTGAGGCCTGCTTGTAAAATATATGCATCAAACTGATCAAAATATTGTATTCTAAAGAAGGCTCCTGACTGCTTCTTGGCGACCACATAGCAGGACTCAAAATCTTCATCTGTCCACCTGTCACTGACAGGTCACAGCTTATGGTGACAAGTAGATTTTTGTTGTACCTACACTTATGGCATGTGACCCTGTCACCTACATGTATGACACCTCACATTAATGAGAGGTGCAACCTTACTGTTAGTCTTTAAGCTTATGTTGGGAAGGTAGAATAATACCTACTGTACATGTACATATATGTACAAGCCTGTGTTTAGTGTGCCTGTCATTTGAAGAAGGGGGGATTTTAGTGACGCTATCCCACATTAACCCACTTGGGACCTCATTCTGCATGGCCTCATCTGCTATGGGAGACATAGACTCAGATTGAAGTTCCCAAATGGTGAATATTGTGATGTACATGTACACACATTGGGAACCTCGATAATTGAATGTCATCTGCCCTTTTGGGGATACAGAGAAACTAAACTAAAAAGAAATAGAATCTATGTGAAGAAATTTCTATAGAGATTTAATAATAAAGTTTCTGCAGAAGATGAGGTCCCCAGAGGGTGAATTTGGTGATGCTAGCCCACTATGCAGGATAGTGTCACTAAATTTAACCTCTGGGACCTCATTCTGCAAATGACAAGCACACTTAACCCTTTACCCAACAAACCGGCCAAAACCGGCCAAATAAAGCTTCAACAGCCTAAAATATCTTTGGTCTGTCTCAATAGAACCATACAAATATGGATATCATTGGAACCGGCTCCTTGACCACATTGTGATAGTTACAGTTAGCCCTGTGCCAATGCATTCTCTTATATATGCGAGTCGACCACATATATAAGAGAATGCATTGGCCTAAAAAAAATCTTTTTTTTAACACTGTTTACCATTTTTTTTTACATTCTTTAACAATTTTATAATTTTTAATGTGTTAAGCCAATGCATTCTCCCATACATATATAAGAGAATGCATTGGCACAGGGCCCTTCTGTTGGGTAAAGGGTTAACTCAGGCTTGGTGCAGTTAGGCCGCAACTGAAAATATTCATTTGCAGTCACCCTGCACACATTTTTCTGTATCTGTAGTCTCAGTGTAAACAAGTCACCCTGCACACATTTTTCTGTATCTGTAGTCTCAGTGTAAACAAGTCTTTTTATATATATATCGGTGCTCTCCAAGATTTAATTGACATAACGATAAATAACTGAATTTTTAATATGCCACTTTGTACCGGTACTTGTAGCACACACATAACATGCAAATAATGATACTCTCGAGATCCAAATAAACTTTTTGGTCAATATAATCTCACCCATACAGTGCTTATTTGGACCCCTACATTTATTAATTTCTGGAGACTACAATTCTTCCATTTTCTCTTTCTAATCTAAATCTAATGAATTCTTTGTTTATGAAGTCAAATGCCATGGTACATGTACTAGCATCTTCTTACTCTGCGTGGGGATTATGGATGAATTTTGCTATTTTGTAATAGTCAGGTGCCTGGGAGCCAATGTCCTATAAAAATTGATATAACTTATCATCTTATTGACTGGATTCTAGTCCAAATTTTACGTACGTCAATTCAATGTTTGGTTATACGGTACTCTAACAATTGTTAGAACCACCTACGCTGTTTCAGATTTCCCACCCCTACTTTTATTCCATCCCCACCCCTACTCTTATTTGATTCTGAGATATTTTCCACCCCCCCCATACTTCCATACCTTTGTTTTATTTATCCCAAGTATACTTTGTATGTACATGTAGATAATTTTACATTTTGAACATAGCCATTTTTTGGCATGCCTGCTGTATTTTCAATCATGTTTACAATTCTGACAAGCATGGAATTTCAATAATAATTTGAGTTGGTGGGGGGGGGGGGGGGGTGGCGGGGGCTGGAGACCACCTTATATTATTATGGCCTTTGTGACCCACATGCAAGCCTGAGTTTAGTGTGCCTGTCATTTGCAGAATGAGGTCCTCAGAGGGTGAATTTAGTGAAGCTATCCCGCATAGTGGGCTGGCATCAACAAATTCAACCTCTGGGAATCTTATTCTGCTTAGGCCTCATCTTCTCTGGAAAGTTTCTTTATTATCAAATTTCTATAGAAATTTCTTCACATTTATTCTATTTCTTTTTTAGTTTAGTTTCTCTATGTCCCCAAATTGGCAGATGACACATTGAATTATCGAGGTTCCCAATGGGTATACATCACAATATTCACCATTTGGGAACTTCAATCTGAGTCTATATCTCCCACAGCAGATGAGGCCATGCAGAATGAGGTGCCCGTATGGTGAATTTGGTGATGACAGCCCGCTATGTGGGATAGTGTCACTAAATTCAACCTCTGTGGACATCATTCTGCAATGACAGGCACACTAAACTCAGGCTTGCATGTGGGTCACAAAGGCCATAATATAAGGTTTGTCACCAGCCCCACCCCCCACACTAAACTCAGGCACACTAAACTCAGGCTTGCCCTCATGTGCAATATTTACTAACTGATCCAATTCTACTGGTAGGTCATGCATAACGAACGTTCAATATATATACATGTACATGTATTGGGACAAACAGTGATGTATTTCAAGGTTATGGGTATTTCAGGCAGCATATATTATTTAAAGGATTTACCTTTGAAGCTATTCATACTTATTGTGTACTGTGGCTTGATTATGCCGGTATTAACCCTTTCATGATGGGAACTGCGCTGGTGCAGCATTAAAGATCATGTGCCAGTGCATTCTCTTATATATGCCAGTCTTTCATAGGGAGCGTGCGCCTCGCAAATATAAGAGAATGCCAAATCAATGCCATTGTAAATAGTGTTGGGCCAGTGTATTCTCTTATATATATGTGAGGCTGTTTTGCTGACACTTGGGTAGCTAAAGAAGAAGACGAAGTCCAGAGGACGTGGTCTTAAAAGGATTGCTGACTTGTTGACACTTAGCGTGACTAAGTGGGTAGCTGAAGAAGACGAAGTCCAGAGGACCTGGACTTAGAAGACACTCTGGACACAGCAGAATACAGAACTCAAGAAACAAGAATAAAAACTGAGGAATCAGCAGAATATAGAACATAAGAAACAAGAATAATTCACACAATCCTTGGTGAAATTATAAATAAAGTATTTGAACTTAACTCTGGTTTCTCTATTTGTTAACTTAGTTCAAAAATAGGGTAGTGGTAGCCTGAAAAATGCAGAACTTCCAGGTCAATAATCTGTGCCTTACCCACAGGGATTTAGGACATCCTCCCTTTAATGCCGTGCACCCTTCGGTATGTTATAAAAGAGGGTATCACCCCCCTCCACCCTGAATCCTGAATACCAGATAATTTGGGGGGGTGAATCCTGAATACATGTTAAGAAATAATATGCGATAAATGACATACAAATTGACTGTTTTAATATGAGACAGATACAAGCAGAAGTTACATAGACACATTATGATCCATTATACCTGACATGATATTGGAGTAGAGTATTATGGGCGTTATGAGGCCGTTATGATACGATTAATGATACTTTATGATGGCATGGTGGTCGAATATGTCCAAGAAGCTATTCTACCCACTCATTCACTACGTAACTAGCACAAAATATTATTTTGCGCCATCAAAACCTGCGTCCAAGATGTTTTGCTTGAACCCAAATACCAGCTAATTCCGGGGTATGAATTCCGCGTATGGCTTCAAAACACCCTGAATCCCGTGTACCGAAAAGGGGGGGTGATACCCTCATAAAAGTATACATTTTCGGTCCTACTGTATTTCAATGAGAAGATCAGTTGTTATATAACACCATTTCATAAAGCTGCAATAACTGTAGCGACAAGCACTGATTTTCCCACCACCTGTTGACTCCCAGCATGAGTGGAACAAGGCAGTACAAATCACTCAAGGTAGAGTACTGATGTACTGCTGTCTTCATTTGGCATACTTCTAGTGTGTACACAAAATACTCTGGCAATCAGGAAGTGTGTAAGTAAGTTAATGGGAGCAACATAATGGACTGAGATATATGTACTTCTACTAATAATGGACTACGAGATATGCAGTGACTAATCAATAGGAAATTGTGGCCAATTCTTATATAACATCAAAGTCACCAATAAAGCAATATTGGGTAGCTTGGTATAATTTTTGCTTTGTGATCTGTTGTGATCTTCTAATGTGTTTATCATATTAACTTCTTGCTACTAGTAGTTGATCTAACTTAAGCCATTTGCTTTAGGTCAAAGGCATTCTAAAAAAGTGTGGATTGTGATCATGTACATGTACTTTATCCTCTGTGAATATGACTTGTGTCTGACTCAATAGTCTCAGCGCATATAGGGCAGCTACAGTTCTGTACTCTTCCATGGAAGAATACCATGCAGAATATGCATTTGAACAATAACATGAAAGCATTCATTATTGTCATAAATTTACATGAAACGTGTTGATTATAAGTTAGATTTACTGTATATATATAGTTTGGGATTGTCCTTTTTACCAAACTTGGAGAGTTTGCAGAGTTTGCAGAGATGGTAAGTATACCATACTCTTATTTAAATTTGTGCAGTAATAATTTAAAACTGAGCGAAAAATAGTGTGATTCAAAGAATTTAGTGAACAAACAGAAAATTCAATGGGTTTGTGTATTAAATCAATATACTTGTACGGAGTGTCTTTTCGAAAGTATACAGTAATGTCGTAAATAATCAACTCCTTAACCACAGCAGAATTATGGGTAATTTTTCAGGATTTAGTTTGAAATATGGCTTGTTGCCATTCATCGGAAAGCTCTCACCGATGAATGGCAACAAGCCATATTTCTGACTAAATCCTGAAGAATTACCCGTAATTCTGCTGTGGTTAATGAGTCGATTATTTACGGCATTACTGTATCTATGGTCATTGAGGTCAGTTTACATACAGTAGTTAGATTTCATGTCTGTGATACCCATAATTATTGAATTACCCATCTTCACATCTAAATAATTAACAGTTCCATGTAGGCTACCTTCTGCACTCTACATTTTATGGTGGACTTTGAATCTATCTTCAGGTAGAACTGCATTCCATCAGATACATGATTTTACAGGAATATTTGGTCAGCTTTGAATTTGTGCATCAGGGTGTGTGAATTCAAAGTGTGCGATTTTTAAAACTGAGTGAAAAATAATACTGCACAAATTTAAATACAAGTAAGTTATATACTTGTACATGTATTTGCTGCTTGTGAACTGAAAGGGCTGGAGGGTTTTCAAATCAAGCCTGCAAATAGTGCATGTCATTTGCAGAATGAGGTCCCCAGAGGGTGAATTTAGTGACGCTATCCCGCATGATGGGCTAGCATCACCAAATTCACCATCTGGCTTACAAGGTCAAGGTAATTATTGTTCTAGGCCAACATATTGTCTTATATATGTACTAGAGGATGGACCCGGCGATGCTCGGGAAAAATAGAGATTTTAACAAATAAAGATAGGCTACTTCATGTAAGAACACACAAATTATTTTGGGCGTTACATTTTATAACGGCACATTATAAGAGGGTGTCCATAACCTCCCTCGTACTTATCCACCCCGCGTGTTTATTTTAAAATACATTTGACAGAAGGTGAACGCCTGTGGTGTATTAAAAACACACTTTATTCAGTTGAGTAACGATAATTCGAATAAAAGTTGCCGAAAATGTAAAAAAAAAACTATTACGCTGCTGCTCTGGGGTTTCCCGCTGTCTGGTCGCCCGATTCCGCCACGTTTTTTTGTGAAATGCGAGCCAGGTTTCTTCTTTTTTTTCGGCGGCATTACTAAATAGACGAAAAAGTGCAAGAGCAATTAATTATGTCCGCTAATGTGTTGCTGAACGAATTGACTTATGCGCGGGAGCGGCGTAATTGCCCTCTGTACTGAACGTTTAACTATGACGTCACGATAAAAATGATCCCGTAACATGAAACGCGACGTCCGGCGCAAACAGTACCCAGCCAATGTCCTTCCCCGGGCCAAGTTACGCCTAGATACCAAATTTCGAGGCGATCGGTCTAGAAACCACAAAGTGTATAGGGAACACACACACAGACATTCGCATTTATATATTAAGACTAGAAGGTGACCCGACTTCGTCCGGGCTTTGACATTGAATTGACCATTTTGAAGGTCAAGGTCAGGTGGGGTCACGATTTGACCCGTCCAAAACACTCCCTGGAAACAATTACCACTAAGTATCAAATTTCGTCAAAATCTGTCTGGCAGTTTACCAACACCAACACCCCAAAAATGGTGGAAATTGGCCCAGCGGATACCGGGAAATCGGCCCAGCGGATACCAAGATACCCTATGTATCAGATTTCGTCCGTAAAAATCCGCCAGTTTTACCCGATTTGATTTCCACTAAAGTATATAAACGCGCCTCATATACACACACTCGTTAATTATCAAGCTTCAACGTAAAGATAAATTAGCATTGTGTGGTAAATTTTAACTAATTATTTTCTCGCCGTCAAAGTTGAACAATGTCGATGTTGTTGGCATTGACGGTTTGGGGCCACCGGTAGATTCCAACAGCGAAATAGCATTTCAGCTAAATGGATTCTTGGATGAGATTCCAGACCCGCGGGGTAAATGTAAACAACTTGAGCCTATGCGTGGTGTAAATATACAAAAAATAAATCTATCGACAATAGACCTAAGAATATCAGCTGTAACAAAATTTATATATCAGAAATTGTAAATGATTTATTTTGGGATAGATACACGATTCTTAATAGCCTGCAAATTGACAATATATATTGTAAATGTTATAATTTTGGGGAAAATACACGATGCGTAATTGCCTGCAAATTGCTTGCGTTCGTCAACGTATGAATATAGAGTTATCCTCCCTGCATCGCAGTGCTAAATTCCGGCGTGTTAGCACTGCGGATCCCGAGATATGAGTTTTGAAGGTCAAGGTGACGCCGCACGGACAAATGGACGGGCCCATGTTCGTTCCCGGGTCGAATTACATGTCCGTACCAAGTTTGGTCGAAATCGGTCCAGCCGTGTTCGAGTCCATCGCAAACACACACACACACACACAGATCTTCCAAAATATATAATAGATGTTCGAGCCTCCCTATGGGAGACTCGCATATACATGTATAAGAGAATACATTGACACAGGGTTTCGCCAAATTTCAGGAAGCTCAAATCGTGGAAGGGTTAAAAGTATATTGCTTTGAACAGCCATCTTGATCATAAAATGGGAGCGGGATGGATGAAAGTTGTAAAAACTTCTGTCTCGATCCATTTGTAATATATATATATTACATGTATATTAAAATAAGATACATTTGTATGTTTAAAAAAAACATAGAATGTTATATCAACATATATATATATAATCATCAATTTGTCCCATAGACCACAAATTGTTTAATAAAATTTATCCTATATGATACTAACTTATGTTTTATTTATGTGATTTTCTGTATATAAATCAAGATATTTTTTCAATAATTGCTTTGGCAGCAGGTTGCACTACATTGAAACCAATGGCATAGCCAGCCACCTGTCCACCCATCTTTTGCATGTGCAGTTAATAAAGTGGACAAGTAAATTTGATCTAAATATTGTTGGCAGAGAGAACACCTGACTACTTTAGACTAGTTTACATATTTTAGTCAATATTAACCTTGTCTGAAATACCATAATATACTTCAATTTACTGTCAGAAATTTGCATATTTTTTAATAAGGAATTGTTTGTAAATAATACAGGTGTGTTTTTGAAAGGCTTAATTTCAAAGCTAAGTTATTAGGAATCCTTCTGCACTTAAGGTTTCTGTTTGTCTGTCTGTTGTCTGCTAACATTTCCTGAAAACCTCCCGAGTTGAATAATATACATGTACTGTTTCAATGTATATTTTTATTCCTTAATGGGAAAATCCATTTAGTAAAGAAAGGGTTAAGGTGGTACTTTATAGGTTAGTGTTCACTAAAGAATTGGGTACTTTTTTAATTTTTATGACACTTGTTCACGTTGAAAGTTGTCTATAAATTACTGTTTAAAGGCACGGATGGCCTTCATTGTACATGTAGGTTATAATTCAGAAATAACAGTTACCAAATTTTGAAAATTTCCTCATTAATATGAATGTGATATTATCCGCAAAACTTTGTGAGCCGAGCGTTTGTTTATATACAGCATATATAGTGAGCGATAAGCAAAACACTGTGGCAATTTTTTTTAGGAGAATGGTCACGGTGACCATTCAACACTTACATCTTGAGAGGCGAAGGTTAGCGATCGCTATACTGGTATATTGTACATGTATACAACTTGATGGCATTTCTAACCAAAGTTCATGTACTAGTAGGGGTCTTCATGGCATTTGAGTGTTCTGCTTATCACATACTCTTTACTCTTTGTTTACATCACATGGCATGCATAACACAGTGTACTTACAATAACATGCAATTTGACTATTTTAAAAGCAATACCCGCTGCCAACACCTACCATATCTTTAACTAACTAACAACATGATAATTTTTTTTAGGTAGATACATGTACTATGTTGAAAGTCGTTGTACATGTAGGTGATATTTATAATTTTTGTGTAAAAAAATATTAACCAATAAACATCATTCCTTTCCATGAGGAAAACACAGTAAGAGCAATTATTTGCACCTGCAATTCAGAATCCGGCTATTAATTGCTTCCGTAAAATGTAAAGTGAGCAATATTCTATATTTAGTGGACATTTCTATGCCACAAATTATTTGCATCTTGGGCGAAGTTGGTGAAGTATATATTTTTTTGCCTTTATTTTATGTCACATCTTATTATTAAAACTGTATATTTATGGTTTATGAAAGAAATAATCTTGGGGGTAGGGGTCTTGGGAAGGGATGGAGGGCTTGGGGGCCCTAACAACATGTCCACCTATTCTTCAATATCTTTATACCATAGCTCAGTACCAATTTCATGTTTTAATAAAATAACTGGGAAGTAAAAGCATGTATCCATAATTTATGAAGACATATATAAACAAGCCTTGAAATAGTGTGTCTGTCATTTGCAGAATGAGGTTCCCAGAGGGTGAATTTAGTGATGCTAACCCACATAGCGGGCTAGCATCACCAAATTCACCCTCTGAGGTGTAAGCAGAATGAGGTCCCCAGAGGGTGAATTTGGTGATGCTAGCCCGCTATGCTGGGTAGCATCACTAAATTCACCCTCTGGGGACCTCATTCTGCAAATGACAGACACACTATTTCAAGGCTTGTATATAAAGAGAGTAATTGATCATAATTGAATTGCATGGTCTAAATCTTGCTATGAACAACCATTGTGCTGCATTAACCGCATTCAGAAAGCCTGCAAAGGCTATTAAAAAATGATTGCTGATATATGTCAATATGATCTCAAATATAATCTCGGGCAACATACTGTAGTCACATTATAATATCTGATGCCTGTCTGTTTGCTGCTTGAAATATTTTCTTGGGTCAGATGGTCAGAATTGATGGGGGAGTTTTCTCCTCATATAACAGTTGGTACGGTATGGTAACCCACTACAGTAATGTCCTAAATAATCGACCCCTAAACCACAGCAGAAATGGGATTTTTTTCAGGATTTAGTCGCAAATATGGCTTGTTGCCATTCATTGGAAAGCTCTTGGTGAGAGCTTTCCGATGAATGGCAACAAGCCATATTTCCGACTAAATCCTGAAAAATTTCCCATAATTCTGCTTTGGTTAAAGGGTCATATACTTCGGGCATTACTGTATTTACTGTCTTGTTGAAGCCCTGGTTGTAATTATTAACCCTTGAACATCTTTTTCTGTCTATTCCACAGGTCCCAGTGACAGGCTACAGATAATCAAAAGTTACTTGTTTTATGTGACTCCTATTCAGTACACAGATGGAAGTTCTCATGTGGAGTGGATTCAGTGCATTATATTTAGTTGACAAGAGGACTATAGAATGGAAGAGACAGAAAAATTACAACAGCAAAATTCTATGTCAAGTGATGACTATGAGAGCACGGAAGCAACGATTGACATGCCCCCAGCCCCCGATGGTGGCTGGGGGTGGGTTGTGTTGTTCGCAGCATTTATGATTAATTTTCTCTGTGATGGAGTTGCATTTTCATATGGCATTTTGTTCACAAATTTAGAAGAGTATTTCAAGGAAAGTAAAAGTAAAACATCATGGGTGGGATCGGTGTTCTTCTCGATCCCGTTAATGGCAGGACCGATCGCTAGCGCCATCACGACCAAATATGGTTGTCGCCTCACTACGATTGTCGGTGGTCTCATTACTACAACTGGATTTGTTCTGAGTTATTTCGCCAATTCCATTGATACGTTATGTTTGACTTTCGGAATAATTTCTGGATTTGGTTTATCATTCGGATACATGACTGCAATTGTTAGTGTGGCATTTTACTTCGAGAAAAAGCGTGCCTTTGCCACAGGTCTTTCCGTATGTGGATCTGGTTTGGGTACATTTGTTTTTGCACCGTTATTAGAGTATTTGCTTGAAGAGTATGGATGGAGAGGAACAATGTTGATTCTTGGTGCAATTATGTCCAATATCATCGTATGTGGTGCTGTTTTTAGACCTTTGGAATTTTCTGCAGCGCAGAAAAGAAGACGTGCTTTGGACACATTTCAACGATTCACAAAGTCATTGTCGAAATCGAGTCTTCCTCTGAATTCTAGACAGAGATCGCGTCATCACAGTAGAAACACAGGCAGCTCACAATCGCTCTCGGAAGACGATTGTCAGGATTTATCAGACAATGATGTTTCTTCATCGGATGATCATCTAACATTGAGTCAGTCTTACATTCAGTTCCCGACCTATACAGACCTCAAGGAGTGTGAAATTTCTGATGAATTCATCAGGGAAGCGCAGAGAAATAAATACAACTTACAGCAAATTATACAAAGATATGCGCACGAGCTTCACATGGAGAGGGCTAATAGCAGTGATGTAATGACGAACAGAAAAGCTAGTGTTGTTATTGGCTCACATGACCCAGATAGAATGATCGCTAATGGTCAGGTAAGGATATTTCCTTTTGAAGTGATGCCAAAATTCTGATGTTGTGAATTGATCAATGCGAAATACTCTACTGTTTTCTTGAAGCTATTAATCTTAAAAACATAATTATTTGTTCTAATCTTGCATAGAGATGGGTCAAATGCCTGTGTATCACCATTAGAGCTATGGTAATATAATATACCATATTTGCATATTTGCAGTGCCTCTTTGAAAGAAAGGTCGTATTATGTCTGTCCATTACTCCATCTGTCTAGACGTTTGTCCGTTAACATTTTTGGTTTCCAATCGATAACTATAGTTTGGATTGTTCGATCTGAACCAAAGTTGGTATGTGTATTTCCCAGCTAAAAATACAGGCTAAGTTCGAATATGGGTTCAGTCCAATAATTTTTACATGAGTTACGGCCCTTTTTCGACTTAGAATTTGACAGATTTCATAACATTTTGGTTTCCAATCGATAACTATAGTTTGGATTGTTCGATCTGAACCAAAGTTGGTATGTGTATTTCCCAGCTAAAAATACAGGCTAAGTTTGAATATGGGTTCTGTGCAATTATTTTCACATGAGTTACGATCATTTTTCGACTTAGAATTTGACCGCATTTGTCAATGAAATTAGGGGAATATCAGATATTCTTTGTAATCTCAAATTATTATTTATTTTGCGGTAGTACTATTCAAAATGGCTAGTAAAGGGCATATTTTGCCATGCCCTAGCGATGCTCTTGTTACATTTTTATGTTTACCTGTACCATAGTATGGTAAACATAATGTCGACGTCCGGATTGACCACTCGCCGTGCGTCCGTCCATCCGTCTGTCCGTCTGTATGTCCGTCCGTAGACACTTTACGCATGGTGCGATAACTCAAATATTTTCTATCCGATCGGAACCAAATTTTGGATATGAGTTTCTCAGACCAAAATACAGATCGAGTTCAAATATGGGTTACGGAGTTATGGGCCTTTTTCGACTTCGAATTCACGCATGCTGTCATAACTCAAACAATTTTTATCTGATTGGAACCAAATTTGGTATGCGAGTTTCAGAGCCCAAAATACAGATCGAGTTCGAATATGGGTTTGATCCGATTTATTTTAAAGGAGTTATGACCCTTCGAAATTTTTTATTTTTTTTAAATCCGATGCTATAACCGAAGTATTTTTTGTCCAATTGTGTTCATATTTGATATGTAGGTTTATGATGACACGCCCCTCATCTGTATAGTTTTTGCTATTGTTTGGAAGATCGGTTTAGAAAATAATTAACCCTTTACACACATGCTATCCAATGCAATAAGTTGAACATATTTCTTCTGATCTGCCTCATTTTTCTTACCTAGGTTTTTCTTAGCACGTTCTTCGTCTGTATGGTTTTTGGTATTGTTTAATTAACCCTTTTCACTCTTATGTTTACTTAGAATTCACCCAAGCTGCTATGACTCAAAGCATTTTTCATCTGAGCAACACCAAATTTGGTATATGAATTTATCACCCCTAAATACAGATTGAGTTCGAATATGGGTTTGATCCGATATGTTTTATATAGAGTTATGACCCTTTATAATTCAAGTAATTACTGCTGGGAATTTGAAGAGAACGTATTTCACAGACCATGTGTGTTATTGAAATGTGTTATTATCACTATGGACATTAGATATGACATGCTATAAAGCCTGATAGTGATACCACAGGCTGGCAGGATTTGTTTATCATAATGTCAAATTGATTGATGACTATCTGGTGGAGTTATGTTTTCTGTGCAATATTAAGTTAACCCATTTGCTGAAACAGGTCCATTACATTAGTTGAATATTCATCATTAGAGGAAATGTCTTATTTTGAAATTCCCTCAATTGCATTTGGGCTCCAGGGTAATATTAATGGTGCTGGTATTCTTGAGACTGACTTATTGTATGGGTTTCTAAATCCAATGACATGCTTTGTATAGACTATTTTGTGTTTATCAGTTCATTAGTTTGGGTAAGATTAACCCCATTCTATCCGATTTGATAACTCAAATATTTCCATTGATTATGTTTATAGTTCTTGGCATAGTTGACGAGAACACACCCCTAACCTGCATAGTGAGGGTCATTTGGTTTATTTGCTTAAAAATATTAACATCCTCCACCAATCCTGTTGACACAATGTGATAACTAAATATTTTTCACACGATCACTATTTTAAGTGTGAATTGTTGAAACTTTAGCACTCATGAAAAGGTTGATGTAAGGATTTATAAAATTTATAAAAATAGCTGATCGCTATCACCAAGGTATGGGTTAAACATCTGCCGATCGTGATCGGCCGATCGTTAAAATCAGTGCTTGAAATTGGCCATGGCAATAAGCAATGCCGTGGTATAATTTAATAAATATTAGTAAGGCCAAAACAAAGAATACCTGTGTTTAGGGTAACCCGCCCGCCCCTACTCAAAACCTGCCGCCAAATTCCATTTTATCGTTTTTCAAAAATTTCCTCCGACTTCATTTTATTTTTTTGTAATTAGGAATTCGCGACTACGGAATTAGCTTAAACAAGTAAACCATTTCCTTGCAAATATCGTCAATTCACGAAATACGGAAGTGCTGCCATTGTTGTTGTAGTATATTCGTATTCCCTCGTCATTGTTCGGCAAACCTCGCCGATTTCTCGAAAGCGGAAACCAGAAAACACGCGATATGTATTAACTAGCAAATCGAAAGTAACCGGATATTTTGCCGATTGAATATGGTGGAAACACTTCCGTGTGCGGATAGATCCTGCGTTTTAGCTATTAAACTTCACAAATCCGTTCATATGAATCAGAATAGAAACATGGCGCCTGTCAACTATAGCACAGACATGTTGTCGTGCGTGAACCGGTACCACACGGATTCTGAACTGACAGAAAAGGACATAGTAATAAAATGTCAGATTAAAAATAATTCTGACGTCACGTTCGCCTTGTGACTTGTCGCATGTATGTGCCATTTCCAATGGAGGAACTCTTGTTAAATTCACCTTCTGAGTTGAATATTTCGCAAAATTTCTTAGTATTCGAGTCGGTGGATAAACAAAATATCATAAGTGTCTTGTGTGGGAAATTGAACAGTAATATGTCCACTCGTAGGATTTGGCCTGGAGCTTCAGCGTGAACATAAACTGTTTAATTTCCAACACTAGACACTTATCTCATATATATTTTGAAGACCTCTGTCTGTTTGTCTGTATGTCTGTCTGTATGTTTGTCATTAATACAAATCTACGATTCTCGACCGATCGGGACGAAACTTGGTACGTGTGTGTAGTTTGACCAGGCGGTGAACGTTGTCGTATTGGCATGCCCGTGCGGCGCCCGCTTCGCGCATGCGCAGACGAGATCTCGGAAACGGGTGGAGCTATCGACTTGAAATTTGGTATGTGAATGTATCTTGCCCCGGATACGAATTTTATCGGGTCGCCGAGCCCGTGCGACGCCAGCTTCGTGCATGCGCAGACGAGATCTCGGAAACGGGTGGAGCTATCGACTTGAAATTTGGTATGTGAATGTATCTTGCCCCGGATACGAATTTTATCGGGTCGCCGAGCCCGTGCGACGCCAGCTTCGCGCATGCGCAGACCAGATATCGGAAACGGGTAGAGCTATCGACTTGAAATTTGGTTTTTGAAACGGGTGGAGCTATCGACTTGAAATTTGGTTTTTGAATAGCCCGGACAACGTCGGGCTCATCGGCTAGTCTATTATATATTTTGGAAGATATGTGTGTGTGTGTGATCGCGATGAACTCGAAAACTGCCGGGCGGATTGAGCCCAAACTTCCTATCTAAGGGTAAAATACCAGATGAAGTGGCATCGCATCGCTTCTGAGAACGTCAGAGCACCCATTCTCCACCCCTAGTCACAAAAATTACCGCCATTGGCACGGTGGAGTTAATCGCGTTGATAGTTAAAGAGCGTTCGTATCCGCAGTGTCGTCGATAAAGAGCGTATGTGTGTAATGTGATTATTACATCTGGGCGTGTGCGTGTAAGACTGCATCCAGACATGAGCGTGTTGTGTGACGTACTTAGGGCTTTCCGCCCGAGGTGATCTTCACCTTGAAACGGGTACCCACAAACGTACCTATTTTAGGGACGGGTACCATCACGGGACGGCTACCATCATGTCTCTTGATTAAAAAGGCAGAATTAACTCAAAATAAATTAAACAATTAACAGATTTCGACGAAATTTGAGACCTACGGATACTTTTATCGGGGGAGTGTTTTCGACGGGTCAAATTGTGACCCCGAACTGACCTTGACCTTCAAAATGGTCAATTCAAGGTCAAAGCCCAGACGAAGTCGGGTCACCTTCTATATATAATATCATTTAATATCATGTAGTAGAGGCTCTTATGTACTCCCGTGTGCACTTTGTGAAGAAATATAGCGACTATGCCAATGACGTTGCTTGATATATCAGGCACCAGAAAACACATGTTAGACACCTTGGGGTCGCGACTGGGTGGATTTATGACGTCATCAAGATGGCCGCCATACACAATTTCACAGTATGTACTTAGTCAGTTTGATTAATATCTACTTGTAAATTTATTATATAAATTTGATTATCTCACCACTGACGTGAAACTAATACCCCATACTTCCATTTGACAGAAAAAGTGGCCACCAAAAACCAAGATGGCCGCCAAAATGGCGACCGAAATTCGGAAAATTGATGATTTTTCACACTTTCCTCTTGAATCATTAACCGATGTTTGAAATTTGTAACGAATAAAGACCTAAATTTGAATAAATTCTAGTATCCAACCATTTCTACAACATAATATGTCATATTTCGGATCTCATTCCTGTCAGCTATCTTTAAAATGTGAATTCAAAAATGTGCTATGAAAGTTAACCAAAATTCAATTATATGATTCTAGCCAAGAGTTGAACAGAAAATAACTGAATTTGATGAAGATAATGTAAAAATGTTTTAAATATGTAAATTGCCATATAGTTACACTGAAAATAATGCATATTCGTTTAAGATGGCGGCCAAGATGGCTGCCAAAATGGAGAAATCACCAAAATCTGTCCAATTTTTATTAATATCACTCATGTGTTGGGGAAAAGTAAATATATGTGAATATGTGCTACTTTTTCGCGGACATCCATGGACTTATGGAATGAATTGTAAATTTGGTGAACCATACAGCTGCTTATACCCGAGAATTCAACAGAATTATACCACGAAAATTAAGTCAAATCATCTTCATGGCAGCCACACAAATTTGCAGAATGGGCACTGAGTGAGGAAGAAAATTTAACACAGAAAATATTTCTACGGCAATGATAAAATTGCACCAAGCTTTCTTTTGAAAGAACAAGATTGATAAAAAAAAACCAAGATGGCTGTCAAAATGGCGACCGAAATATAGAAATATAGAAATGTGTTGAATTGTTACACATGCCACTTACATCATTTTCGGTTATTTGTAAACTGTGGCGAGTAGGAATTGAAAAACATATTATGCTGTAATTTGTGTCTAATTGTTGTCCATACTCCGAAAAATGCAAATTAAATAATTCGCTATGTAATTTCACAAATAAACTTGTTTCTCGAGGTTCTAGATTAACATTGGATATAAATAGGCATAATAAAACAAACAAAAGTGTACACAGTTTTAAATATCGTTAGTGTCATTCAATTACATTACACTCGACATTGATCTATTGACCCAAGATGGTCGCCAGAATGGCCGCCAAAACTCACAGTTATAAAATGTGACAAATGTTTATATTCTCAAACGGCATTTAGCAAATGAGTTGGATATATTCGCCCAATCTAAAAGGTATATTGTGACTATGTTTGACCAAACATAGTTTGTTTATAATCGAGAATATATCAGAATGGACTCTTAGAAACCTAACATGAAATTGCCCAATATAATTTAAACGATCCTGCCCTTTTCCTGGGAAGGAAGTCAAACCAGATATGTGCTGACTATCATTATAAGGGCATAACGAGTACTCGAACGCAAAAGAATCCCTGCAGTCATAATACAGACATAAATCCAACTTTATGGCTATATTATTTCGTTTGGGGCAGATCTGCTTTATTCGTTGCCTATTCTTGATTAATTGTTGACCACGTTGATTTCGCCCGGCCACAAAAATTTAGAAGATTCAGGAAAAATATCACACCTTGACTTCATCGAAGTCGAAGTTGCATTGCTATCATACTGCCACCGGGAAATATAATTGCTCAACTTAGAAATACACAGGCATTACATGTTAGTGCAAACATTATTTCGTATCTAATTATGAAACAGTTGTGTCTAATAAGATACAATAAGGGGATATTGCATTGTTCAGTTTCTTGTTTTTGGCATATATGTGTTTCATCACCCGAAATTCGTTTGAATGGTTGAGACATTGTCACACTTCTCAAGACGTGAGTCAGCACATGTACCACCCTTGTTACTTCGTCCAATAGATGGTCACATTGATGGTAGCCTAACTACAACCAACTCACCCCAGCAACTACAGTTGAATTAAAAACTCATCTCGCAAGCTAACAGAGCTCACCACAAAACTCTCCAACTGCATATCAGAGACTCCATATAGAATGTTTCTTTCGGTTGTGGAATGGAGAGTCCATAATACATATTTAATAAATAAATGTCAATACGGCCGCTGACCTCATAGCAAATACATTGCATATTCACTTCGATGTAGTCTAACAGAACTGTGCACGTAACCGAGTTAATGCTTGTCAGTTTATTTTAGAATATGTCAAAACATCAGTATCGGGCAAAAATAGCCTAAGGTTTGTCATTCTCCATGTCGAGTCCAGCAAGTGACAATAACGGCACCTCAACTTCTTCCTGGTTGTCAATGAACAATATCGTGAAATCAAAATGCCTATGCCTAGTGCCTGGATATTTAGTGATGAAATACCTCATCGAAACACCAGAAGTTAATCTTTGGTCCATGCCATATGATGCTGAATCGAACTAATGAATACAGTGACGGGTCATCAAGATAATTTAATGGAACGTTTATTAAGATTTCTTGCAAAACGTCGACATGGGGACATTCATTAGCATTATACATCAACTGTTAGTTCACAGAAAGTAAATATCTTCGAAACACAGAAACCCCGCAATCTCGAACGAAATCCTTTAATTGTCCATCGAATAAATGTAGTTTATAGAATTTGCTGGCAAACCGTACAACCATAATAGTCGGATCCACAAGTAGGCCAATAACAAGCTTGGAATATAGATACTGCGCAAAAGTTGGAAGTAATAGATAACAATGTTATTCTTGAATTGAGAGAATATTGTGGATTGTTAGCTATTTGAAGAGTCCATAACTGAAATATTCTTCAACTATTGCTCAGGAAGGTATAATATTACAACGTTTAACGACCTGAGTTTTCTGCAGACCTGATTACATTGTAGTGGGATATCAAATGTTCCTGTATAAAACATCTGGAAAGAATACTACAAACTTTCCACCCAATAATAATACATGTACCCCAACATGTCGGTGAGTTGAATTGCCTCTACAGCCAAGTCGAACTGTGCATTGGTGCGAAAATTATTATCAATTTTATCTGGAACATTGCCGATAGCCGATACAATTACAGAAATGCAGGTATTTAAAGAAAATTTGGTTTGAATATGTTTCTTGTATGACATTTTGATGAGACATAACGCAAGCATGAAAGAACTTCGATAACACATGTGATAAATATGACATAAGTGCATAAGTTCTGCACATGAAGATGGGGATCATACACGGAACGAACTTGTAGTATATGCGATATCCAGAAAACTATCTCTGTGGAACTCAAATACACATGTATACCAATTGAACTCATTATATGAGGCTATCTTCCTACCCTAGCTCGATCAAAATCAGCCACGCTTTCGCAAATCTTGGGTCTGGAGTCAGTGAGTTAACCAGAGCTGTCCAGAGCTCCACAACAGTTTCTGTTTTGGTACGAACCGGAACATAATTTATCTCTAGTCGCTATATATCGCATGTAATAAGCAGAGGTCTGGTAGAAATCCGCCGATGCTATTCTTCTTCGCAGAAGACAGATATAGCTCACATCTGAACGCTCTCGTATGGTAGTTTGCGACAAAGCAATTACTGTCATATAATCCCCTGATGCACACACAATATGAACTAGATGTTATTCAAGGACGAGCAATTGTAAAAAAAATTCAGTTTCACAAAAGTATACCCTGTGTTTTCGTATATGTATATTAATAAGAACGAATCACACAAATATTAGCTCCTATTCTTATATTTGGACTTAGTATACACTAATTATTAAGCTTGTTAACATGGAAGATGTCTGTAATGTCAACGCATTATATGCCGCTTCTGTTTTTGGGTACTGCATTGTGTGATGTCCATTCAATTAATTTCCGTGAGCAGCTGAATTTCGGTAGAATTGACTTAGTACGATGGCATTACATGAGCAATACGGGAGTCAAGTGAAAAAATTCTGAGCCAAACCCCATAAGGGGGGCGATATCAAGGGGAAGTAATTAAAGTATTGCTCAATACCGACAGCCTTATAGTTGAGGTAGGGATTTTTTTCCAGTCGAGTCACCCAAATCAGGACATTTCCGCTGTACATGTAATGATGGATGTAATCAGCATATATTCAGATTTGGATATTTTCAAATAGGTCAACATCAGATGAATTTATCTACTTTTCATTGTTTCTGTTTCCATTCTCATGAAATCTCGGATATAAGCAGCTACTGTTCGCAAAATATTCATATTGTATCAGATTGTATCAGCATTCCTGGCACTTTTGTCAACAGGGGAACAAATGTGTTTACTAGTAGTCACTGAAACCCACATTAGGATCGTTATCAATGAAAACTAGCAAATTTGGATGATTTCTCCATTTTGGTAACCATCTGAGTCACCATCCTGAATTTAGATTCATGTGGATAATAATATCTTAATCTAACATATCATGGTTGTCGAATGATTAGATAGTATAATTCATTCAAAATAAGGTTGCTAGTAGCCACCGATTTCAAACCGCTGTGAATAATTTAAGAGGCGAGTGTGGAAAATCATCAATTATTATAATTTCGGTCGCTGTTTTGGGAGCCATCTTGGATTTTTAGGTCCAAATTGCACCGCCAAGAGGAAGTGTGATCCAATGGTATTATTGGTCGCGAAACATTATCATTTCACTATCTAAATTTTCCTCCCAGACTCAATGCCAACTCTGAAATTGTTCATGGTTGCCATTTTGATGATTTCATCTCATTTTCGTCGTTTCATTCTCTCGAATTCTTGAGTATAAACAGCCATTGTTCACAAACTATTCATATTGTTTCATATCTCCATGTTATTACGCCAACACGGAGCAAATATATTCACCTATATTAACTAAATCGCACATTAGGAGTGATATCAAAGAAAATTTGACAAATTTTAGTGATTTATCAATTTTGGCAACCATTTTGGTCGCCATCTTGAATACAGATGCACTTTTTTGGTTGTAATTATATGGCAATCTATATGTTTAAACCTGTTGCAAATGTTTGTCATCAAAATCAGCTATTTTCTGGGTAACACTTGGCTTGAATTACAAAATCGATATTTGGTAAAATTTCATAGCATATTTATGAATTTACATTTTGACGACATTTTGTAGGAATAAGACCCAAACTATGACATATTATCATGTCCAAATGGTTAGGTGTTCACATGTATTTAAAATTAAGTTGCTATTAGCCACAGATTTCAAACAACCGTGAATGTTTTAAGAGAAATGTGTGAAAATTCATCATTTTCCCGAACTTCGGTCGCCATTTTGGCGGCCATCTTGGTTAAATGTGGTCAATTTTTCTGTCAAAGTGAAGCCTGTTATCATAGTATCACAATAGTAGAGAAATATTATATTTCCTACCATAAATTCACTACTAGCTATTAATCAAACTGATTCAGTGCCTACTCTGAAATGCTGGATGGCGGCCATCTTGATGACGTCATAAAACCACCCAGTCGCGACCCCCAGGTGTCTAACATTTGTTTTCTGGTGCCCCAGATATCAAGCAACATCATGAGCATAGTGGCTATATTTCTTCACAAAATGCACATGGGAGCCAAAAAATGGACATAAGAGCCTCTACTAATGCTGTATACATGTCATTGAACTTCTGTAACACCATTAAACTGATTAAAGCTACCATGACATTGATTAGTGTGACAATGACTTGCCCAAGCTTTATACGAGTGACACTGGCAGACGATTAGAAGGCACGAATACTTAAATACTATCCCCCGTGAAAAATAAAATGAAAAAATAAAATAAAATGAAGTACGTCCCGCCCGCCTCTGTTTTTTTCCTTCATGTTACCCTAAACTCAGGTATTCTTCCTTTTGGCCTAATGCGGAACTGGTCTGGTCCAGTGGTGGACTCTAGTCTGGATCGGGTGCCACTGTTTTCCGGTCCAGTCTACTATTTTATGTTGAGCTAACTAATATATTAAATTTATTGCGTATTTGTCCCAACATACAATTAACAACAATGCATTAATGGGTTCAAGTGGTTAATAGTTAACTATTTTATGCCATGAAAACAATGTAGATTTATAGATGTCGCTATCCCCATGCTGCACATGTCAACGATTCTGTTGAATGCGGCAATGTGGGCGGCAACATGCTTTGGTGTCGCGGACTTCAGACTAAATATTAAACTGGTATTACCCAATGAAGAGATATACATGTATATGTGACACTTGATTCTCCTGAAATGTCAGGAAGACATTGTTTTGTTGAGCATTGTTGTCATATCATCGGATATATTACCTGTGCCATTTAGTTAAAGTAGTTACAGTAATGCCCTAAATAATCAACTCCTTAACCACAGCAGAATTATGGATAATTTTTCAGGATTTAGTCTCTCAGTGAGAGCTTTGGTGTCACACTCCACAGTTTCTGCAGGGATTGGTGCAAAAATAAGGGGGGCATCAATTCAATAAAAAATAACTGAAATGTGATCCCACAACACATATACAATGTATATATACCTGGGTTGAGCACATACTAGGCTTAAAGATTTTGGTACAGAATTTTCATTTTAATGGGGGTAGCAAGAGTTATGCCCCTTGATTGTGTGCCTGAAAAATGAAATTTTGATGCAAAAATGGCCAAAATAAGCGTATTTCAGGCCCGTGGGACACAAAAACCAGAAAATCTATGGTATAGCCACCTATGTTGTCGGGAAGAACACTGTTTCCTCACAATAATATAAAAAAATTTCAAACTTCTCACCACTGTAATTTTAAAAAATATTTTTTTCATGCAGATGACAAATTTTAGGTGCTAAAAAGTCACACTGGTGTCTGGAGCCACTGTTTCGCAGAAATCGCTACTACTTCATACTGGTCACCTGAAACAATATTTTTCAAAACTCAAAGACATCCTCTAAAAATCCACAAACTCATAACTAACCTTCTCTCAATAAACATACCACACCCATGGTGACAGAAAACACTGGTACTCTATTCTAAGAAATTTACCCCTACTGATCATTCGAAACTGTGGAGTGTCACCTTAACTCTTTGATTGCCAGGGGCGGATATTATCGGCCCAAATGTCCGGTTGGTAAATTGCCAGGGCCGATAATATGGGCCATAATTGTAACCGTAATTATTTTGATCACAACTGTATGACAATAATAAAAAAGTTTTTCAAGTTTCATAAAATTATTGTTTTAATTGTTTCTAATTAAATTCTGCAGTATATATCTGATTTTTAATCCTTTTTAAGACGTTTGAAAATTAAAATAATGAAATAAGTTTGTAAAAAAAATGTAAGATCCGCAGTCGGAAATCCAAAATGGCCGACAATTTCAGAAAAATATTTTTAGACAATTATTTATATGAAAGATCTGTATTTTACCACTGCATTAACTAATTTAAACATGATAGTATGACAACCTGACATTACAATAAAGATTATGTGTACGTTAGATTGTTATATTAGTTTTTTTAATAGTCAAAATTGCCGTTTTTGCTGAATGAATCACCTATTTTTCAAGGTAAAAAAACGCAATTCACTAAATCAAACGGCGTGATTATAAACTCCCACAGGCCCCAGCGTGCCTCAGTGACAGTTTAGATAATGCATATGTGTCCTTTTTGTTATTTTATTTATAGCACAATGATGATAAGCTTGTAGTTAGAGATTTAATTATATATCACAATTTTTGTTTTGTTTTTTGACAGTCAAAATTGCCATTTTCCTCAATTAAAAAACCTAGCTATTTTCGTAGTAAACTGTCGCAACTAAAGTCTAAATCGGCTCCTGCATTGTGTAGCTCCTCACATATGGTCCAGCTATACCAGAACTAGACCCTAATTTATTCTTACAAGTTTTTAAAGGTACTCAACCCGATAAAACTCCTCTCAATTACTATTTCAATGGCTTCGGGGGTCAAAAATATTTGATTCGAGTCGAGGAAGTCACCCATCAAAGCTCAGATTTGTTAGATATCGATTTTAGAAATCTATTATTTTTCATTATCGGGAATACTATCTGGCCCAAAACTCAGTCAAAATTACGTTAAAATTACCACTTGATTTTAGAGTTATCCATCCTTGTCTGTTTGAATAGATTTGGAGAACACATCCAGAGCAGATTACGGCAGTTAGTAGTACGCATCTCGAGTTTATAACAAATTTCAAAAATCAATATCTAATAACTCTGAGCTTTGTTTGATGGGTTCCTCGACTCGAATCAAATATTTTTTACCCCCAAAGCCAAAGAAATAGTAATATAGGACCCTCCGATCGGATTGTTGTTGTTGGAATCTGTTGAGATGGGGACCCTCTTTACGGGTTGAGTACCTTTAAATGAGAAAGACAGTAGAAAGATTTATCAGATCATCATTGTTGGAATACTGTCTCAGAAAACCAATATTGAATATAGCAGGTTGTGGGCCATTTTTCAATTGGATTATTGCAAACAAATCCTTATTTGGAGTTATTTCCCTTGGGTGACAAGGAGTTATGCCCCTTAATTCTCGTGAATATTCTTCGGCAAAATATTCACCTGCAATTCTTTGGCTAATCACCTACATACATGTCCTTGATATTTGAAACATTATTTCATAAGAAGAAGACTATTATTGTATCATACTTTTCCACAGTAAAATCAGTTTTCTCATAAATTCTCCGGCAATTTAGGTGTAAAATTAGCTCGGCAGGGAAATGCAATTTTATTAATCTTTAATAGGGACCACACCTCCATATTCTCTGCATTATACCGCTTAAAATGATATATTACACCCCATGCGTTATTGCAATCACAGGCAGCAAGATTGGGTGGGGATTTACATGCACCCCCATGATTTCACCCCTTTTGGGTCTTTCAGAACCCAATGACGTTATGCTTGACGTAGTGACAAAATGGATATATTCAACCATCATATATGGCTTGAAAAAGGTCTGAAATGCTAAAATGTTGTATAAAATATATTATGAGATGCATATTTTCCTCAGATATCAAAATAAAACATAATATTTCATACAACAACTATCTTTAATACTCTCCCAAAACTATGGGTTAAAAAATTCCAAGTCTTATTTAGCATTAACCCTTTACCCAACAGAACGGCCCTGTGCCAATGCATTCTCTTATATATGCGAGTCGACCATAGGTCGCCTCGCATATATAAGAGAATGCATTGGCTTAACATATTAAAAATTATAAAATTGTTAAAGAATGTAAGAAAAAATGGTAAAAAGTGTTAAAAACAGATTTTTTTTAGGCCAATGCATTCTCTTATATATGCGAGGCGACCTATGGTCGACTCGCATATATAAGAGAATGCATTGGCACAGGGCATAACTGTAACTATCACAATGTGGTCAAGGAGCCGGTTCCAATGATATCCATATTTGTATGGTTTTATTGAGACAGACCGAAGATATTTTAGGCTGTTGAAGCTTTATTTGGCCGGTTTGTTGGGTAAAGGGTTAAGGGAAAGCTTTACAAGGTTATGACATCACATGAACAATATGTTGTCAAGTGAAATATGACCAAGGAAACCTGAATTATTATATTTCACACTTGTGAATAAGAAAGACTGAATATCTAATCTTGTTGTATACTGTGTAATGTCACAATATCAGCCTTTTCAGCTAAGATTCAAGGAGCATATGATGTCATGAAGAAGTACCCATCATCTGAAAAATCACCAATAACCATATACATGAACCACCACCACCCCCCCCCCCCCACTGCTCCAAGACTCCATATCCCCACCAATTTATATGACTAAAGACAACCTGTATTGGAATTTCCATAGAAGAATGGTGTATCTAGTATTCTACCATAAAATGTTCCTTCTAACTGAACAGATTTGCTAAAAAATTATTTTCAGTAACAATATTTGTCAAGTTGACAGATGAAAATGGTGCTATTTGCTGGTCTTGAAGGTGACACGCCACAGTTTCTGCAGGGATTGCTGCAAAAATAAGGGGGGCATCAATTCAATAAAAAATAACTGAAATGTGATCCCACAACACATATACAATGTATAATATACCTGGGTTGAGCACATACATGTACTAGTACTAGGCTTAAAGAATTGTCATTTTAATGGGGGCCCTTGATTGTGTGCCTGAAAAATGACATTTTGATGCAAAAATGGCCAAAATAAGCGCATTTCAGGCCCGTGGGACACAAAAACCAGAAAATCTATGGTATAGCCACCTATGTTGTCGGGAAGAACACTGTTTCCTCACAATAATATCAAAAAATTTCAAACTTCTCACCACTGTAATTTAAAAAAATATATTTTTCATGCATACATGTATGACAAATTTTAGGTGCTAAAAAGTCACGCTGGTGTCTGGAGCCACTGTTTCGCAGAAATCGCTACTACTTCATACTGGTGGGGTCAAGGTCACCTGAAACAATATTTTTCAAAACTCAAAGACATCCTCTAAAAATCCACAAATTCATAACTAACTAGTCTGTCTACATACATGTACCACACCCATGGTGACAGAAAACACTGGTACATGTACTCTATTCTAAGAAATTTACCCCTACTGATCATTCGAAACTGGAGTGTCACCTTTCCGATGAATGGCAACAAGCCATATTTCCGACTAAATCCTGAAAAATTACCCATAATTCTGCTGTGGTTAAGGAGTCAATTATTTAGGGCATTACTGTAACTTTGTTTGCAAATGCAAACATTCTCAAACATATAAAAATATGTTGTTTCATTCTAAATTGTGTTTTAATAACTACATGTATACTATCCCACACCAACACTACAATTACTCTTGTCAGTGTGACAAACATGCAGCCAGGGTGAGTATGTGTTCATCAACTGTGTAACATGGCAGTCAGCAATCCACCAAATAATGTGCCTGCAGAATGGAGTTGATACAATCAATTTGACTGATGTTAAATAGTTTATAAACACATACCATACCAAGCTGATGAAACTGTATGTTCGCGTCATGGGCTATTGCAGTGTGTCCTTGCCACCAGAGACAGACAATGCTACACGCAATCGTCAATCATTGTATATGCACTTATTTCGATGCAGTAAACTATATTTTTTTAATATATAGGGTAACTACTTTGAGAAAATTGGCAATTCATTAACATATATGTGGACCGGACCGCTTTGGACCAGTGCAAGCATGGGTGCCAGACCAGAATGGTCTGGACAGGACCAGACTGCACAGCCTTGACAGTGGACGAGTGGTCCAGTCTGGTCCACATCACTAGTTAATGTACAATAATGTTCATCTGATTTAACAAACATGCGATCATTGTTATTATCATTATCGTAAATATTACTGTATCACTGGTAGTGGTATGAGAGTAACATTGATGCCTGGACGTACAAAGCCTGTGGTTGTCTGGAAAATGTGCGTACGTCTGTACAGATGGAAGTATGATTGGAAATTCTCCCCTCCCCCACGATCCAATGGCTACATTATTAAAATTGTGTTCAAATCATAACTAATCTCCAAGATTCAAAGATAATAAATAGCCTTCATCCTAGCAAGTTTTTATACGCCTTTTTGAAAAAACGGTTGTATTATGTAAATGGGTTGTCTGTCCGTCGTTCCGTCCATCCGCTTTTGGTTTCCGGATGATAACTTTAGATTGAATTGAACCAAATTTGGTATGTTAGTTTACCACACCAAAATACAGATCAAGTTCGAATATGGGTTTCGTCCGCATGATTTTTACTGAGTTATGTCCCTTTTTTCGACTTTGATTTTACCTGATGCCCCTTTTTCCGGATGATAACTTTAGATTGATTCAAGTGAACTGAACCAAATTTGGTATATTAGTTTACCACCCCAAAATACAGATCAAGTTTGAATATGGGTTTCGTCTGCATGATTTTGACTGAGTTATGCCCCTTTTTCGACTTAGATTTTACCTTATATGAGGTTTCCAGATGATAACTTTATATTGAATCGAGTGAACTGAACTAAATTTGTTATACATGCAGAGCAAGTTCAAATGTGGGTTCTGTCTACATGCCCCACTCTACTCCAGAAATGGGCGTATTATGCCACGCCCCGACGGCATGCTCTTGTTTCTATATTATAAAAATATTTTAATTTGCATGAAACATGACTTTACTTTCAAGTCTGAGCTTAGTGTGCCTGTCATTTGCAGAATGAGGTCCCCAGAGGGTGAATTTAGTGGCGCTATCCTGCTTAGCGGCTAGCATCACTAAATTCACACTCTGGAGACCTCATTCTGCTTAGGCCTCATCTTTTCTGGAAAGTTTCTTTATTATCAAATTTCTATAGAAACTTCTTCACATAGATTCTATTTCTTTTTATGTTTACCCATACCATAGTATGGTAAACATAGTGTCGTTGCCCGGATTGACCACTCGTCGTTCGTCTGTCTGTCTGTCTGTCTGTCTGTCTGTCCGTCTGTCTGTCTGTCTGTCCGTAGACACTTTACGAGTAATGCGATAACTCAAACATTTTTTATCCGATCGAAACCAAATTTTGTATATGGGTTTCTCAGCCCAAAATACAGATCGAGTTCGAATTTGGGTTTGATCTGAGATTTTGTTACAGAGTTATGGCCCTTTTTCAACTTAGAATTCACGCATTCTGCCATAACTCAAACATTTTTTATCTGATTGGAACCAAATTTGGTATGTGAGTTTCACAGCCCAAAATACAGATCGAATATGGGTTTGATCCGATTAATTTGAGAAAAAAATTTGAGAATTGTTTTTTGTTTTTTTTTAAATTAAATTTTTTTAGATTTAGCTCCTTGCTAAATTTAGCATATACAAATATTAAATTTTGTTTGAACTAATAATAACAATAAATTTTTTTTTTAAATAATAAAAAAAATTGGCGCTTTCATTTATTTTAGTTTTTTACGATTAATTAGGTGTGATATCCTGTTTTGAAAATATGAAGATTTTATTGCAATAGTTTCATGTAATATAATGATATCAATAAATTACCATGTGATCATCCAACATCCAGAGTATATGAGAGGATTTTTATAGATGTTGTCATTGCAAGTGAAATCTGTTATGAAATGAGTGATGACATATGATACAGAGCTCTGGTGGGTCAAGCAAGATAAACAACACTGGTGGTTGGCTGTTTGTTTATTCTAACTGTCAAATTGATTAATGGCAGCACAAGACTGGTGTTTTTCCTATTCTTGAAATTTCATTACAGGGTGAGATAAGGGCACCCCTCACCTATATAAGTGTCTTCTAAATTCCATTAATTTGCTTCAAAAATAATTAACCCTTTCCAAGGTTTCCATAGACACATGCTATAATGTACATGGACTCTTCCTCATATCTCTTAATATCTATTGGGTATCTTGGCACACTATTCACTTCTATCAATTTTGGTATTGACTGATTAATTGATTTTTGAAAAATATATTAACCCTTCAGACACGTGCTTTCAATTTGAAATTAAAACAACAGCTGATAGCCATTATGATTTATCTATGCAATGGGAAGATAAATATACATGACTATTGTAAGTGATGACTTGTTTTGAAAATCAATATGGTAGATGTTAGTATTTCCAGGAACCTTATTTTCCCATTTGTTCACATTTTCATGGTTGATGGAATTTTAGGGGCCACAGAGCACTTAGAAGATTAACATTGAAGGTTGTGGCTTTTAGTGCCCAACCTACTTGTAAAACATTGTAATGTGTGAAACCATTCAAATGAGGGCTAACTTACTTTCTTTTATATGAACGATTTAGTGGTCATAGGGGCCAGCATCCCCATCATATTATGTCTGTATAACATTATATAGATAATACTTTTGAATTGTATAAACTACATATATTTTTGAAAACCATACACCCCTGTTATGAAACACTTAATCTTATTTAATACACAGGTCAGATCTGATCTTATATCTGTCCATGTTTGATAAACAAAATAACTGGGGAGAATGGGGGAAGGGGGGGGGAGTAATTAAAGTACCATTTAAATACGAGATGGAATCCCCTACATATATGTCGTTCTAAGCAGTCAACAATTATAATTTCTCTTTAGAAGTGAATAATAAATTTTGAATATCTGGCATGTCAAAAGTGGCAAAGTTAGGGATTTATCACTTTTGCTTCCAATGAGTTAACTTAAACTCCTAAACATGTCCTCCGAAATCACTAAACCATTGGATCTCACAGTGAGAGGTCCTTGTGTGAATAGGGACAGAGTTATGAGATTTAAAACTACTCCTCCCCAACCCAAATACTTTAACCTTTTCTTAAGACAAATTATTTGAGCTTTTGATTTCAAGTTGGGTACTGATATATGGATTAATTCCTGTGATCATATCTTTGACAAATTATCAGTTATGGCTAGTCGCTATCGCCAAGGTATGGGTTAAACATCTGCCGATCGTGATCGGCCTCTCGTTTAGTTTAGTTTGTCTATATCCCCAAATTGGCAGATGACACATTGAATTATCGAGGTTCCCAATGGGTGTACATCACAATATTCACAATTTGGGAACTTCAATCTGAGTCCATGTCTCACATAGCAGATAAGGCCATGCAAAATGAGGTCCCCAGATGATGAATTTGGTGATGCTAGCCTCCTGGGGACCTCATTCTGCAAATGACAGGCACACTAAACTCAGACTTGCTTACCGTACTTGATTTAAACATATTTTTATTAGTATTATACATTAATAATACATTACATATAAGGGATTGGAGGACAAGTTCTGTGAAACTTAGATGGACCTCCGCTCCCTACAGATCATACATGAAACATAGATATAACAATTTATTTTGGATTGATATCAGGTTTTGGTAGGGCGGGTAGAATATATATATTTTGAGTGCGTGGGTATAACGGGTATTACATGGGGTGTTAACTATTATAAATCGGTGGTATGGTGGGGGGAGATGAGTATAATTATACACACATACATGTATGCTTACTTTACAATTCATTTACTTTCAGCATATCCATCCTAACAGGAGTGCATCTCATGGTGAAGCAACACGAAATCAAAGTCAATTGCTGTGTGCGAGTAATCGGAGTAACAGAGTTCTGTTCTACCTGCCGTTATATAGAAAGGATCTCTTCTACAGAGGAAATCTGAATCATATAGCTACCCAGCAGCATAGATCGGCCAGTTGTCCAGAAATCTATATTCATCCCGATTCATCAAGTGAATCGTTCAATTTCATAGATTTGTTCAACATCCCCAGGTTTCTGAAATTTTCGCAACATGTTTCTCGTGTGCTGAAGACCATGTTTGATTTGAAAATTCTCTTGCATCCGCTGTTCTTAATTTATGCTTTGTCAAATTTCGTGCTTTATTTCTGGTATGATATTCCATATGTGTTCTCAGTCGACAGGGCTGTTGAGAAGGGAATTGACGAACAAGCTGCCAGTCTCTTGATATCAGTTCTCGGAATCACAAACACCGTCGGGCAAATCGTTTACGGAATACTCGGTGACTGCTACTGTGTTCGGAACAACCTTGCATATGCACTGTCAAGTATCCTATGTGGAATTGTGGTGTTCATGGTCCCATTTTTTGTTGACTACTTGCCCTTGGCGGTGCTGTCGGGAATGTTTGGCTTCTTCATTAGTGCTAACTATGCTCTATCCACAGTGTTGCTTGTTGACTATCTCGGACTGGAGAAGTTAACTAATGCTTATGGACTGCTTATGCTAATTCAGGGAATTGCAAACTTGATTGGACCACCAGTGGCTGGTAAGTGAAATTCTTGAACATTAACATTGTGTGTAAATTTTCATCATTCAAGAATACTGATTTCCAAAATTTTCTGTCAAACTCTTTGTTTTAAACTTTTTTATAACGGTACCTATGATAATTTTCTTGTCACCCTTGGAAAAAACAAATTGAATATTTGTCTGAGAAAGTTTCAAGTGTCCAAACAAAGTTTGTCCAAAACAAATTCACTGTACATGTATTCTATTAATAAGTTTTTGAATTATAAATACTTACATTTTAACCAGTGCTATACCGGTGTGCTACGTATACGACACCGGTACTAAATACTCATTGACAATGTATACTTTTATGACTGAGTGGGAGAATCCATTCAGTAGAGAAAGGGTTGATAATGAAGTTATCGCTGATAAAACCTTAATATAAACTACAGAGAACCATACTTCACTCACTCAACCTTTTATGATTTAACCCTTTCATGATGGAAGCTGCGCTGGTGCAGCATTAAAGACCCTGTGCCAGTGCATTCTATTATATATGCGAGTCCTGTTATATATATATATATATATATATATTTATAAAATAATGAAGAAACTCTCCTCTGAGGTAGGTGACTGCTGACGTGAAGAATGGAATAGTTTGAAAATTAAGAAAGGTATCCGTTCATTGTTGAATATTTATTACATGTATGTACAAACAGCTATACCGGTTTCGGCACATCTTGCCTTTTCAATAGCTTGGAGTCACTGATATATATATATTTAGACATAGTGCCATTTACGGACCATTCTTTTGTCTTTTTGATGACGTAATGCCCCACAATTTTCTAAAGAATGCCCCACAATTTCGAACAAAAGAAATTTCCCTTATAGCGACGAAATTTACATTTTTCATTATTTTTCAAGAATTTTTCGTCCGTATTGGCGGAAATAACACTACGCATGACTGCTACTTTCATTTTACTGACTTCCGCGTTATTTCGTAATTATATCACTTTACGAAATAACGGGAATCTTCGAAATGCCCCGTAAATAGCATGATTTCTATATATATATATATATATATATAATAGAATGCACTGGCTTATAAGGTAGCAGTACACGATTTCCAGCAATTTTGCCAACCTGGGAGGGGGTACTGTACTTCAAATCAATGCTGAGCCATTATCTTTGGCATAGGTCCCATCAAGCATGTTTTAATTTCTACGGAAATTTTAGGTGTAATCATTTGTCTTTACTTTAGCTTCTTCGTACAATTTGTTATTGAGTTATGCCCCTTGGTTTGCACACACAAAGCACTCAATTTTACCCATTTTTTGACTCAAATTGACCATTTTCAACCCAAAAACAGACCATGTTATAGCGAATGTCAGTAAATAAGCTACTTCCACCTGATGGAGCTATGTTAGAGCTGAGAAATATTTAAAATAGAAAAAAAGTTATCTTATCAATTTGAAAAAAATGTCTTGCGAGCCCACATTACAGGGGAGAGAACATCTGGCTATTTTCCTGTAACCAATAACACAGAGTTGGCCTCCACTGAATACGAAAACCATGTTGCGTATCCAAATTTTTCACTTTTTTGAGAACTTTCCAAGTTTTGTAAAATAATTAGACCTTCAAACCAGTAAATACACATTTAACACAGGCTACACTGGCTGTTATGCCCCCCAGATACTTATTTTTCTATTTTTCAGACCCCCTAAAACCGGTAAAATCGTGTACTGCTACCTAAGGTGAAGGTAAATATTGTTAGGCCAATGTATTCTTATATATGTGAGGCTTCTTATGGGAGGCGTTCATATATAAGAGAATGCATTGGCACAAAATTTCATAAAGCTCCAGTCATGGAAGGACTAAACATAAATTTTATCTATTCGGTATATAGCGGACAATCAAAAGAGTACAAAGTACATGTAGCGCCCTCTCAGTTTCACTGCGATAGATCACTGCCGCAAGGATGGTACTTTGCAGACTGATACATCCATTTTTACATATCGTCGGCACTATATTTAGTCACCTATTATCTTATTTTGACCACCAAAAGTTTGGAATAATGGTAATTCTTTCAGTATTGATAAGAACAATATGAACATGGACAATTTTAAGATCATGTCAGAAATCCTTACCAAATGTCCTTGTACCAGTGGTATCTCAGCGAAGCGATGAGAGATAACTCTGCCTGTTGGTTTTTTTTATATGCCCGTTTTGAAAAAAATGACGTATTATGTTATTGGTCAGTATGTCTGTCCGTTTGCTTTTTTCGTTTCCGGATGATAACTTTAGTAAGTCTGAACTGAATGGACTGAAATTTGTTATGTGGGTTTACTAGCACAAAATACAGGTCAAGTTCAAATTTGTGTTCCGCCCGCCATAGTCCCTTTTTGTTGGAATTTGCACTTAATTTTCGTTTCCGGATTATAACATTAATTAGTAAGTATGAATTGAAGGAATGAAATTTGGTATGTGAGTTTTTTAGCCCAAAATAAAAGTCAAGTTCCACCTGCCAATTTTCATCTTGAGTTATGGCCCATTGTTGAAATTACCATGGGCGTATTTTGCCATGCCCTAGCGATGCTCTTGTTAAATCTGTCATTACAGAAGTTACCCCTGTCAAAATAGTGTTGAGTAGACAAGTGACATTTCACATTTTGAGCCCTAACTAAGATGAATTCTCACGCTTTTCAGGTATGCTTTACGATATGACTGGTAGCTACGACACAACATTCTACTCCGCTGGTGGCTGTATTGTCTTATCAGGATTAATTGTGATGACGATTCCTGCATTCAAACCTTACATTAGACGTCACTACAACAGAACACGAGAGGGGTCAGTTTACAGCAGTTGTGAGGATGATCAGTCTCAGCCACTCAGTCATCCTGATGAGCCACTAACTGATGAAACTGGGGTTTAACCCTATCATGACGGGAGCTGTGCTGTGCAGCATTAAATATCCTGTGCCAGTGCATTATCTTATATATGTTAGTCTCCCAAAGGGAGCCTCGCATATATAAGATAATGCACTGGCTTACAAGGTCAAGGTAATTATTGTTAGGCCAATGCATTCTCTTATATATATGAGGCTCCCTATGGGCGACTTGCATATATAAGAGAAAGCATTGGCAAAGGGTTGTCACAAAATTTCAGGATGCTCTAGTCATGGAAGGGTTAATGTTCTCTGATTTGTCGTGATCACCTCTTTCAGTTTCGATAGCTATTTCTCTAGTTTTCAGGCTTATCTTTGTTGCATTTCAACTTTCAAGGTGGAAAGAAATATTTGTTACATGCACATGATGTTAGCTATTTGCATATCAACAGTCTTGAGGTGTCAAATCTTTAACTGACAAAGATGCTCTTGGATAGAAGTGACTGAATATATTGACACAGGTTTCATGCTGTCATATTGGCCAATATTTTTTGAAAATGGCAACAAAAAAAAATTCATGTGGTCAAAGTTTTTTTTTTTTACCCCAAAATTGGAAATTTAATTAGAAAACCCAAATTGATATTGTAACTGGAGCAACATGAGAATCAAATTTTTAGTATGATCATCTGCTAATTGATTAGGTGATGCAGCTTAATGGGTAACAAAAGGCACTCACGGCAATCAAACAATATAATGAGGATTAACACTAATGAATCCTTTGTCTGTCATACGGCTGAAAGGTAGATGGTGGGTAGCGGAACATTTGGTGGGATTAAAGAAGTCTCGACACAGTATTTGAAGGTTTGGACATAATTATATAGAATGTTAGATGTTAAGTTAAAAAAAAAAATTAATTATGAGCCCAGAAAATGAGGATTTAATTTGTCCAGTTTTTTTTATTTGGCAAAATCAAATCAGAATTGGCCAAAAAATTGGCGAAAAGATTTTTTGGCCCAGCATGAACACTGTATTGATATCAGACAGTGAATCCAAACAAGTACCATCTTTTTATTATGGCCCTTTCAAACACTGAAATTTACTTGTCCATTTTATACAAAAGTTAGGTTCATTAACTATGTGATATTTCTTAAATGAGAAGTACCAGTATATAGCTTTATTTACGTTCTTTCTTTATTTTACTTTGTTGTATCTTATTATGAATTTGCATCTGTTTGCCAACTATTATGTATTCAGTTTTGTTTATGTTTCCCTGCTCTAAAGAAAGTCCAATCATCATCTTTATCAACTTTAATGTTAACCCTTTACCCAACAAACCGGCCAAAACCGGCCAAAACCGGCCAAATAAAGCTTCAACAGCCTAAAATATCTTCGGTCTGTCTCAATAGAACCATACAAATATGGATATCATTGGAACCGGCTCCTTGACCACATTGTGATAGTTAGTTATGCCCTGTGCCAATGCATTCTCTTATATATGCGAGTCGACCATAGGTCGCCTCGCATATATAAGAGAATGCATTGGCCTAAAAAAAATCTTTATTAACACTTTTTACCATTTTTTCTTACATTCTTTAACAATTTTATAATTTTTAATGTGTTAAGCCAATGCATTCTCTTATATATGCGAGGCGACCTATGGTCGACTCGCATATATAAGAGAATGCATTGGCACATGGCCGTTCTGTTGGGTAAAGGGTTAACACAATATCCCGGTACCTTGTTGCTCTCCTTGTTAAAATATTATCCTGTCTCAAATTTTGATCCATGTTTAGTTCTTAATCTCTTATCATTGCTGCTTGCTATATTTTAAAATTAATTCACCCTATTTTGAGTTGTATATTATGTTATATTTTGTCCACAATAAAATACCGGTGAGAAGAGTATGAAATATATTTTACCACCATACCATTGTTTCACATGCTTGTGTGATCCATGGACATTTTTTGCATGCTAAAACAGGAATTTTACCCTCTTCAATGCTTGATTTACAATTGATCTAGTCTAATGGTGTCTGTAATTTATTCATTCTCCTTAAACCTATACTCATTCACAGTTGCGTGTGACATTATCATTGTAATGATCTCCGATCAGTTGTCATTTCTGTGCTTAAATTATGGAAATGAATCAATTTAATTTAAGCCAAGATATTTTAGAAATTAACCATCATTGTCTGTCATTTTGGCATATTTCTAAGCTGTAGGCTAAAGGCTCACATTGAATTCCTAAAATAACCATATTTTTAATTAAAATCCATGTAGTGCACAGCGGTCACAAAAATAATGACCGTGGTGTACGCCAATAACAGATTAATAATCGCAGTAATTCCAACACTACCACGGCAAACTTTTGGCACCTAACTGAATTCTCTTATATATGCAAGTCGCCCATAGGGAGCCTCGCATATATAAGAGAATTCCCTGGCTTACAAGGTCAAGGTAAATATTGTTAGTCCAATGTATTTTCTTATATATGCAAGGCTCCATATAGGAGGGTTTTCAAAAAATTTCAGGAAGCTCATGTCACGGGAGGGTTAATAAAGTCATTTGATCTAATATACTAACAAAGGGATGTCATTTAACCCTTTACCTAACAGAATGGCCCTGTGCCAATGCATTCTCTTATATATGCGAGTCGACCATAGGTCGCCTCGCATATATAAGAGAATGCATTGGCTTAACACATTAAAAATTATAAAATTGTTAAAGAATGTAAGAAAAAATGGTAAAAAGTGTTAAAAAAAGATTTTTTTTAAGCCAATGCATTCTCTTATATATGCGAGGCGACCTATGGTCGACTCGCATATATAAGAGAATGCATTGGCACAGGGCATAACTGTAACCATCACAATGTGGTCAATGAGCCGGTTCCAATGATATCCATATTTGTATGGTTTTATTGAGACAGACCCATGATAATTTAGGCTGTTGAAGCTTTATTTGGCCGGTTTGTTGGGTAAAGGGTTAACAATTATGTTATGTTATGGATTGTTTTGCTAAATTTGTTATCTCATAATGTTAATTAGTATTCTGCTTCGTTGAATTTTGTGGGATGTTTTTAGTTTTATCATGTGTGCCAAACACATAATTCTTGTTGTCTATAGCCTAAATTTCTTCTGTCTCAATCACCACTATTCTTCAACCATTTATATGCTAAATGGATTCTCCCATCCAGTCTAGTCTATTCATTTGGAGGGATGTCTAGGAGAAATGAGCGTATGACATAGAGACAAAAAGATAATACAAGTGCAGGATGATTTCTATTAATTGGTGGGAAATGTTCAGATAATAATAAGCAACAAAACAACCTTTGTTAAGTATTTTATGTTCATGATCTTATTATGCCTACCGTATGTATACACAAGGACAAGAGGGGGCACTCAAAGGAGAAGCTTGTTCATTGACAACAAACACTAGTTCAGATTCAAATGGGTTGTTTATCATTATAAACGTGAAAAAAATATATTGTGGGCAATAACTGCCACAAGACAACAAAGTTAGTATTCATATATTATTTGCCTTCCACTAAATTCACCCTCTGGGGACCTCATTCTGCAAATGACAGACACACTAAACTCAGGCTTGTATGGGAGATGTATTTTAACCCTTTCACTGAATGGATTTAATACCCTTTCTTTACTAAATGGATTCTACCACCCAGTTATATAAAAGTATATATTTGAATGATCTAGTATTCATATAGAGGATCCCATTTGGAGAGGTTTCACTGTATAATCGGAATTGTCTATTATTAATGGAAGGGGTGTTCAGGAAACAAAATCAGACAACAGACAGAAAACACATAATACAAGAACAGAAGGATACATATTTTTTGGTGGATGTTCAGATAATAAGTTCACCTATGGCCGTTTGTTGAACTTATTATCTGAACATTTCCCAAGTGAACTACTCATCAATGAGTTTTTAAAAAAAGGATGTATTATGAAATCAGTCTGTCCATCCGTCTGTCAGTGCATCTGTCCATCTGTTAACATTTTTGGTTTCTGAGCGATAACTCCAGTTTGGATTATTTGATCTCAACCAAAGTTGGTATATGTATTTCCCAGCTGAAAATACAGACAAAGGTCGAATATGGGTTCCGTCCAATTATTTTTACAAGGGTGATGGCTTTTTTCGACTTAGAATTTGACCAGATTTTGGCATTGAAAAATATTGTTATATCAGATATTCTTAGTAAGCTCAAATTGTGATTGTATTTTGCGGTAGTACAATTCGTATTTTGCCACGCCCTAGTGATGCTCGTTTTACTTAGTAAAGAAAGGGTTAATCCTTACTGAATGGGTTCTACAATTAAGATATATAGGCATATAATGAAATGGTCTTAAATTCAGTCATTTTCAGATAATAAAATATGACAAGCAGAGAAACACTATTTGTAGAGATGTTCAGTGTAACAACTGCATGTAGCCATGTATAAATACACATACTTAAGTAAATTGCGGGTTCAGATTTTTTTATATAATTAATTTCCCATTATTTATTCAACTTCAACGGAATCCTTGGAGTGGCTAATCTCCCAATACATCCACTCGTATTACAAATTAAACCAAAACAGATTCCGTCTCGCCCACTGCCAAATCCAATTGTGATGAATAATCGTGCAGACTAAGGATTGGTCATGTCTAATCAGGTAATTTTTAGGATATCTACAGTTATTGGAACAAGAGGACTAAAATGGCAAATTGGCAATCAGTCTGACAACATTGACACGGGTGTGCATGGCTATCGTATTGCCCTGGGAAATCAGAATCAATATTAAATATACCCCAGGCCTAAGAAGTGGGTTCATCCAAAATAACTTAAATTTTATAAAAAAAAGTCGTACAAGTTAAAATAGATGAGCTTTGTTCTTATTTTCATTATTAATAACTCTATAATAAAACGATTTCTCATATCAAAACCATTGTTCTGTAAATGTTACTGTTATCGCTCAAAGTCCAATTAGTCCAACATGATACCAAAGTTTAATCTAATATTGACAATAAATATTGCAAAATATTTGAAAATCATATTTGAAATAATTGAGCTTACAGCTGTGTGAACTTAATACAGTAGCTGATCATCCCGACAAAGGAATCAATGGTAACCAAGTAACTACTCATCAGTAAGCATTTAGTAATCAAAGAGGATTGTATCAGAAATAATTTGGGCTATATTATCGTCATTTTTGTTGTTGCGTCTTGCTTTAATTTGTTGTCACATATTCGTTTCATATTCTCATGTTAAGTATTGTTATGTTTATAATCAGATTTCTTCTTTTATCTTCCTTCTGTTGCCAAAATTCTCTACCATAGTTTATGTTGCTGAACCAGGCTGAACTGTTTATTATTGGGTTTTTCAGTCTTCTGGTCTTGATCACAGCTCCCTAACACACCATTAAAAGAACCTATATATAATTAGACACATTTCCTAACTCTTCAAATTGAGAATTTCCATATGTCCCTAAAATGTGGCAAGAAATGGTAGAATAATCGTATTCCTGTAGTAATTCCCTACATTTTGATATATGGATCAACCATGTTTGGTTAGCGACAGTGGAGATATCTTCCCTGAAACCATCGAGACCAGCGAAACAAATTGGTCGTATAAAACTTTGTCCGGTCTGATGGCCGTTATACCGGACCGAGTCTTGTTCGACCACTTTTTTTCACGAAAATGAGCCCAAAAGTACTTGTCAACATATTGCGAAACCATGGAGACAGGCAAAAACAATTGGTCAAACAAAACTCTGTTATTATTGCCATTATGGTCTATCACATGACCAGAGAGAGTCTTGTTCGACCACTTTTTGTCCAGTCTCCAGTGGTGTCTGATGCTTATAAGATATATCTCCACTGTCGCTAGTTATACATGGATGGCTCATATACAAAAATGAAGGGAATTATTCAATGATTATGACTGTTTGATTGTTATGTTTTGTTTTCGTATATTGCTGCATTTCTGGCCACAATTTTGAGGACATATGGAAATTCTACAATACAGGAGTTAGGAACCTTATCTTATAAATAAATTGACCTGGATACAAATTAAATTTCATTTGATGAAATAATGTTTATGGATTCCAATGGTCAGTCATGCTTTTTATCAAATATTGAAGTGGATTGATCAGTATTCACAAGCCAAGGTTTTACTGTGAAAGATAAGTTCAGCCTTGTGCATGTGAAAAATTTTAATATGCATCTACAAAATTGTCTCATTGTATATGAATGACTGCTATTCTCTATATTTTTGGCTGAGGCCAAACAATTAAAATATAGTGTTCTCAGGCATCTCCTCTACTCCGGATCGAACCTCATCAAACATGGATATTTGAAAATTCACCTGATTCTACAATTTGGGAATTCAATACTCAAACTCCCATATATCTACAATTAGAAATTTTGTAGATATGTTTCTGTTAAAGGTGGAATGGTTAAATTGCACTGACAGACAGATTCTATAGATTCCTTGGGGGGGGGGGGGGGGGGATATTGTAATTCAAAAATATCTTTGTACTAAAATATTCTAAAATTCCAAAATATATATGAAAATTGAAAAAAAAATAGTGAAAAGTCTCTGTCCATTCAATTTCTATATTTAATTGTCTGAGAACAGGTATTTTTTTAAATGGTCTGATGAAGATGCTGAATAGCTTGAGCTTGATAGATCTACCTGATGTCTCTGCCCAATGAGTTTAGAATGTACAGGTATACATTTGTGTTGGTTATTAATTGTTTGAATCTTGTAAGTGACATTTCACATGGTTTAATGACATGGTTTAGTGTAAAAGTGATATTATCAGATGTGCTACGGAGGTTACCAAGTCTGGATTTAGTTTGTCTGACATTTGCAGAATGAGGTCCCCAGATGGTGAATTTAATGACGCTATCCCACACAGAGGGCTAGCATAACCAAATTCACCCTCTGGGGACCTCATTCTACTTAGGCCTCATCTTCTGGGAAGTATCTATGGTATCAAATTAACATTGTTTTTAGTTACATTTTCCCTTCTGTTCAGTTTCTATATCCCCTAATTTGAAAAAGATAAAATCATAATCAAGGTGAATAATGGGTGAACATTACCAACTTCAACTTGGGAACTTCAATCTGATCCTAGATCTTCCATTGCAGTTGAGGCCAAAGCAGAATGAGGTTCTGTTTATTATTGGGTTTTTCAGTTTTCTGGCCTTGATCACAGGTCAATGACACAAAAGTGGCACAACATTAAATCACCAATATATAAATAGACACAGTTCAACTCTTCGAATTGAGAATTTCCATATGTCCCTAAAATGTGGCAAGCAATGGTAGAATAATCGTATTCCTGTAGTAATTCCCTACATTTTGGTATATGGATAAAACATGTTTGGTTAGCGACAGTGGAGATATCTTCCCTGAAACCATCGAGACCAGCGAAAAAAATGGTCGTATAAAACTCTGTCCGGTCTGATGGCCGTTATACCGGACCGAGTCTTGTTCGACCACTTTTTTTTTCACTAAAATGAGCCCAAAAGTACATGTCAACATATTGCGTCACAATGCAGTTTTGACAAATGTCACACTACCCTTAAAATGGAGAAAAAATGACATTGAAAAAAACACCAACCCCTCCCATAAATTATTCGCCAATTTGACAGCCATAACCATCATGTGGCTATATTTGATGTTTCTTGTCGGGAAACACGTTTGTGCATTTTTTCATGCACTTTTCATCCATGTATCATTGACCATTCAGCTGCCAGGATTTTTTTTATGCTGATCCTAGCTTGGGGGGGTCCCAGGGGAAATCTCTCTAATAATTTGTATTTGGTGTATTATAACCATATCAAAATAAAGGGAACTATTCCAGGAATTTGATGGCTATTATTCTAATATTATTGCCATTATGGTCAATTGCATGAAAGGATAGAGTCTTGTTTGAACAACTTTTTCTCTGGATTCCAGTGGTGTCCGATGCTTTCATGGAAGATATATCTCCACTGTTGCTAGCTATACATGGATGACTCGTATACAAAAATGAAGGGAGTTATTCAACAATTATGACTGTTTGATTGTTATGGTTTGTTTTCGTATATTGCTACATTTCTGGCCACAATTTTGAGGACATATGGAAATTCTACAATATGGGAGTTAGGAACCTTATCTTATAAATAAATTGACCTGGATACAAATTAAATTTCATTTGATGAAATAATGTTTACGGATTCCAATGGTCAGTCATGCTTTTTATCAAATATTGAAGTGGATTAATCAGTATTCACAAGCCAAGGTTTTATTATGAAAGATAAGTGTAGCCATGTGCATGTAATTATTTGTAATATGCATCTACAAAATTGTCTCACTGTATATGAATGACTGCTATTCTCTATATTTTTGGCTGAGGCCAAACAAATAAAATATTGTGTTCTCAGGCATCTCCTATACTCCGGATAGAACCTCATCAAACATGGATATTTGAAAATACCCCATAGAATTAGAAATTTTGTAGATATGTTTCTGTTAAAGGCACAATGTTTAAAAGGCACTGACAGACACATTCTATAGATTCCTTGTGGGAATCTATGGGATTCTGATTACAAAAATATCTTTATGTCCTAAATTATTCTAAAATTCTTTGAAAAATTCTAAAAATAAATATGAAAATTGAAAAAAAATTAGTGAAAAGTCGCTGTCCACCATTCAATTTCTATATTTAATTGTCTGAGAACATAGGTATTTTTTAAAATGGTCTGATGAAGATGCTGAATAGCTTGAGATTGATAGATCTACCTGATGTCTCTGCCCAATGAGTTTAGAATGTACAGGTATACATTTGTGTTGGTTATTAATTGTTTGAATCTTGTAAGTGACATTTCACATGGTTTAGTGACATGGTTTAGTGTAAAAGTGATATTATCGGATGTGCTACGGATGTTACCAAGTCTGGATTTAGTATGTTGACATTTGCAGAATGAGGTCCCGAGATGGTGCATTTAGTGAAGCTACCCCACACAGGGCTAGCATCACCAAATTCACCCTCTGGGTACCTCATTCTACTTAGACCGCATCTTCTAGGAAGTATTTGTAGTCTCAAATTAACATTGTTTTTAGTTACTTTTTCCCTTCTGTTCAGTTTCTATATCCCCTAATTTGAAAAAATAACATGCATAATCAAGGTGAATAATGGGTGAACATGACCAACTTCAACTTGGGAACTTCAACCTGATCCTAAATCTCCCATAGCAGTTGAGGCCTAAGCAGAATGAGGTTCCCAGAGGGTGCATTTGGTTATGATAGCCCGGATGCAGGATAGCGTCACTAAATTCACCTTCTGGGGACCTCATTCTGAAAATGGCATACACACTAAATGCAAACTTGAAGGTTACATGTACATATTAGACAGTATTTATGTATGATTTGAAGATGATATGAAGTGCTTTTGAAATGCTCAGAGATATCTGTAATGCCCTAAGTAATCGACTCCATAACCACAGCACAATTATGGGTAACTTTTCAGGATTTAGTTGGAAATATGGCTTGTTGCCATTCATCGGAAAGCTCTCGGGGAGAGCTTTCTGATGAATGGCAACAAGCCATATTTCTGACTAAATCCTGAAAAGTTACCCATAATTCTGCTGTGGTTATGATGTCGATTACTTGGGGCATGACTGGATTCGTTATCACACAAATTGAACGTGAGAGGATTTTATTATTGTTTGACTTACAATAAATTCATATACAACAATGAATTCTAGTTTACTTAATACCATTATTGAAGTGTAACATACCAGAAACAATCATAGAACTATAAGCCACTATTTGATTTGCCCTTTCTTTTCCAGTGGCAAGCAAACACAAATATTATGTTACAAGTGTCATATGAAGTATGTCTGGACATTTAATATTGGGATTTTTTAACTGTTCTTCTTGTCTTTTAACTTGTTCACTGCTGACTACGAGTTATCTCAAAGTTTTTGCATGTAATTGAATGGGCATCTGACTATTGAATGGGCATCGGCAGTGAACGTCTTAAAAGTTGCAAACATTCTGGGTGACGTGTTTTCATATAGATTCATATCAGGGGCGCCAGGATTTCCCAGACACAGGGTCTAGGATCCCGGAACCAACATATATTTGGTATGGAATATACCAAAAATTGAGTATTTTACTGCTTTCACTGCTTCGGTAAAATCTTAGGACAGAAATTTAGCTGGAAATTTCCAACTGATGATGTTGCGTTGGAAATTGCCAAACGATGGAAGTATCAGTTGGAAAATGCCAAGGGTTATGTGCGAATGAAATTTCCCTAGGTTTGAGACTTGATCTGGGTCAAGGGTTTGTAGTTAGAATTTCCAAGGTGGAGACCCCACAAATGAACACTCCAGCCATGTCCCGCATTACTTTAACTGATAGAAAACCACATCAAAGGTTTGCATACTTCTCAATCTGGGCAACACCCAGAACCATTCTGGACTCTTTGACATCAGCAGGGTTGCGGAAAATGGCAAGGTTTGCCCAATAGCCAGGTAACCTGCTAGTGATATATTTATAATATTTTCGCCCCTATTAAATTTTGTATTTTATTGTGATGATAGTATAAACATGTAGGCTATGTATATTTGAGTGGTATACTAATAGTGGACTAAGTTAATAACTGATACTACACCTGATTATCACCATATAATTATTGTAATATCGAATCACAGCATGTGTGGCTGCTCCACTACAAGTCACATGCGATCATATTAGTTTGACTTATCACCAAACTAAAGAGAATTCAAATCAGTCTACAGATAAAGATGTTTCAGGGTACCAGGCTAATTTGTACCAAACATATTGTTGCTTTTGATTTAAATTCTAAAATATACAAGTTAACGCATTGAGGATGGCCTCATCAAGAAAAAAAATCAAATTGTATTTGGTTGAGTTATATTGCTAACGTTCTTAAAATTGCTTCAAAAATTGACAAACTAAGGTCCATAATTCAGGCAAAAAAATTTGAATAAACCTGATTTTCGAATACAAATGAGATATTGTGAAAGAACTAAGTACGAATGGAATCGGTTGACATTTGTTAAAGTCACAATTGCTATAAATGGAAACAAGGGCCATAACTGTGGTAAGAAATTTGGGGTGGGCCCAATATTGTGTGTAGCACATTTGGTTATTTTGACAGACATGGCTGTGATACCTAGGCGGATGGACAAAAAAAACATTATCTCCAGATAACTCTAGAACGAAAATGCCATACGACCCTGTTTTGAAAGCATTCCATACCTGAACCTCCATACCATAAACCATGGCTGAAGTGTCTGCATGGATGGACAGAAAACCATTATTTTTCCAATAAACAATGAGGGCCAACTCCACAGGTATTAGGCACAAACATTTTTTTTTTTTATTTAATAAAAATATATATTTTTATGAATTATTTTTTTTTGGCCAAATACCTGTGGCCAACTCTAGAATTAAATGTGAACATCATTGGGTCTACTTTTGAATTTCATTCAGATCTTATAATCTATAGTTCACATATGTATAGGCCGTCGAATAGGTGTAGATGGTGCAGGGTATGTAGACATCATGTTCACCCGCCAGGTACTGTCAACGAAATAAATCTGCACTTGATAAAAAGATTCTTCGTTCCAAAATAAATTGTCACAATACTGCATTGCCTAAGAAATGTTCATCACTAATTGGAACAAGTGCACCGCTGGGCGGAGGTAATGCCCCCGACTGTACAATCAGAGAGGATTTTTCTTATTTTTGTGCAAATGCTTATTAAATGGCACTTTGTAAAGTTATGTTATTCATGAGTAAACAATCCAAAATCAAGTTATCATCTGGAAACCAAAACGAGAGGCCGATCACGATCGGCAGATGTTTAACCCATACCTTGGCGATAGTGATCAGCTATTTTCAGTTCTGACACGAAAATCCATAAGCCATAACTCTGTTTAAAATATAAAAAAATGGATCAAACCCAAATTCGAAATCTATCTGTATTTTGGGCTGAGAAATTCACATACAAAATTTACATACATCTCAATAAAATGATATATATCAGATGAAAGATATTTCTGCTAAGTATAAGGAATGTTGAGAATTAAGGGTTCATTTTAACCACAAAAATCCGTACAAGTGAAAGGGATATAATAGGAGAATGATTACATGAAAAATATACAAAAGCATAAAATTGATGACAAGGGTTAACAATTTTAACTCAATAAAATTAGGTACAGGTATGTCACTGGAACACTGCATTGATATCCTAAACCAGAGAGCTGTATGGAAATACAATAAACAACAGATGGTTCTCTGTCCAATTACACCTTCCACTGACAATATGATGGCTAAAAATAACTCTAATTTCCAATAATACAAGTTAATCTATTCTCTCTCTCAGTGCTAACTGATATCACAGGGGTTAGCTGCTATGGTTCTACATGCTAAGCATAAAAATATCGAATCTGTTCAATCCTTAGTTAAAAAGGGCCACAACTCTGGTATAAAAAACAGGATCTAACCCATATTCAAACTTGATCTGTATTTTGAGTTGAGAAACTCACATACCAAATTTGGTTCCTATCAGACGATAACTGGTTGAGCTATCGAAGCATGGATGAATTCTATATCAAAGGGCCATAACTCCATTAAAAATAATCTGATCAAACCCATATTCGAACTCGAATTGTATTTTAGATAGAGAAACTCACATACCAAATTTGGTTCCGATCAGATAAAAATTGTTTGAGTTATGACAGCATGCGTGAATTCGAAGTCGAAAAAGGGTCATAACTCGGTAAAAAAAACTCGGATCAAACCCATATTCGAACTCGATCTGTATTTCGGTCTGAGAAACTCCTATACAAAATTTAGTTCCGATCGGATAGAAAATATTTGAGTTATCGCACCATGCGTAAAGTGTCTACGGACAGACAGACAGACAGACAGACGGACGGACCCACGCACGCACAACGAGTGGTCAATCCGGACGTCGACATTATGTTTACCATACTATGGTATGGGTAAACATAAAAAGTAGCAGAAAACCTGAATTTTCTAAGTCCAAAAAGGGGCGTAACTCTGGAAAAAATGGGCGAATGAAACCACGGCTATGGGGAAATCTTGTCCACCCGACTGGTCTATTAGCATACCAAAGATCAACTGAATTGAGCTAGCGAAACCAAAGTTATGAGTTGAAACGTTCGTACGGACAATTTTCTAAGTCCAAAAAGGGGCGTAACTCTGGAAAAAATGGGCGGACGAAACCGCAGTTATGGGGAAATCTTGTCCCCCTGGCTGGTCTATTAGCATACCAAAGATCAACTGAATTGAGTTAGCGAAACCAAAGTTATGAGTTGAAACGTTCGTACGGACAATTTTCTAAGTCCAAAAAGGGGCGTAACTCTGGAAAAAATGGGCGGACGAAACCGCAGTTATGGGGAAATCTTGTCCCCCCGGCTGATCTATTAGCATACCAAAGATCAACTGAATTGAGTTAGCGAAACCAAAGTTATGAGTTGAAACGTTCGTACGGGTCAACAATTTTCTAAGTCCAAAAAGGGGCGTAACTCTGAAAAAAATGGGCGGACGAAACCGCAGTTATGGGGAAATCTTGTCCCCCCGGCTGGTCTATTAGTATACCAAAAATCAACTAAATTGAGTTAGCGAAACCAAAGTTATGAGTTGAAACGTTCGTACGGACGGACGGACGGAAGGACGGACGGAGGGCTCCACTATATACCCCCAAATCTCCATCGGAGATCGGGGGCATAATAACTGATATAATGTAGCAGAAGTGAGGCGGGATGTAAACACAAATGTCAATGTGAAGTTGTTGGAATTTTCGACAAGGATTTGATATGCAGATATTACAACAAATATATCACGGATGGCATTGTAGATGTTGGCATCTTGTGAAGGGTGCTGGAGTTTTTAGCAGTTGACCATGGTTCATTGGGTGTGTGAAAAACAAAACAAACAAAATTATACTACATCACGGCAAAGGTCAGTTTTATACAATGTAGTTATTCCTCTACCATGCTAGATTTTCACATTTTAATAAACAAAAAATTCAACAAAATCCTCACAGAATTTGATTAAGCACATAATCCTATGTATATAATTGATCATTTCTGTACAGTGCCGAACATATCACAGTGGACTGTGGACACAGTACAGCAGAGGGTGGCAACATTATTGCCCATCACATAATCAAGTTTGATGGCCCTAGCTGTGGCAGCCAGAAATGATTAAAAACACATTTGTACTAAAATCATTAAATTTATTTTAATGTCAGATGTCTGGAACAATTGTTAGACTATTAATAAATCAACAATAAATTAATTTTCACTCACACAATTCATACCAACTACATGTATAACTATCAATTACGGTAAGCCAGATATACAAAATAGTTCTTTTCTCAGGAATTTGTTTTTACAAAGTGATGAGAGGAGGCAGATGTTTTTATTTATTATTTAGTTGAAATTATTTTTGTGAGGAGGCAGGTATTTATATATAAAATATTTATTTTAGTCCCATATTCACCAGAGACACTAAAATTAATATGAGCAATGTACCAAATTAGGACTAATATCCATCACATTTACCCTTAATTTCAAACCCACAGGTTTATAATACAGGTCATGTGGATAGAACATTACTCATCAAGACATGGAAACTTCCTCCGAAAAATTTGACCTCGGTCTCTAAATGAACACCAGCATCAAACTTAATTCAAAAGGGTTGTGTTTATTAACTTTATATGCAATATACATTAATTATATATAGATGGTGATTTATTTTTATAGAAAATATATAAAACCATGGTGCATCTTATGTGTTGTCAAGTATTTCCATGAAGACTGCGGTCAGATGAATTGGGATGGACAGCATTTATATATTTACTTATTTATGGCAGGTCAGAAATTTGCTTTCCGGAGGCTTTCCCTGAGAAACAAACTATTTTATTTATCCGACCTTAATACTCTTGTAAAAAAACATCTCTTATATTCTAAAATATAAACAAGCATAAGCAGGGCACATTTATTCTTCATAAAATGAACAGACATCGGATGGATCAAACAGCCAACATTTCCAGATAAACAAAGATGAATTACTCTAGAATGGAAAAGCAGAACAGAACAATGGAACCCCCTATTGAATGTCCTCATAGCAGTGAACATCTATACCAAATTCCATTGAGATCCCAGCACAACTGTTGAAGTTACGACATGAAGACACCAGACGGACCAAAAAGCCAACATTTCCAGATGAACAAAGATGAGTAACTCTAGAATGGAAAAGCGGAACAAAACGATGGAACCCTCTTTTTAATGTCCTCATAGTAGTGAACATCCATACCAAATCCCATTGAGATCCCAGTACAACTGTCGAAGTTACAATATGAACAGACACCAGACGAACCAAAAAGCCAACATTTCCAGATGAACAAAGATGTATAACTCTAGAATGGAAAATCCGAACAAAACGATGGAACCCTCTATTGAATGCCCTCATAGTAGTGAACATCCATACAAAATTTCATTGAGATCCGAGCACTACTGTTCAGGTTATGACATGAACAGACACCAGATGGACCAAAAATCCAACATTTCAAGATAAACAAAGATGAATAACTCTAGAATGGAAAATCCGAACAAAACGATGGGACCCTCTATTTAATGTCCTCATAGTTGTGAACATCCACACCAAATTTGGTTGAGATCCCAGCACAACTGTTGAAGTTACGACATGAACAGACACCAGACGGACCAAAAAGCCACTATTTCCAGATAAACAAAGATGAATAACTCTAGAATGGAAAATCCAAACAAAACGATGGAACCCTCTATTAAATGTCCTCATAATAGTGAACATCCATACCTAATTTCATTGAGATCCGAGCACTACTGTTCAAGTTATGACACGAACAGACATCGGGACGGACAGGTGCAAAACAGTATACCCCCCTTTTTTTTTTAAAAGGGGGTATAATAAATTAACCCTTTCATGACGGAAGCTGTGCTGGTGCAGAATTGAATATCCTGTGCCAATCCATTCTCTTATATATGCGAGTTTGCCATTGGGAGCCTCGCATATATAAGAGAATGCAATAGCTTACAAGGTCAAGAAAATAGTGTTAGATCAATGTATTCTCTTATATTTGCAAGGCTCCCTATGTGAGACTCGCTTATATAAGAGAATGCATTGGCACAGGGTTACACAAAATATCAGGAAGCTCCAGTCGTGGAAGGGTTAAAACAATTAATTTAGCATTCATTATTGTATAAAATTGTAAATGATTGTAAATTGTAGTTAAAGCACATACAGAAAGCAGGGTTCACACCGCCAGGATGATGATTTGCCAAATAAAAAAGTAATTCAGTTGGCAAAAATTATCAGTAGTAGTGGCATATGCAAGTTAAAGACATATTAAGGACTTGTTAGGGTGCGTGAAACTGATAAGTTAGTGTTCAGGTGCTGTGTCAGCTGGAGGAATGTAGTATTCTACCAACATACCGAAAATCTCAAGCAAATCGACCGTACCACTCCATTGAAAACATTGTCTCAACTACGCTAAATTGTAAATATTTACTACTCGAATCGGGACGCTTCTATCGGCGATAAACTAACGAAAACGATTTCACCATCGGCAGTCACTGCATTTAATTAATATAAAAGAATGACGGTGTGTGTTGTCAATTTAGATATAATATTTGTACAAATGACTACTTTGAACAAGATTATTCCCTTTGCATGAGATAGGTATGGGCCTTGTGTTTGATCATTTGATGGTGATGTTTATGAAGTTCCCTTCTTTAGAGGTGCCCAGAAAGTTGATGTAGCCCTTTAACCCTTTACCCAACAAAACGGCCAAATAAAGCTTCAACAGCCTAAAATATCTTCGGTCTGTCTCAATAGAACCATACAAATATGGATATCATTGGAACCGGCTCCTTGACCACATTGTGATAGTTACAGTTATGCCCTGTGCCAATGCATTCTCTTATATATGCGACTCGACCATAGGTCGCCTCGCATATATAAGAGAATGCATTGGCCTAAAAAAATCTTTTTTTAACACTTTTTACCATTTTTTCTTACATTCTTTAACAATTTTATAATTTTTAATGTGTTAAGCCAATGCATTCTCTTATATATGCGAGGCGACCTATGGTCGACTCGCATATATAAGAGAATGCATTGGCACAGGGCACTTCTGTTGGGTAAAGGGTTAATAATTATATGGGTGGGTGATTGCCATGCCTCAGAATATGGTTTCTTGAGAATATGATGCTGGACATTTGTAGCATGAGGTCCCCAGAGGATGAATTTAATGACGCTAGCCCACACACCTCATTCACATGCGGCCTCACCTTCTCTGGAAAGTATCTTTGATCAAGTTAACAAGTTTTTTAATTTCTTCACAAAGATTCTTTTTTAGTTTAGTTTCTCTGTACATGTATCTCCAAATTGGCACAAGACACATTGCATAATCGAGGTGCCAAATGGGTGCACATCACAATATTCACCATAGACTTAAATCTGAGTCTAGGTCTCCCATATCAGATGAGGCCTAAGCAGAATGAGGTCTGCAGAGTGTGAATTTAGTGAGGCTAGCCCACTGTGCAGATGAGGCCATGCAGAATGAAGTCCCCAGAGGATGAATTTAGAGATGCTAGCCCGCTGTGTGGAGTATCGTCACTAAATTCACCCTCTGGGGACAACATTCTGCAAATTTCCAGCACTATATTCTCGATGATAACCTTGGTGACTCTTCCAGTAAGCGCAGGTGTGTTTGGCATAATGCCAAAATTGTTGATTGCAATTGGGTGACGAATGAAAATTATCAAAATGATGTTGCTCTTCAATTGAATGCATAATTGACAAATATTTGTTGCCAAAAATATAATTGTTTATAGCGAGGATTGTATCAAATTTATGGAAACACAGTTGTGTGAACAATTTGACATTATTGCACTCATTTGTCTTGCCACAAGATAAAACTTGAACCTACTGTTTCTCGTTTTGCCATCACATCTCAACAAATTCATGCAATAATATTAACTAGTTCACATACTTGTGTTGTTCTATCTATTTATTGTTTATACAAGTTGTAGAAAAAAAGGGATATACTTTTTTCTTTGTGATGCAATATTCTCCATCACTGCAGTTTTTCATCAAGCCTGACAACACTTTGCATAATCGAGGCTCCCACTGGGTGTAGATCACAATATTCACCATTTGGGAACTTCAATCTGACTCTTTGTCTCCCATAGCAGATGTGGCCATGCATAATTAGGTCCCCAGAGGGGGAATTTGGTGATGCTAGCCCGCTATGCGGAATAGCATCACTAAATTCACCCTCTGGGGACCTCATTCTGCAAATGACCGACACACTAAACTCAGACTTGGTACTATGTTGAAATTACGGCCTGAATATTACGATTTGCTTGAAAACTAGATTTTATAAACATTAGTTTGCAGCTGTGGCTGGTAACCAGGAAGAGAGATCAAGTCTTTAGTGAAAAGAAAGTTATAGAATTGCATTGCTACCAATATCAAATTGTATGAAACTTCAGAGTAAAATTGTTCAATGGAATGATACTTATACCACAATGTTGCTACCTATATCAAATTGTATGAAACTTCAGACTAAGGCACAATGAAGAACAAAGTTGACTAGAAAGACGATGCACCGGTTATTTTCCTTATCTGTTCATAACTTATCCAGAATGTCAACGACCATGGTGCCTGAAAGAAACAAAAACAGGCTGATTTTAATATATTTACTCAGCTTTATACCCATAACATGAAAATAAGAATGCAGGAATATGATATAGAAGGACCTAAAATTTAGAGCAACGTGAATTCCGTATTATTCCATATTCGGTAAAACCTAGGAATGGTGGCAAATGACCCCAAATTCGTGTGTGGTGATCTGGGAAGAGAATTTTTTGTAAAAATAGTTGTTAATTGCTATTAAGTAAGAACCATAACATTGTCTAACAAAAAAATTGCATGACTGGTTTTCAAATCTTATGAGGGTATTACTAAGAAAAAGTTAAATACCAAGGGTAATCCAAGGTGATAAATCACTCCAAGACAGAGCTTAACCATGGTTTATACCACGATCGCCTATCTTACTACATAAATAAAGCCATCTGTTTAAATTTTACATTTAATCAACACCTGTTGATTAAACGTGCCTACTGTTGATTAAACTTCGCAGAGTGGATTAAACTTTCTCCATACAATTTGAACGGAAAAGTGTTTATCCATCACATTGTAAAGATCGTGGCATAAACAAAATATATGCATAGTGTTTCTGAATAACAAATTTAATCCACTCGTGGGATTGGCGATTTACACAACTCGCTGAAGCTCATGTAAATTGCCAATCCCACTCGTGGATTAAATTTGTTATTCAGAAACACTATGCGTATATTCTATATTTACTAAATGGATTCTTCCATCAGTTATAAAAGTATACATTGCAATGGTCTAGTATTCATTTGGCAGGGGTGTTCAAAAATATAAGATGATGACAGACAGAATAACAGATAATAAAAGTGCAAAAGGATTATTATTAATTAGTTGGAAATGTTGAGATGTATTGGTTACCACATGAGGTGGGAGTCATTCATGGAAAGGGAATGACCTGCGGAGAGCTGAGGGTACAATTGAGCCCTCCATAGGTAACTTACGAATCTGATACATCCATTTACCGACCAGTTTACATCGCTCGAGTGACAGACATTACCAGCCGCTGAGCAAGCCTGAGTTTAGTGTGCCTGTCATTTGCAGAATGAGGTCCCCAGAGGGTGAATTTAGCGATGCTATCCCGCATAGCGGGCTAGCATCACCAAACTCACGCTTTGGGGACCTCATTCTGCTTAGGCCTCATTTTCTCTCCAAAGTTGCTTTATTATCTAATTTCAATAGAAAATTCTTCACATAGATTTTATTTCTTTTTTAGTTTAGTTTCTCTATATCCCCAAATTGGTAGATGACACATTGAATTATCGAGGTTCCCAATGGGTGTACATCACAATATTCACCATTTGGCAACCTCAATCTGAGTCTATGTCTCCCATAGCAGATGAGGCTGTTAATCTACAGATAGTTACATTGTGATTGACATGTTCAGATTGCCAATAGAATGGACCCACATGAAGTGAAGAAACAGAGTGAGCGTCCATGGCATTACGGTGCGATAAAAAGGATGTCAGCGAAGAAAAGTCAGTGTAAGTCTGCTTAAAACCAGATTAACAGAGGCCATCAGAATGAGGTCCCCAGAGGGTGAATTTGGTATGCTAGCCCACTACGCGGGATAGCATCACTACATTCACCCTCTGGGGACCTCATTCTGCAATTGACAGGCACACTAAACTCAGGCTTGCCACCAAGTTAATCTGATGTTTGGTAACCTCGGGCAAACAATGGGAGAGATGTGTAAAATAAAAATTATGTTTGTTGAACTAAATATACCAACATTTCCAACGGGAAATACCTGTTAATGAGTATTTAAGAAAGAAAGCATTAAAATGTTGTATGGACTGTTTTCTTTCTTTGTTTTTGTTTTTTGTGTAAATATAAAATAAAAATTTCTTACCATCCTTGCCCATATCGGGATGAATCCCTTATACAGAGCAAAGAAGCCCTCTTGTTTCACAGTCTTTATAAGGCAATCCATGGAAGACTTGTACAAGGTCTCTCTGCAAGACAGACATGACAATTTTCATTGATATCAACTATATAATAAGGAATGATATGGCTGATTAGTAAATGATAAATGATAAAAATTCCTAGCCAGTTAAAGTATGACCTATCATTTATAAACTCAAATTAAGTTTAAACCTTCCATGACTGGAGCTTCCTGAAATTTTGCGAAAACCCTGTGCCAATGCATTCTCTTATATATTTGAGTCTCCCATAGGGAGAATACATTGACCTAATATTATAAACATTGACCTTATAAGCCAGGGCATTCTCTTATATATGCTCCCGTCATGAACCCCATGAAAGTGTTAAATGCACATGACCTGTTTAAATGAAAGTGTCAATGACACTGTAGCTCAACTTGGAAAGGGAATAATTTAATGTATTACAGTCAATGGAGCGATTAGGAATGTGGAAAGTTGAATGTCTAATACTAGTTTATAGACATGAAGAGAAAAGTAAAATCCAAGATGGCTGCTGGTGGCCATGTTTTCGGCCGAATGACCCCAAAATGAGTCGTTCCCATCTACATGTCATTGTTAACATCCATGACAAATTTTATGACGATCAGACTAAAGGTATTACCTGTAGCCCATGCTAAAGAATTTAGTCATACAAAGAGTAAAATCCAAGATGGCTGCTGGTGACCCCAAAATGACTCGTTCCCATTTACATTCCAATTTCAACAGCCATGACAAATTTTATGATGATCAGACTAAAGGTACGACCTGTAGCCCGTCCTAAAGGATTTAGTCATACAAAGAGTAAAATTCAAGATGGCTGCTGGCGGCCATGTTTTTTTGCCGAATGACCCCAAAATGATTCGTTCCCATCTACATGTCATTATTAACATTCATGACAAATTTTATTAAGATCAGACTAAAAGTAGGACCTGTAGCCCGTGCTAAAGGATTTAGTCATACAAAGAGTAAAATCCAAGATGGCTGCTGGCGACCATGTTTTTTGGCCGAATGACCCCAAAATTACTCGTTCCCATCTACATGTCAATATTATCATCCATGACAAATTTCATGATGATCAGACAAACAGTACGACCTGTGGCCCGTGCTAATGGATTAAATTTTGAAATCCAAGATGGCCACTGGCAGCCATGTTTTTTGTCTGAATGACCCCAAAATGACTCGTTCCCATCTACATTCCAAATTCAACAGCCATGACAAATTTTATGATGATCAGACTAAAGGTACGACCTGTAGCCGTGCTAAACAATTTAGTCATACAAAGAGTAAAATCTAAGATGGCTGCCGGCGGCCATGTTTTTTGGCCGAATGACCACAAAATTACTCGTTCCCATCTACATGTCAATATTAACATCCATGACAAATTTCATGACAATAAGACAAACAGTACGGCCTGTAGCCCGTGCTAATGGATTGAATTTTGAAATCCAAAATGGCTGCTGGTGGCCATGTTTTTCGTCCGAATGACCCCAAAATGACTCGTTCCCATCTACATGTCAACATCCATGACAAATTTCATAATAATCGGACCAAACTGTAGCCCGTGCTAAAGGAAATTGTTGACGAATCACGCACACACACACACACACGCACGACGGATACCAAGCCATGGTAATAGCTAAAACTTTACAAAGTAAAGTTGAGCTAAAAATGTTTATGCAACATATATGTGACCTGCCATATCAAATCCAGTCGGAAGTCGGGATTTTTTTACCCTGTGCCAATGCATTCTCTTATATATGCGAGTCGACCATAGGTCGCCTCGCATATATAAGAGAATGCATTGGCCTAACAATTTTTTACAATTTTAATAATTTGTTCTTGTATTCTTTAACAATTTTATAATTTCACCCATACAGAGCCCCAGACAAACATGAGCAGACAACACTCTTCTATGTGCTTCTATATATGTGTGGGGCTCCCTGCAGGGTAATGGATGTTTTTTTTATTTTATGTCCTAAAAATTGTAAGAAACATTTATTTAAAAAACATGATAAAAAATTGTTAGGCCAATGCATTCTCTTATATATGCGAGGCGACCTATGGTCGACTCGCATATATAAGAGAATGCATTGGCACAGGGTAAAAAAATCCCAACTTCCGCTGGATTTGATATGGCGGGTCACATATATGTTATCAACTACAGAGAAGACAAAATAATCCTACGGCAAAGATTTTCAACATAGATAGATAACAATTTGCTGTATGCATGTGTGAGGCAGTGTGTCAAAAAATTTAATTGCCCAATATTTACATAGCCTGTATGTGTTACACTAAATTCTGTTCGATGATTGGTCAACTACCAATTGGTCCATGTGTTTTATGTCCCAAAAAAACACACCATAACACAAACCAATGTCACATCATGTTGACCTAGATGACTAAAAGCGGTAGATAGAATAACTGGCCGTATTTTAATGTTTTAAGTGCGTGGCCATAAAGACTAATTGATTGTATATATGCTTATGCTCAATTGTCTGCAAATTTTGCATCTTTTAGCTATTAAAAAATTATCTATCTATCTATATCCTTGCAAAAAGAAATCCGAGCTTTTTTAAAGAAGTTTGGGAATCCTAGGAATTCATAGGATTTCCAAGGTTTGAACCAAGCTTTTTGAATGAAAAAAATAATTAAAATTTACTCTTCAACAAAGTTTGGAAATCCTTGGTTGGATTCTTGGTAAAGCTTAGTAAAGCTTGGATCTAAGATTTACCAAGCTTTACCAAGGTTGTCACATAAAGTGAAACCTTGGAAAAGCTTGGAAATCCTTGACTCAGTGTTGACCAACCTTGGTAAAGCTAAGTAAAGCTTGGATCTAATATTTACTAAGCTTTTCCAAGCTTTACCAAGGTTCTTACATGAAGTTTGAAAAGCTTGGAAATCCTTGGAAAAGCTTGGTAAAGCTTAGTTGTAGGTCACATGACTGGGTCACATGACTATGCAGACGTCACTGTTGTCTGTGGCAGCATTTTGAATTAACTGTTGCACTGAGTTTAAATCCATGTTTTATCACAACAATCTTCAGGTAAGTTATTGCTTGTGTGGCCCTAATGTTTTCTATTTGACTCATAGAATATGGTTGTAGTGATATTTTTATTTATGATATTATGTTAACAATTATTTTACCATTTCCAAGAATAACCTTCAGGACCACTATCTACCTTTTCATTCCAAAGGCGTGTCTCTATCATTATATATTCTCAGCTAATTTATCTAATTTAACTGTTTTATCACACTCCAAATACCTCAGATACATAAACATATACCTGTGAATATTATTCTATACATTTTACAGGGTATAAGGTACCATTTATCTCAATCTAAATAGAATAACAAAATTCTGACTGAAAAGTGAACTTTGAATGAATAATATCATGAATGATTATATGGCATGGTTCATGACTGTCGTAAATTTCAAGAGATTGTATCATTAATGATGATAATATTGTCAAAGTTGAAGCCTTTGCAGTGTCATTAGAGATTTTCACCTTTTAAATACAAAACAATTGCAACCTTGGTAAAGCTTGGTAAAGCTGGGTTGCAACCTTGGCCAAGGTCATTTACAACCTTGGTAAAGCTTGGTAAAGTTAGGTTGGAAAGCTTGGTAAAGCTTGGAAAAGCTATAGGCTGCAACCTTGGTAAAGCTTGGAAAAGCTGAGCTGGAACCTTGGTAAAGCTTGGAAAAGCAAGGCTGGAACCTTGGTAAAGCTAGGTAAAGCTAGGCTGGAACCTTGGTAAAGCTAGGCTGGAACCTTGGTAAAGCTTGGTAAAGCTAGGCTGGAACCTTGGTAAAGCTTGGTAAAGCTAGGTAAAGCTAGGCTGGAACCTTGGTAAAGCTTGGTAAAGCTAGATTGGAAACCTTGGTAAAGCTTGGTAAAGTTATGATTAAGATTTTGTAAAGCTTGGAAATCCTTGGATAAGCTCGGTTTAATTTGCTGAGGTATTCCAAGGTTTTCCGAACTTGAAACGGGCCAATACCGCCCCAAGGATTTCCCAGCTTTTCCAAGGTCTCTAATCCTAGGATATCCTAGGAATTCCAAGGAATTTTCCTAACTTTTCCAAGCTTTTATTCCTAGGATATCCTAGGAATTCCTTGGATATCCTAGGAATTCCTTGGATATCCTAGGACATTTTGGTAAGGGTATAATCTATCTATTGATAATTCACAAGTAGAATATTGGGCTAACTTACAGTGAAGTCTGGTATAATATCCAAACTGCAGGCATATATCAGAAAACAAATTAAGCTGAGTTTAAATTTATACCAATTAGTAAGGAATAAGCTGTATAAATATAAGAATCTAGCTGAAACAGCCTTTATTCAGCAGCGTAGGTGCCTGTGGCACATTTTGATCTTTTTTTAATTAAAAAAAATATTGCGAAAAATAAAATTTTGAAAAGCAAATGCCGTTATAACATCCGCCGGGGTACCCACACCACACCACATTTGGTTCAAAATGGTCCTGTGGCCACTTTATTCACTTCAAGCATATTTGTTGCTTTTAAACATTTTGATTTAAAAAACAAATAAATAACACCATTATTACATCCAACAGGACACCCTGAGTCACCACACACAATTTGGCTGAAATCGGTCCAGGGATCAGGGAGAAAATCATGAACAGACAGATCGAACCATTTTATATATATAGATGAATGTAGTTTGAGTGTGACTTATTGAGTAGCTGGAGAACATTTAGTGTGAACCGCGAAGGCGCGAACTGCTTCTTGGTTCACACAATATGCCCAATGGCCATAGTCATAACATATACCTTACAATAAAACGCAATCAAACAACATTCATATCCTTAAATAAATATGGTTTTAAAGTGAGGTTGATATCACATTACACACTGGTTTTTGGGAACATAGTTTGATACCAAGATCATATGAAATATGAAAATAATGGTATATCCCTTTCTTTACTAAATGGATTCTCCAATTCAATTATCAAAGTATACATTGGAATAGTCTATTATTCATCTCGAGGGGTGTTCAGGAAATGTAAGCAGATGAGGGACAGACGAATAGTTAATATAAGTGCTGAAGGATTTCTATTAATGGTTGTTTATTGTACTTATTATTATTATTAAAGTGATGTGAAACACTCCGGTAGGATGGTCAAATAGAAATGGAGAATAATCTTGCTCAAAGTAGTTATTTTTAGGAATATTAATCCAAATTTACAACACACACACCATAATTCTGAGATATTAATTAAACGTAATGACTCTCGATGGTGAAATCATTTGTGCCTGTTTATCGGCGATAGTTGCGTCCTGAATCCAGATGTAAATATTTACAATTGAGCATAGTTTAGACGATCTTTTCTATGGAGTGGTATGGTCAATTTCTTTGAGATTTACAGCGATGTTAGTAGAATGCATCTGAGTACTAACTTATCAGTTTAACGCACCCGAACAAGTCCATATTATGTCTTTAATACTCATTGATGAGTAGTTAGTTCCATCAGGAAATATTCAGAAAACAAGTGCAACAATTGACTTATTATCTGAATAGAATTCCTTCTGCACTTTATATTAACTGTTGTCTGCTGCACATCCCTCCAGATGAGCAATTGATCATTCCAGTGTCTACTGTTAAAACAGATGGGAGAATCATAGAATACATACCTTCCACCATCAACATGTTGATTCATGATCCTAGTTTTAACAACATCAGCAGGTGTTCCCAAGGTTGCTGACACAAATCCAGAACAAACACTGTGGTAAGAAATGCAAGCTGGTGTCAAATTATCAATTACAGCTGTAGGGTTTCTGCTAGGGGTTGGGGGAATGGGACCAAGTCTGAGTTTAGTGTGCCTGTCATTTGCAGAATGAGGTCCCCAGAGGGTGAATTTAGTGACGCTATCCTGCATAGCGGGCTAGCATCACTAAATTCATCCTCTGGGGACCTCATTCTGCTTAGGCCTCATCTTCTCTCATCTTTTCTTATTATCAACTTTCTATAGGAACTTCTTCACATAGATTCTATTTCTTTTTTACTAGTAGTTTAGTTTCTCTATATCCCTAAATTGGCAGACGACATATTGCTTAATCGAGGTTCTTAATGGGTTTTTGCATCACAATATTCATCATTTGGGAATTTAACTTCAATCTGAGTCTATTTCTCCTATAGCAGATGAGGCCATGCAGAATGAGGTTCCCAGAGGGTGAATATAGTGATGCTAGCCAGCAATGTGGGATAGCGTATCTAAATTCACCCTTTGGGGACCTCATTCTGCAAATGACAGTACAGTAAACTCAGGCTTGGTTTCCACTAGTTCAGTCATGAACGTAGCACTGACCTAGGGTTTCTGCTAGGGGTTGGGGGAATGGGACCCGTATAGCCGCTGTGAGATTTACTGGGAACATCTCAGTCGATGGTACCAACTGTGAATATCAAGTATTAATTCACAGTAAATAGCATATTGTCGTCAAGATGTACGATGGTGTATGTAAACAAGAGCCTGTGAGATTTACTGGGAACATCTCAGTCGATGGTACCAACTGTGAATATCAAGTATTAATTCACAGTAAATAGCATATTGTCGTCAAGATGTACGCAGGGGTGGCGCCATTGGGGGGCACAGGGGGGCTACAGCCCTCTTGTCGGGGAGCTCTAGCCCCCTCGTCGGGGAGGACTTTTCTATATGTAAGTCGGTTGTGTGTATAAGATGAAGTAATCATGTACAGACTGTGAGTGTGGGAAAGTGTCAGAGAGAGAACATACAGCGGAATATATCCCACACAAAATATTCATGGCACATGTTCCCATTAAATCCGGGGGTATTCCCCTGTATTGTTACACCATCAGCGTTTTAGTGGTAATGAAAATCTATTGAAACATGTGTGCTTTATCATTGCTGGCTACTCTGGCATTCGTCACAATGGCCACAATGGTCTATAGAACCATTGAGTACCTACAGTATGGCCACATGTATGTTAGCTATATCCCTGACAGTGAAACACCATGCTGGCACTTGCAACTAATGAAATTAGAAATTAGAACTGACACAGAAGACAAGTGGCCTCCCTAGAATATAGGAATTTTCACAACAATTCATGGGTTTTAATCTTCGAGTTATCTCATCTGCTAATTATGGCTGATGTATTGCTAAACTTTAGATCTATTAGAATTCTCCAGCTAAGAGACTATAATTACTTCAATATGGTTTTGTTCATTGGTTCGCCACACACACTATGTGTGCTCATTTCACATAACAACAGGCAATATCGTGTAATTTAGTTTAGCCCCCCTGTCGGGGAGCACAGCTTTTCTGGTGCCACCCCTGGATGTACGATGGTGTACGTAAACAAGAGCCTGCTCGTGTTACAGAAGTTTTGCTTCTGTTTACATAACACAGCGCAATTCTATTGGTTAATCACACACAAATGATATAAACGCTCTTTATTATTTCCATATCAGGAAAACAGAAACAAATAACGATCTTTATGTTTACCATATCCGGATCTAAACAAAAGCCAGGTTCTGTAATGTTTTTTTGCTTTTGTTTACATAATGAAAGTGTCAATGACACTGTAGCTCAACTTGGAAAGGGAATAATTTCATGTGTTACGGTCAATGGAGTGATTAGGAATGTGGAAAGTGAAAGGTCTAGTTATGCAAAGAGTAAAATCCAAGATGGCCACTGGCAGCCATGTTTTTTTGCCGAATGACCCCATCAACATGTCAATGTCAACAGCCATGACAAATTTCATAATGATCCGATCAAAGGTACGACATGTAGCCCGTGTCAAAGGATTTAGTCATGCAAAGAGTAAAATCCAAGATGGCTGCTGGCGGCCATGTTTTTGGCCAAACGACCACAATAGCCGCTGTGAGATTTACTGGGAACATCTCAGTCGATGATACCAACTGTGAATATAAAGTATTAATTCACAGTAAATAGTATATTGTCATCAAGATGTACGATGGTGGATGTAAACAAGAGCCTTCCTCGTGTTACAGAAGTTTTGCTTCTGTTTACATAACACAGCGCAATTCTATTGGTTAAAGGATTACAATGCTCATGAAACAACAAAACTCTATCGGAAAGCCACCCCTATTGTGATCACAATAATCCAAGTCCCATAAAAATCGCGTAATAAATAAGCCGAGAAATAAATAAATATCTCTGTCGCAAAACCTCGCATGACGTCAAGCGAGGTAAACTAATTAAAAACACGGAATCGGAGTCAGAGTTAATTGTGTCTACCTGTATGACGATGGAAAATTCGGAATAGACATCAGCGCGTGAGCATGATGGAATTACTGCGGGGCATATCAATAGCATTGCAGGCGCTGGAGACTAATGCTACTGCCCACATAAATAATATGTATAAGGTGGCCCACCCACCACCCCATCCCGCCACCCATAGTATATTATGCGCCACAGGCACCCCTAGATCATAAGAGTATTTACTCGAGGAAGCAGTCTGAACCCACCTCCCATAGTATCTTATGCGCCGCAGGCGCTGGAGACTAATGCTACTGCCCACATAAATAATATGTATAAGGTGTCTGCCCACCACCCCATCCCGCCACCCATAGTATATTATGCGCCACAGGCGCCCCTAGATCATAAGAGTATTTACTCGAGGAAGCAGTCTGAACCCACCTCCCATAGTATCTTATGCGCCACAGGCGCTGGAGACTAATGCCACTGCCCACATAAATAATATGTATAAGGTGTTTGGAAAGTTATTGTTTTGACAAAAAAACTATAGAAGGCCGATTGAGCGGGGTAGGTAACACTTTCGTGTCAAAAATAAAGCGTATAAAAACACAGGCATGTGAACTCTATTCGGGCGCGTGTTCACGATGTTGTTTTAATTTTCCGTATATATGCCCCGTATATATTTACAATCATTCATTCGTAACAATGCCATATAAAAGCAGTGTTTTCGGCTGTGGCCGGTCTAGTGACTCTCAGTTAGGTATAATGCTGTATTCATTTCCAAACGATTTTCGTTTACATGCCATTTGGCGGGATTTCTGTGGGAAACCCCTTTGCGCAAAATCATAAACCGATTACATATACCAAATAAAGAGCGTTTAATTTGACAAGTCAGTCATGGTTACGAATACATACAATTGCAGTTAAAGTGGAGAGTATGTTGAATAATTCACGATAACAACTATTCTAAGTCGATTCCCCATTTCCTTCACCATGGCTCAATAAAGAGCGTTCCGTGTTAAGAGTTTTCCTAATATGGTATGATTAAAAAGAGTTTAATAAATCGGAAATTGCTATGACTTGGAAGGATATATAAAGCATGCATTTCGGAAGTTCGTGTACATGTATTGACCTGTATTGGTGTAATCAGTAAACAAAATCACGATGACAACTGTTCTAAGTCCAGTCCCTTTACCTTGACGCAATAAAGAGCATTCACTATTACGATATATTGCGAATAAAGAACGCTTGTATATGTGCTTACATATTAAACCGGATTATTATTCCTCTTCAAAAAGTGTTATATATGATTGGATGTTTAAACGAACCAAAGCGAACGTTTATATATTTTATAATCCTATTGTTATGCGTAATTGACACATAGAGGTCGAGTTATGACCTGCATATTCAATTGACCGTATCGCTAGAGTGTTAATTTTATAGGCCAATAACCAAGCATAAACGCAGTGTTTATATAGATAAATGCGCGCAAAACTGAATAATATACGGGCATGGCTTTATAGTAACAACACATCGCGATACATATAATAATAATAATAACACGATAAAGACATTTAATTACGAGAACGGCGATGTTTTCGGCAAAGTTTTGCATTTGTAGTGTGATAACGCGACAATCTTCAAAGGCCGCGATCGACTACATGCAAACTTAAAATACTGCCGTAGCATATCTATGCGTTGTCGATGGGTTACCACGTGATCGATCACGTGCTATGCTTCTGTTTACATGTGACAATCACATGATCGGCTAACTTCGGAATTTTTTATAATCGTTATAAAAATAACAAATGGCGGCCAAATATTAGATTATATGCGCCCAATGGACATCATATATATATATTATCGGTATATTGAAAGAAAATATAATTGTTTTTTCAGCACCCTATTCCTTTAATCACACACAAATGATATAAACGCTCTTTATTATTTCCATATCAGGAAAACAGAAACAAATAACGCTCTTTATGTTTACCATATCCGGATCTAAACAAAAGCCAGGTTCTGTATCGTTTTTTTTGCTTTTGTTTACATAATGAAAGTGTCAACGACACTGTAGCTCAACTTGGAAAGGGAATAATTTCATGTGTTACAGTCAATGGAGTGATTAGGAATGTGGAAAGTTGAAAGGTCTAGTTATGCAAAGAGTAAAATCCAAGATGACCACTGGCGGTCATGTTTTTTGGCCGAATGACCCCAAAATGACTCATTCCCATCTACATGTCAACAGCCATGACAAATTTCATAATGATCCAACCAAAGGTACGACCTGTAGCCTGTGCCAAAGAATTTAGTCATGCAAAGAGTAAAATTCAAGATGGCTGCTGACGACCATGTTTTTTGGCCGATTGACCCCAAAATGACTCGTTCATGATCAGACGAACAGTAGGACCTGTAGCCCGTGCTAATGGATTGAATTTTGAAATCCAAGATGGCTGGTGGCCATGTTTTTTTCCGAATGACCCCAAAATGACTCGTTCCCATCTACATGTCAATGTCAACAGCTATGACAAATTTCATAATAATCCGACCAAAGGTACGACCTGTAGCCCGTGCTAAAGGAAATTGTTGACGAATCATGCACACATGCACACACACAAACGGACGACGGACGACAAAGCCATGGCAATAGCTCAAACTTTACAAAGTAAATTTGAGCTAACAAAGGAAAACATTTGACAATAACATAATGTTTATGCCATATTTCTGATTGGTATAAGAACAAAGTCTGTCTATATTTACGTGCACTCGCGCAACAGTATGGCGATCAGTCAGATTCGTAGGTTGGTGTCACCCTACCGATTTCACTCCATGACGTCACCCTTACGCAGTACATGCCGGCGACGTTACGGAGTAGATTATAGAGTTGACGCCCTTGGCACTGACTTCCGTTACTAGCTCGTTGCTATATAAACAAACCAGCGATGTGGCTTTTGTCGAAAATTGACAGTCAGTACATTCGCCCTGTATACATGTACTTTCAGAAAATACAAAAACACCACAACATTATACCACACCAATGTCAGTGTCTCGATATCATTTGACCAAATTTCTTGACATGAAACCGCGACAGACACGGCGTGAAATACATCGCATTGAGTAAACAATTTCCCATTGTTTCAATTCAACTTAAAGATCGCGGTAAATCAAAACCGCAATTTGTAAGTGGTAAACATCTGAAAATGACATCAGGTACATGCAGAAACTAATTGTTTATTTATTTCTATTTGAGGTGGCAATGTTTCATGTTTATCAGTATTTTTAACGATAAGAGCGATGGTAATTGGGGGACTATATTTTATCTAGCGCATTAAATTTAAAATAAAAAGTCGTGAATTGGCTGAGTGTTTTCTATGGCCGCACATTTAGTTGATAATTACAAGCCATTTGTTTGTCTAAATAACATTTTTAAGTTCGAAGAGCATTAGAATGGGGATAACAGTGTGGTGTTTTGTGATTTCGGAAAGGTACAAGGCGAATATACTGTGGCAAATACCCGTTAATGGGCTCCGGCTCCGCCGTCGCCCATTAACTAAATTTGCCACAGTATATTCGCCATGTACCTTTCCGAAATCACAAAACACTACACTGTTATCCCCTAAATAAAATTATTGAAGATTGTAATTGTCTTTTTTTGCTAACATTAAATTAAATTAATTAAGTGAAATTATTTTTTTTATTATTTTTTATTACATTTTTGCGCACGTTGGCATCTCTCTGAGTGCATTCTAGTTTACTGTTTTTTCTGTTTATGGCGGTTTTTGACGGAGGTAAATATTTTAACAGCATACCCACCGCCAACGCCACCCGCATCTTTAAGTAGAAAAGTCAAGGAATTGTAATTGTGCTTTATTTTTTCAAACTGAAAAGTTAGTTAACCTCTTCACTGATAAATGATGTTGTTGTTGGCCCATTGACGATATGGTCATTTTCCAATGGAAAATAATAATGGGGATATCATGAAAACTCTAAAACTGACCCCGCTGAAATGCTATTAACCCTTTAATGATGGGAGCTGCGCTGGTGCAGCATTAAAGACCCTTGCCAGTGCATTCTCTTATATGTGAGATAGGGAGCCTCGCAAATATAAGAGAATGCACAAGATCAAGTAAATAGTGTTAGATCAATGTATTCTCTTATTTATGCAAGGCTCCCTATGGTCGAATCGCATGTATAAGAGAATGCATTGGCACAGGGTTTTCGAAATATTTGAGGAAGCTCCAGTCATGAATGGGTTAACATTCACAATCCTGGAACATCATACAATATTTAAAACTTCGAGATACAATGGTTCTGATGCACCAATCTCTATGTTCCATTTACGAATAATGGCCATAATATATTTTGTTTAACCCTTTCAGTGCCAAGTCCGATTTTTGTATCAACCCATATTTCCTTGATCATTTTTCAAATTTATTGATTATAATAATGTGATACATCGATGGAAAGAGCTCTTAGAGCTTATAATAATGTGATACATTGATGGAAAGAGCTCTTAGAGCTCTTTCCATCAATGTATCGCATTATTATAATCAATAAATTTGAAAACCGATCAAGGAAATATGGGTTGATACAAAAATCGGACTTGGCACTGAAAGGGTTAAGTAGATCCATACTCAAGCCTGAGTTTAGTATGTCTGTCATTTGCAGAATGAGGTCCCCGGAGGGTTAAGTAGATCCATACTCAAGCCTGAGTTTAGTATGTCTGTCATTTGCAGAATGAGGTCCCCGGAGGGTGAATTTAGTAATGCCGTCCCACATAGCGGGCTAGCATCACTAAATTCACCCTATGGGGACCTCATTCTGCTTAGGCCTCATCTTCTCTGGATAGTTTCTTTATTACCAAATTTCTATAGAAACTTAGATTCTATTTCTTTATTAATTTAGTTTCTCTATATCCCCCAAATTGGCAGATGACACATTGCATAATAGAGGTTCCAAATGGGAACTATTTGGGAACTTCAATCTGAGTCTGTGTCTCCCATATGAGATGAGGCCATGCAGAATGAGGTCTCCAGAGGGTGAATTTGGTGATGATTGCTCACTCTTCGGGATAGCGTCACTAAATTCACCCATGCGGGACCTCATTTTGCATTATACGGACATATAGCACACAGTGTGAAATTTCATGTCCATACAGATATATAGCAGCCAAGAGGTTACTGTAAGAATGTTTTCATTGGCAAAATGAGGTCCCTAGAGGGTGAATTTAGTGATGCTATCCCACACAGTAGGCTAACGTCACTAAATTCACCCTCTGGTGACCTCATTCTGCTTAGGCATCATCTTCTCTGGAAAGTATCTTCATTATCAAATAGCAAGCTTTTTAGTTTCTTTGGAAATGTCTTCAGACAGTTTCTTTTTCTTTTTTAGTTTAGTTTCTCTATTTCCCCAAATTGTCACATGACACATTGCATAATCGAGGTGTCCAATGGGTGCACATCATAATATTCACCATCTGGGAACTTTAATCTGAGTCTAGGTCTAAGCAGAATGAGGTCGACATTGTGTGGGGTAGCGTCACTAAATTCACCCTCTGGGGACCTCATTCTGCTTGATCGCCACCAATAACATGCAAATGATTTCGTGGATATATTCACATAAATACTGTTATGCCATTAAATATTCCTGATCAGCTGGCACTGGCTGACATTTGATATACGTGATCACATACAAATATTATAAAGTATTATTTAACAACGTAATTGCAATGCAACCATACAGAAACAACGTATGGCTTTTAGCGAGGCTGACTTTGATGTCTTTCAGAAATAGCTGGCAAACAAATTAATCTTTGTTTATCACTCCCTGTTGGTTTTATTAGTTGGAGATAACTGGTGATGCAGACATTAATCTGTAGTCAAGTGTGGATCTGGTAGGGGAATGCACCACCTCAGGGGACATGTGATTTAAGGGAAAGGGATCCACTAGCCATCTAGCAGAACCATGCCTGCACTTTGGGATATCGTCATAACTGGAAATAACTGCTGCTCAAGTCTGAGTTTAGTGTGCCTGTCATTTGCAGAATGAGGTCCCCAGAGGGTTAATTTAGCATAGCATCACTATATTCACCTTCTGGGGACCTCATTCTGCTTAGACCTCATCTTCTCTAGACAGTTTATTTATTATCAAATTTCTATAGAAACTTCTTTACATAGATTCTATTTCTTTTTTAGTTTAGTTTCTCTATATCCCCAAATTAGCAGACAACACATTGCATAATCGAGGTTTCCAATGGGTGTACACCACAATATTTTACCATTTGGGAACTTCAATCTGAGTCTATGTCTCCCATATCAGATGCGGCCATGCAGAATGAGGTCCCCAGAGGATGTATTTGGTGATGCTAGCCTGCAATGAGGGATAGTGTGAATAATTTCACCCACTGGGGACCTCATTCTGCAAATGGCAGGCACACTAAACACAGGCTTGACTGCTGCTAACTGATTATATTCAAAGACTGAATTGTTGTTTGTTAAACCAAGGTACCCATCTTAGCTGGAATAGTCAAGTGTAAATTTTTTTTAAACTTATTCCATCATGATCAACTAGAAATATATCTGAATACTTCTTTTAAACATTAAATGATTAAACATGCTGTTTCAGTAGTGAGGCTTTTAAACCTAACAGAATACATGACTTGCACAGTTCATACTACATGTATAGTCGCATGACATCCAGGGTCCATACCTGCCAGAAAATTACTTGGGCCATTTTTATGGCCATTCTGCACCTATCAGGTCCAAAATTGGCATTTGATGAGATAAAACAAGTCATATGATAAACTAAGAACATTGTAGTACTGGACTGATGGCATCAGAGGCAATTAATTAAAATCTCTTTCAAAACACTATTAAAGATATGGGCGGTGTTGGCGGTGGGTATACTGTTAAAATATTCACCTCTGTCAAAAACCGCCATAAACAGAAATAATAGTAAAATATAGACAGACTTTGTTCTTATACCAATCAGAAATATGGCATAAACAGTATGTTATTGTCAAATGTTTTTCCTTTGTTACGTAAAAAAAAGCAAAAAACGTTATGGAACCTGGCTTTTGTTTAGATCCGGATTTGGTAAACATAAAGAGCGTTATTTGTTACCGTTTTCCTGATATGGAAATAATAAAGAGTGTTTATATCATTTGTGTGTGATTAAAGATACGGGCGGCGTTGGCAGTGGGTATGCTGTTAAAATATTCACCTCCGCCAAAATCCGCCATAAACAGAAAGAATAGTAAAATATAGACAGATTTTGTTCTTATACCAATCAGAAATATAGCATAAACAGTATGTTATTGTCAATTTTTCCCCTTTGTTATGTAAACAAAAGCAAAAAACGTTACATTTCCTGGCTTTGGTTTAGATTCAGATATGGTAAACATATAGAGCGTTATTTGTTACTGTTTTCCTGATATGGAAATAATAAAGAGCGTTTATATCATTTTTGTGTGATTAACCAATAGAATTGCGTTGTGTTTTGTAAACAGAAGCAAAACTTCTGTAACATGTGCAGGCTCTTGTTTACGTACACCATCGTACGTCTTGACGACAATATACTATTTACACGCTGATTATGTTTGTCATATGAACAAAACTATATATATTTTAATATTCCTTCTGTTGATGGCGATTTGAACAAATATGAATATATCTGCAATGAACGCCGCCCGTGCCTTTAAGTTTTGTTCGTATTTGTCACCAATCATGCTCTCAGTGAGAGATATCAGTTTTGAAACCCAGACCCTAAGCTTGTAAACCAATACTTATTGTTATTATATATACCTTGCCATTCCATGAACAATATAATTGTCTTCCAAGTTTGTGTTATCAAGTATATAGTGCTTTGCTGTGTCATATGTTGTCAAATCTGAAAAAAAGATAGTTAACATCTATTTTGCTGAGAGTTTTGAAGGCCATCTATTCTATTTAAGTTAATGTTTTCAAGTTTTTAACAAGATCTGAAATTATATGTGGTAATTATTTTCATTTCTTGAAAGAATATGTCAGATTCAATGCTATTCCAGTCTTTTAAATCCCCACGAGAGCCCTGTTCTATGAAGTTACGAAGCCATACACACAGTATTAGAAAAGCATGGAATGTGAATAAAGGAGGTGACTAGTAAACTTAATAAATTTACAAATATTTGAGAATATCTTTAACACTTTCATGATGGGAGCTTCCTGAATTTTTTAGAGAATACATTGGCCTAAACAAATTTTGTATTATTTTTTTATGATTGTTAAAAAATGTAATAAAAAATTCTAAACAATTGTTAAAGAATCTAAGAAAAAATGATAAAAAAATATGATAAAATTGTTAAAGAATGCAAGAAAAAAATGATAAAATTGTTAAAGGAATATAAGGGAAAATGATAAAAATTGTTAAAGAATGACAGAAAAAATGAAAAAAATATGATAACATTGTTAAAGAATGTAAGAAATGAAAGTGTCAATGACACTGTAGCTCAACTTGGAAAGGGAATAATTTAATGTGTTACTGTCGATGGAGTGATTAGGAATGTGGAAAGTTGAATGTCTAATACTAGTTTATCAACATGAAGAGATATATATATATACATGTATATAAAAGTAAAATCTAAGATGGTTGCTGGCGGCTATGTTTTCCAACAATTCAAAAACATTTGATAGCTTTAGTCATGCAAAGAGTAGAATCCAAGATGGCCGCTGGCAGCCATGTTTTAATGCCGGTTAACCCCAAAATGACTCGTTCCCATCTACATGTCAATGTCAAAAGTCAAGACAAATTTCCTAATGATCTGACCAAAGGTACGACCTGTAGCCCATGCCAAAGGATTTAGTCATGCAAAGAGTAAAATCAAAGATGGCTGCTGGCGGCCATGTTTTTTGGCCAATGACCCCAAAATATAATTTTTAAAATTAAAATTAGTTTTTCCTCAAGGGAAGCCCGAAACTGAACTATATGGATTATTATCCTCGGCCTTGTGTTATCAGGAGGGTTAAAATTTATTGTCCGTTTATTTGCCTACTCCGGTCAATCAGCGACTCCGGTCAATCAGCGCTCGGATTAGCCCACGCATGAATGAGTCCCGTGCAAATCCCGCGCTCTTAACAATTCATCTAGCCAGTTTTATTTCCGACTTTTAATAATAAGATTTGCGAGTCGCGGGGTTGGGAATGGCACCGCCATGGGAGGGATCTATGATAGTTCAGTTTCGGGCTTCCCTTGAGGAAAAACTAATTTTAATTTTAAAAATTATATTTTTCCGCCAAGGAGAAGCCCTTCAACTGAACTATATGGATTAGAATGCAAGCCCAGGAGGAGGCAATGAGCAATATATTTAATATTCCAGTTTGACGGGAATGTACTCTTCCAAACAGATTTCATGTAAATGTGATTTAGTCATGAATCAGCTTTGATATGTTATGTGAAAGAGCTCATAAATTCAGATTCCAGCATTGCTCAAGCTTGTACCTCCCCCCTTGTCTTTTGGAATAAACATCCCAGGCAGTGCCATACCATACGTGCCAGCTACTAGTAGAAACCGGGCAGTAGAGACTTCTTCTTCTGCTGCTTTTTTCTCGTTTCCTGCGATGAGAGTGATGTCTGTATTTACTATTTATATCTTCCCAAATAGAAAGCGCTATTGACAGTACGCGACAGCGAGTCTTTCTCACACAGAACAGCCTCCAAAGGCTCGGGTGCTATTGTCCCGGAGGATTGGTTGCCCGAATCTCAGAGAACGGCACTCTGCCTGCCACGGTCTGCTGATGCAGGACCAGGGGGCTCGAACTGGTACAACCGAGGACTGGTACAGTTGTGCAAAGTTTGTGTAATTCATTGTAACAAGATTTGACACATATCCTGTGATGAAGTTTTTACAAGAGATCGACCCGTGTCGTTTCCGTACGCAAAGCGAGTTCCTGAGGAACGACAGAATCCTTGACCGACAGTGGGAACCACCGTCGGCCCGAGATCCTTGCTCATCGTCGTCAAAGCCATCAGACGCCAGGAGAATTATAGAAACTAGAAAGCATGTCAGGATCGACGCCAGCAACAGAACAGCCTGCATCAGGTTGAGGTAAGGTACTAGAGGGAAGCCCACACTGGGAATGGCTCGAACGAGGAACAATTGCTCTCGCAGTTAGATTTTAAGGTGTTATTTCCCACCCCAAGGCCAGAATGGCGGAAAAAAGGGAAATTGAAAGGATCCATTTGGCCAGGGAAAGCCCCCCACCGAATCTCCCAAATGCAGGTGGTCCTGACACGCTGACATAAACGTCTATGACATACCACTAGGATCCCCTGACGGCAGAGGAGCAGGCCTGGACGTATCACTTGGGATGACGTTTCCAGGGGGACAAGACCGACCCTCGTAATGGAGTGGGCCACGGCACCGTGGGGAAACGTCAGAAGGCCAGTTGGCTGGTGCGCTTTGTGCGGCACGGGACAACGAGGCTTCCCCACCCAGAACAGTCGCCAAAGGCGCGGGTGCTTGTGTCCTGGAGGATTGGTTGCCCGAATCTCCAGAGGACGGTACCCTGCCTCCCACGGTCTGCAGAAGACGGGGCTTGCAGCATGACCAGGGGGGACCGAATGGTTCCTGCCCGAGTTAAGACTGGTACGTTTGCTCAAAATGTAAAACCATGGACCAATGGGCCCTCAACCAACTATGACAATATCGCATATAATCATGAGCAACCCATATGGCCATCAAAGTCGAATCTCGTTCGACTATAAGTAAGACAAGACATTCTGTTAGTTATTAGCAAGCATAATATATAAAACATTTGTTAGTTATTGCAAAACAAGGTTAATAAGGTAAATTCCGTTATTTACTATGGCCACGTGATCTTACCTGCTAGAAATTAAACCGCAGGTAAGATACTGTCTTTTCTTGGCGAAGAGGACGATGAGATCCGATTTCTCCTGTGCAAGAACATAGCGGTGTCCTTGCTTACGGTGAGGAGAACGTTTTATACACTTACGGAAAGTCCGCAGATGGTGGAGCAGGCCTGGAATATCCCGAGGGAGTATGATACCAGGGGGACAAGACCCACTCTCGTAATGGAGTGGGCCACGAACCGTGGGGAAGAGTCAGAAGTCTCAGTCCTTCCCAGGAGACAGGAGCAATTGTTAACGCAGCCGTATGCAAGTGTATATTCACGAATATTAAACTGTGCACTGTTCCCTCTTGACAAAATGTGCATGGTCACAGTAATCGTTGATTCAATATTAAACTATTGGAAGGTATATTTAAAACCGTTCCCATCGCAGTTAAATTATGGGAATGTGAAAGTGCCATGGAACATGCATGTTGTGAGGTCTATCCCACAATGACATTGAATTTGAGAAAAACACAACTGATGATTATACAGGCGCAAGTACATCCGTCTTCTGAATTGCGAGAGCAAATGAGAGCTCGAGCAGCGTTTACATCTGGGAAGAACTGAAGTCTGGTTGGCTGGTGCGCTGTTAGTGGCACATGATGAGTCTTCCCCACCCTAAGGCTCAGGAGCTGTGGCATTCGCCCTTTAAGATTTGTTTTCCAAATCAACGATGGTAGCACCCCACCAGTCACTGGTACTGGGCAGTGGTCAAGCACAATATAAAGGCTTCTTGCGGAACGGCGCTTTATATGTGTGATGATACAAATGCTTTCATTTGTGTTATTCATTTAGGTTTTCTATTCACCAGATAATCATATGGATATGTAGTAATAGAAGGAGAAGAGCCATGTTTTGGACTCTTTTGAAATTGGCACTGGCAGGCCTGCAGAATGCAAAATGAAGCGTAAGCCGTAACGTATTTGTCGGGTTGTGCTTAGGTACCCATAGGTTACACAAACTGTTATATTCAGTATCACGAGAGCCACATGCACTTTGACGCGACCTAGATTTCACAACCTCCAGGTGAACCAAACCATCGTTCGCCTCCAATACGCAGGCCTGCAGTGGTCGTGCGCAATATAAATATAAACGCTGTTTATGTAACTGCACTTAATATGTGTGACAATACAAATGCTGTCCTTTCTGTTATTTGCCCGATAATCAATTGGATATGAGGCAATAGAAGGAAAAGAGCCATGTGTTGGTCTCTGATGGAAATTATAGTGGCAGCGGCCCTGCGCAATATAAATGCATTTCATGTAACTGTGCTTTATACGTGAGTGAAGGCTATTTGACATTTGATCTATTCTATATGTGGAAATAGAAGGTAGAGAGCCAAGTGATGGACTCTGTTGGAAAGGCTATTGGCAGTGCATCGGGGGCACATGACAATATAAATGCATAGTAGTTCACCTTGACTATTCACGGATTGAAAGTGCAGAAGTATGTCGGTATCAGTGAAAATTTACGCCATATTAATTGATATAGTCAGTTCGTATGTCATTGAGCCTTTGAGGCACTGATACCCTTGTACTAGTATGGAACAATTATGGCTGGCCATACATGTTTTTAAACTCACCATTTTGTATCATTGAAATTCGTAATTTGAATGTATCGACAAACACTAATGTCTGAGGATAACAGTTCAGATGTTGTCTATTTGGTACAGTGAACACATGGATATGTCAAACATCAAAATCATCAAAAGTATAAACATTGATTGACTGAAAATTTATTGAGACACTGACTAGCCAATGAATCATTTCAACACTGCGACCATGCTAGGTCACACGGATATGGTGACTTGCCACAAGTAGGCCAGCCAAAGGCTCTCATCCAAAATTTCTCCAAAGAGATCTGACCACGGAGGGAAGTATCCTTGGATATTTAAGCAAACTATAGCTGAAGGTTCAGGCTACTGCACTTGCATATCTGTACAGTCATGGAACAGGGAAGCTCATTCCGCAAAATACATTGAGTGATTGCAAAGAAACAGACACAATTGTCGCCGAAATAACAACAGAGTACCGATATGAATTGATGGAGATCGCCATTCGACAATGGGAACTCAGGCTTCAAGATTCGATGAGAATCACCAAATCGATTCCCGTAATGATTCTCACAAAACTTTACAATGTTCAGTGCCTTATGACTGACATGATTCAGCATTTGATTCTCGTAAAATTAAATGTATTTTGAGCCCTGGAACTTGAAATGAAAATCCTTGGTGCCCAATCTTGTGTCAGATAATCCTAGTCCCCAATCAAACCAGTTGCACGATGCGTAGCAAGCGGACACTGTCAGTAATACTGGACAGGCATGTAAAGAAAGAGACTATTCAAGAGACACAGCATTATTTGAACACAGGCCATATAATACTATATGTTATAACAAACATAATCTCATTGTTTCTAACGATTGTTCCGATAATACAATGAGGGAAAGGAAATGGAATCGCAAGAACAGAGTCAGAATTTCAAATAAATATCTTGAAGTCGATGTAACGTTTGCGACGTTCCAAGTATCCAAATACGAGCCCTCATGTTAATAGTAATACATTCGGGCTAGCCAAGATTTGCAAATATTAATCGGTAAGCACAATTAATTATAACGACATGTTGTATATGTACAATGATGTTCTGTGATAATCATTTACCAAATGTCGGTTAAGTTCCAGTCGCTCAACTTCAACTTACAATTAGTTGAGGCAAAAGAAATTTCATTGGATTACAAGTTCTATCTTGTTTATTAATACGTGTAAATTATCGCCAAAGGAGACATGTCTGTCCTGGCCAACTTTCTGCGCACTAACAGAGCTGTTGCATATACGATTAGGTATTGTACATGAAATGAACGTAGCGAGAAGACGGCTTCATGAAATATAGTTAGCACGAAATTAGGAGACTTCGCATACCGTACCACGTGGACTCAGAAATCGGACGATTCATGCCACCGTATATGTTGCACAATAATGCAATATAGGTTTGCTACAAGTAAACGATGTGCGTCTGTCGTCATTGTCAAAATGGCCATCAATGGCGAAGTTCTCAACGTGATTTTGTCGATTCCAATCCCAATATTTTCGAGATAAAATGTGTCGATAAAACACGGAATTTTTATAAATAGCGTTGCGCATACTACGAAACGAAAAGTTTCTGTGCGAACTTAAAAATATTAAACGACCGGGTAAGCAACGGATAAATTGCAAGTTTGTTATCAACAATAAATATTGAGTTGATAAACTCGCAATAGAGAAATACTTCCTTTAGTTAAAACCACGTCTGATAGGTCCAAGGAGAGAAATAAAACTGGCTAGATGAATTGTTAAGAGCGCGGGATTTGCACGGGACTCATTCATGCGTGGGCTAATCCGAGCGCTGATTGACCGGAGTCGCTGATTGACCGGAGTAGGCAAATAAACGGACAATAAATTTTAACCCTCCTGATAACACAAGGCCGAGGATAATAATCCATATAGTTCAGTTGAAGGTCTTCTCCTTGGCGGAAAAATTACCCATCTATATGTCAATATTAACATCCATGACAAATTTCATGATGATCAGATGAACAGTACGACCTGTAGCCCGTGCTAATGGATTGAATTTTAAAATCCAAGATGGCCGCTGGCGGACATGTTTTTTGTCCGAATGACCCCAAAATGACTCGTTCCCATCTATATTCCAATTTCAACAGCCATGACAAATTTTATGATGATCAGACTAAAGGTACGACCTGTAGCCCATGCTAAAGGATTTAGTCATACAAAGAGTAAAATCTAAGATGGCTGCTGGCGGCCATGATTTTTGGCCGAATGATCCCAAAATGACTCATTCCCATCTACATGTCATTATTAACATTCTTGACAAATTTTAAGATGATCAGACTAAAAGTAGGACCTGTAGCCCGTGCTAAAGGATTTAGTCATACAAAGAGTAAAATCCAAGATGGCTGCTGGCGGCCACGTTTTTTGGCCGAATGACCCCAAAATTACTCGTTCCCATCTACATGTCAATATTATCATCCATGACAAATTTCATGATGATCAGACGAACAGTACGACCTGTGGCCCGTGCTAATGGATTACATTTTGAAATCCAAGATGGCCGCTGGCGGCCATGTTTTTTGTCCAAATGACCCCAAAATGACTCGTTCCCATCTACATTCCAATTTCATGATGATCAGACTAAAGGTACGACCTGTAGCCCGTGCTAAAGGATTTAGTCATACAAAGAGTAAAATCCAAGATGGCTGCTGGTGGCCATGTTTTTAGGCCGAATGACCCCAAAATTACTCGTTCCCATCTACATGTCAATATTATCATCCATGACAAATTTCATGATGATCAGACGAACAGTACGACCTGTGGCCCGTGCTAATGGATTAAATTTTGAAATCCAAGATGGCCGCTGGCGGCCATGTTTTTTGTCCAAATGACCCCAAAATGACTCGTTCCCATCTACATGCCAATTTCAACAGCCACGACATATTTTATGATGATCAGACTAAAGGTACGACCTGTAGCCCGTGCTAAAGGATTTAGTCATACAAAGAGCAAAATCCAAGATGGCTGCTGGTGGCCATGTTTTTTGGGCGAATGACCCCAAAATGACTCGTTCCCATCTACATGTCATTATTAACATTCTTGACAAATTTTATGATGATCAGACAAAAAGTAGGACCTGTAGCCCGTGCTAAAGGATTTAGTCATACAAAGAGTAAAATCAAAGATGGCTGCTGGCGGCCATGTTTTTTGGCCGAATGACACCAAAATTACTCGTTCCCATCTACATGTCATTGTTAATATCCATGACAAATTTTATGATGATCAGACTAAAAGTAGGACCTGTAGCCCGTGCTAAATGATTTAGTCATACAAAGAGTAAAATCCAAGCCACGTTTTTTGGACGAATGACCCCAAAATTACTCGTTCCCATCTACATGTCAATATTATCATCCATGACAAATTTCATGATGATCAGACGAACAGTACGACCTGTGGCCCGTGCTAATGGATTAAATTTTGAAATCCAAGATGGCCACTGGCGGCCATGTTTTTTGTCCGAATGACCCCAAAATGACTTGTTCCCATCTACATTCCAATTTCAACAGCCATGACACATTTCATGATGATCAGACTAAAGGTACGACCTGTAGCCAGTGCTAAAGGATTTAGTCATACAAAGAGTAAAATCCAAAATGGCTGCTGGCGGCCATGTTTTTTTGCCGAATGACCCCAAAATGACTCGTTCCCATCTACATGTCATTGTTAACATCCATGAAAAAATTTATCATAATCCGACCAAAGGTACGACCTGTAGGCCGTGCCAAAGAATTTAGTCATGCAAAGAGTAAAATCTAAGATGGCTGCCGGTGGCCATGTTTTTTGGCCGAACAACCCCAAAATTACTCGTTCCCATCTACATGACAATATTAACATCCATGACAAATTACATGATGATCAGACGAACAGTACGACCTGTAGCACGTGCTAATGGATTGAATATTGAAATCCAAGATGGCCACTGGCGGCCATGTTTTTTTTCCCGAATAAACCCAAAATGACTCGTTCCCATCTACATGTCAATGTCAACAGCCATGACAAATTTTATAATGATCCGACCAAAGGTACGACCTGTAGCCTGTGCTAAAGGAAATTGTTGACGCATCACACACGGACACACACACGCACACACGGACGACGGATACCAAGCCATGGCAATAGCTCAAACTTTACAAAGTAAAGTTGAGCTAAAAATGATAAAAATTATTAAAGAATGTAAGAGAAATTGATAAAAAATTATAAACAAAAATTGTTAGGCCAATGCATTCTCTTATATATGCAAGGCGACTCGGTTCACTCGCACTTACTAGTATAAGAGAATGCAGTGGCACAGGGTCTTTAATTTTGCACCAGCGCAGTTTCCGTCATGAAAGGGTTAACCAAACTTGTAGCAGATGCGCTGTCACAGATATCCTTGCACCAATAACATGTTTTAAAGATGCCGGTTGATAATCAATAAAAAAACATTCACATATACAGTTGAACAGTGTAGTGTTGTAAAAACAGTACCATTCCGATACCCAATTTATGAAATACAATTAGGGAAAAATGTTTTTCCTGATCACAGAAGCTCATGTTGTCTGGTCTCTGTGACTCAAATTTTATTATTGTTTAACCCTGAATCAATCAATACTAATAGGTCGGGGATACACCCTCTTAATGCATGTAATAAAGGGACCTGTTATAATAATTATTATTTTGGGAACTGAAATTTAATAGCCTGGTTTACGAACCCATCATACAACTTTAAGTCTTTTTGTTTTGCCAGTATTATGAAAAAAAATAATAAAACCTTCAACCCTTTCCTTACTAAATACTCATTTATGTCGTTTGTTGTACTTATTATCTGAACATTTCCCAACAATTAATCAAAGTCCTTCTACACTTGTATTATTTTTTCGTATGTCTGTCTTCTGCTTACATTTCCTTACACCCCTGCAGATGAATAATTGACTATTCCAATGTACACTTTTATAACTGAATTGGAGAATCAATTTAGTAAAGAAAGGTTTAATCCACTGGTTTATGTTCATTTTCACTAAAATATGAAGCATGTGAAAAAGCAAATAGTTTTCCTTTTCCTTGCTCCTTCTTTTTCATTATTAAAACTTATATAGGAAGAAATAGCTCAGTTTATTTTTACAATTTGATTAAAACCTTTCTATACTAAATGGATTCTCCCATCCAGTTATAACTATATAAATTGGAATGGTCCATTATTCATTTGGATGGATGTTAAACGACATCCAGGCGAAATGATAATACAAGTGCAGAATAATTCATATTCGTTGGTGGGAAATGTTAAAATAATAAGTATGGTCGTTAGTTGAACTTATTAACTGAATATTTCCTACAGGAACTACTCGTCAATGAGTATTTAGTATAGTAAGGGTTAAAAAAAAAAATTCAAACTTGTGAAATTCAGGTATACATTTCCAATGTGTGTCCTATATATTGGAGTGGTGATGGGAAAATATGTTTTTATTATTTTTTCCCTACTGAATCTGTTCTTTTTCTGTACCACCCGAATACTTGTAAACCAGGCTATTATATTGGGGTGGTCTTACCTCCCATATTAACTAGTGCTGCCCTCTGTACATTTGGCACCCATCCTTTCCAAAGGCCTTTGACACCAGACTTTTTGAGAACGCTTCTGAATGCATGTGATGCATTCTTGATTCTGTTAAAAGATCCAGTTAATATCAGTGATTTGTTTATCTAATGCAGAAATACTCATAATGTTCAAAATATTATGATTTGAAGACACAGTATGCACTTATTTCAGTGAATCAAACTGAAAAGTGAGTACCAGGCACTATGTACACCAGAAGAATGTAGCATTGAAATAATATTGCTGAAAATTCGAACCACACCAATATGCATTCTAGAAAATACAACATCTAAATAAAAGGCTGCTAGGATACACGTCACCCAAATAATGTGGCTTTATTTGACCGGTAGCTGTTTTAGAAATGAAAAGTTTGTTTATGGGAGCAACCATTTAGTCAAACTTTACTTCCAACTGTCTCTGTTGTCAACATATTTTGTAGATACCAAATAATAATCGGCAAATTCTAAGTAAAAATAATGGGCATAACTATGTGAGAAATGGTAGGACCGACCCCAATTCGAGCTTGACCTAATTTGAAAGCTATCAGATAATCATAACTTGAGTTTGCATCTGGACAATAAAATAATCAGCAAATTCTAAGCCGAAAAAGGGCATAACTCCTCCAGAAATGTGGCTGTTATTTGCATAATCGAGGTTCCCAATGGGTGTACATCACAATATGCACCATTTGGGAACTTCAAATCTGAGTCTATGTCTCTCATAGCAAATAAAGCCATGCAGAATGAGGTCCCAAGAGGGTGAATTTGGTGATGCTAGCCTGCTATGCGGGATATCATCACTAAACTAACTCTCAGGGGACCTCATTCTGCAAATGACAGCCACACTAAACTCAGGCTTGCTTGAGGACCATTTAACCCTTCGAATACTGAATACTCACTGATGACTGATTCATATTCATTATTTGGTAAGGATGTTCAGTTAACAACAGACTTTAAACTCATCAACCCTTTCTTTACTGAAATGAACTCCTATTCTGTTATAAAAGTATACACTAGAATGGTCTATTATTCATGTGGAGGGATGTTCAGGAAATATAAGCAAATGACAGATAATACAAATGCAGAAGGATTGCTATTCGTTGGTGGGAAGTGTTCAGATAATAATAGTCAGATAAACTATGGTCGTTTGATGAACATTTCCTAAGGAAACTACCCATCAATGAGCATTTAGTATAGAAAGGGTTAAATTGTGCATATAATGTCCAAAACCATCAAAAGTTTTGATCAATTACATCAATGAGTTTTAAACGCCCTGAAGGCATTCACTAAATGAATAGAAAGTTATTGAAATTCCACCGATGAAATAATAAAAGGTCAGCTGACCACAGTGTCCCCCGAAAAAGTGGCAAGTCGATGCCGCTTTGTTAAAGAAATTTTTTTAAATGTTGAAATTTTCTAAGTCGAAAAGGGTTAATAACTCCGTAAAAAAATAATTTTCCGTCCTCTATATACATGCTGCACATCTCCAATATGTGGATAACAATACTCTGAAGTTACAAATATCTACAATCAAAACTGTAGGAGGAGTTGATTACACCATGAAGGTACCTTCATACAGAAAATTATAAAAAATGTTGAAATATTCTAAGTCGAAAAGGGTTAATAACTCTGTCAAAAAATAATTTTTCTGTCATCTATATACATGTTGCACATCTTCAATATATGGGCAACAATATTCTGAAGTTTCAAATCTCTGAGATGAAATCTGTAGGAGGAGATGATTACACCATGAAGGTACTCAAAAGTGTGACGGACGGACGAACGGACGGACGAACAGACGGACGGACCCCGTTTCTATAGTCCAAAATAAATTTTTCGGGGGGACAATAAATATTAACATGTGAGAATACAACTACATGTATATTATTGAATATCTACTATAAAGATATTTGCTTATCAAGGTATGAAAATTTTAATCTGGGTATTCACCCGAAAATTTATGCAAAGTGTTATGAATAATGGTTTCTTTTGTTTTTATTCCTAGAGAATAAGCAGTCCTTCGATATTGAAAAACGCAGGTGCGCAATTTATTATGCACCTGATTTTGGATCCAGGTGCGAAATTTTGCTTTGGTGCACCTAACGGGAAATATTAGTTATAACCGATGCATAAGTTATAACCGATGCACGTGCATGTATATAATACACTCAAATAGCATTGCTTTGTGCTATTTTACTAAAATAAAACTTAAAACAAAATAAAAGTGTTCATTGTTGGTTTACTTCAACAAAAAGTTCGTTCCTGGAATCATTTTGTACACTGCTGACTCAAGGCAATATACTCCCTGGCTGACTCTCAAGTAGGATCGCATTGTTACTTATAAGTCACAATTGTGAATTAGTAGTCTGTACCATTCACTATTTCCTGTTTCGTATGGACTGGTTTCTATTTCATTGAGACTTGAATCTATATCACCAGATTCTTACAAGATATTTGAGGAGTGATGACCTCGCAATATCAATGATTGTTTTGACAATTTTGTCTCTTTGATTCCTTTGATCACTTTGATTGTCTGCAACACGCGGAATCTTGTGACTCGAGAACCATTGATAATGAAAGTAAGTCTTCTTGGTATTAATGTTCAAATTTTTCATGTTATTCTTGGTAATAATGGTTCAAGCCTTTGACGACCATAACTGCCGTAGAAGCCTTAAAATTAATTTTATTTGACTGTCTGACATTTTGTCAATTATGTTCCTCTTCTCAACTATCACTTTTTTACTATAAATAATGCAAATCTGCCCACCCTGGCCACATCAAACATGCTTGCCAATCTCATGCTCAATTCTAAGGTTATAGAAATCTTCAATTGCTCTGATCCCAGCTCTGTTACTTGTACCATGTAAGGGTAGGCCTATCATGTCTTCATATTCCCCCACACCCACTTTACTTGTTTTTCTTTTATCTATTATTCTACTATTTTTTTTTCAATCACCTTTTTTTTCTCTCCATTTATTTTATTATACCGGTAGTTATTTTACTTAACTTTTTACTCAAGTTATGCTCAGTGAAATGTTTAATTGCTACTACATGTGTTTCACACTATTGATGAGATAATTTTGAGACAAAAAATTTAAAAAAAAAAATTAAAAAAATTGCACCAAGTGAATGTCACCTACTGGTAACCTTTGTTAGGTCTAATTATCAAGTTTGCAAATACAAATGTGTTTGCTTGATCACTATCCATCCATCTTGATATGACGACTATTCCATGACAGTGCCCAACCTTACCTGTGCCAAGCTAATGAACTTATTTTCTGAACATTTCCCACCGACGAATTGGAATCATTCTGTTCTTGTATCTGTTTTTCTGTCTGTCGTCTGTTTTTATTACCTGAACACTCACAAGATGAATAATAGACCAATCCAAAGTATACTGTTGTAACTGAATGGAAGAATGCATTCAGTATGGAAAGGGTTAATAATATTTGTAATCTCACCTTGGAGGTAGACCTTCTACTCGCCTCAGCCCTTCCATCTGCATGCGGACCTTGATGAGATCAGTCGGACTGGCAACAAACTGGCCCAATGCTCCTGCAGTAAGACCACATATGGAAGCCTTCCTGAGTAACAAGCAAATACATAATTTTGTAATTTGATTGTGTCACACAACCAGGGTCATCGCTGGATAAAAATTAACTTTTGCTAAATAATTTGCCAAATAAAAATATTGATAGAATAATTTTCTGCGACATTTAGTCTTATTTTGTGGTTTATCACACAACAATAAAACAATAAAATTGTAGAAGGGTTGCTTCATCAGAAAGGAACATTACAAGATGATTAGCTATGTAAACACCACGGCCACACTAAATAAGGGTAATCCCTCCACACATCGATACTAATGCTATCAGATTAACCGCATCTTAACCCTTTACCCAACAGAACGGCCCTGTGCCAATGCATTCTCTTATATATGCGAGTCGACCATAGGTCGCCTCGCATATATAAGAGAATGCATTGGCTTAACACATTAAAAATTATAAAATTGTTAAAGAATGTAAGCAAAAATGTTTTTTTTTAGGCCAATGCATTCTCTTATATATGCGAGGCGACCTATGGTCGACTCGCATATATAAGAGAATGCATTGGCACAGGGCATAACTGTAACCATCACAATGTGGTCAATGAGCCGGTTCCACTAATATCCATATTTGTATGGTTTTATTGAGACAGACCCAAGATAATTTAGGCTGTTGCAGCTTTATTTGGCCGTTTTTGGCCGGTTTGTTGGGTAAAGGGTTAATAAAGGTGTTAACTTTTCCTAGACCTAATAAAACACCACTAATATTGTTTTATATTATGATAGTTTCCTGAAATGAATGGTATTAATTGACCAATATTTTCAACTTTCTTGAGGAATTAATAAATGACTTGCCAAAACTTTTGCCAAATGAAAATATTTTTTGCCAAATGTGAATTATTTTTGCCAAACCAAATAACCAAAGAAGGATAACAGCAGCATCGAAATCGTGAACGTCTCTTTTGCTATGGGAGCCCTAAATTCAGATTTCAGTTCTCAGATGGTAAAGATGGTGATGTGCACCCATATCATTGGGTACCTTGATTATGCATTGTGTCATCTGCCAATTTGGGGATATAGAGAAACTAAACTATGAAGTCCCCAGAAGGTGAGTTTAGTGATGCTAGCCCACCGTGCAGAGTAGCATAACTAAATTCACCTTCTGGGGACCTCATTCTTCAAATGTCCGGCACCATATTTTGAGGCCTGATCATAGGAATATATTTAATATCCATAGCCATCCAATATTTATATGATGTCAGTGTAAATTTCAGGGTGATCAATTTCTGCCCAGTCGGACACACAAAATTCAGAAGGTATTCTTCAGTTGGGTTTTGATTAAAAGCCCTCAATGTGTTCGCAATGTGAATAGAAGTTATTGAAATTTCGCCGATAAAATAACAATTAACAACCTGTGATCATGTATCACCTAAAAACATATCTGCTTCTCGATGTATCCAAATTTTACTCATTACGGTATCTACCAGAACATTTATACAAATTGCTACAAGTGATGGACTTATTGTTCATCACTAAACACGTAAACATTACTGACTGTGTTACAGTGAGTGTTTCACAATATACATTTATTGCATTGTTTCGAGGTTGACATGAGGATTTATCAACCCGAGGAAGTTAATATTCACCGAGGCTGCAAGCCAAGGTGAATATTAACTTCCAAGTGTGACAAATCCTCATGTCAATCACGAAACAATGCAATATGTGTTTTATTATATCAATGATCTACCAATGTTGTCAAGCCACATTAGGCCTGAAACACCTTACTGATCCGTGTATATATATACATGGATCCATCAAATGCACAACAATTTAGACACTTTATCCTTGGAAAAACCCAGGGATTTACTATCCAATTAATAATTCATGACGTCGCGTGACAAAGTCTTGTTATTGAACCATCTTGCCTATTTATAGCACAATCAAGTAGATATCATGATTGATCAACTTCTTTTCCGTATGATTTAGTATGGGACTTTTAGAAGAAAGGTTATGATCATACAGTAATGCCCTAAGTAATCGACTCTTTAACCACAGCAGAATTATGGATAACTTTTCAGGATTTAGTCGGAAATATGGCTTGTTGCCATTCATCGGAAAGCTCTCCCCGAGCATTACTGTACATGTACTTCAACAAACTATATTATGGCCATTATTCGTAATTGGAACTCAGAGATTGGTGCATCAGAACCATTGTATCTCAAAAAGTTTTAAATATTGTATGATGTTCCAGGATTGTGAATTTTAACCCATTCATGACTGGAGCTTCCTCAAATTTTTCAAAAACCCTGTGCCAATGCATTCTCTTATACATGCGATTCGACCATAGGGAGCCTTGCATAAATAAGTTATGTTCTTCTTGGTACATGTAATATTGGTTCAACAAACTTGGTTTGATATCTCAGCTGTGTTGACCGCGAACACATTCCATAGATTTAATACACACAAAATTGCCTAGCTACCGTATACATTTGTTTTCCCTTGCCATTTGAAATATTTAGAATACCTTGCTACATATTGACCAACCATTGGAAACCATTACTAGATATTGACCTACCATTGGAAACCCTTACTACATATTGACCTACCATTGGAAACCATTACTAGATATTGACCTACCACACTGGGAAATGACCAGCTGAGTCCTTTTTGAACACCTTATCCCTAAGAACCTCATAGAATGTCATTCTACATCCAGTATAAACTGAAATTAAGCAAAGTTGCTAGTGATGATCAGCCCTCAAAATTAGCTATGACAAAAGGCAATGCAGTAGAAAAATTTGTTACAAACAATATAGAATTTCATGCCATTCTAAGACAAATAGTGCGAAAAGAATAATGCCAATTTCAAGGACTGGATGATATACTAGTACTATAACCACCATTATCTCAGTGACAAATATAAAAACAAGAATTAAGGTACCGTATTTTGTATCCCATCAATATTTATGTGAATATCCCCAGAACAGTCGTGAATTATTCAGTCATTTAGAGGAATTTTCAAAAATTTAGTTAAAAAAATGACATTAGGCCATTCATTGGACTTAATATCTGAACATTCTCCAAGTGAATTGCTTGTCAGAAAATACAAAGTCATGATAGCATTAAATATACATATATACATATAACATTATTACTACAGAAGCTTGTTACTGAGAAGAGATAGAAAACCACGTGTGTTATGAAATTGAAAATTGCCGTCTTCGCTCTCGCGATGGTCATCTTCAACAACTTTGTATTAAGTTTTCCCATAAAATACGTTTTTCAAGGTAAATAGTTTTACAAATTGCTATAATTTCGGCACCATGAGGTGACTTTTTACCCCTTCTCATCAACATTTTTGGCGATTTTCATATGCATAAAAACGGAATAGAGTCCGACCCTTATGCAAATAAACATTTAAAAAATAGTCTTTTTATGAGAAAATGGTTTGGTGCATGCATATATTATGCAAATAGCCGAAATATGCATTTAAACGATATGCAATTAACTGAAATTGACTGTAATACCTATGTGTCTGTATAATGCTGGGAGCACTCCTTGCCACAACTTGAATACTCCCTCTTCTCTGACTAAAAGAGAACAATCTCATTATGAGTTATCTGACGGAAGTACTGATCTGGGTTCGAAATACAATTTTATGCTGATAATTCAAAAGTCAAATTTTTTATATTCACTTTTCTACAGTGACCTTGTATGAATACATGTATCTACAGCAAATTAACGTCCGTTTTGTCCATCAGTATGCTCTTGAATGGCAATCAAAAGTGTATAAAATCTGTCAGACTCGCACTGTGAATTGGCTAAACAATTTGGGTCGTACAATTTTTCAATTAATTTTAAATTCATGCAGCAACGGATGCGCGAAATATAGTACATGTACTGCACAAATATAAATACGAGTAAGGTAGTAAATTTCACTTCATCAAGATGCTTTATCAGCTTATGCTAATCATCATACAAGGATAGTTTGAAATTTGTAAGCAACTCAAATACATGTGGTACATGTCCATGTACCGGTATATACATGTATTTGAAAAATAAATTACTTACCAATACCAACAGCTGTTCCAAGCACACCTCTGTGTGGAATACTGGTCTTGGTAAGATTCTCGTGAACATGATGAGACTTCTCTCCTTGTATTTGCAGTCTAGTTTTGGTCAAATCCAGAGGGTATGTTACTGTAAAGAACAAGTATGCATTTAAATTATATGTACATGTATAGAAATACATGTACATGTAATGTTCTGTAACAAGCCTGCAGAATGAGGTCTCCAGAGGGTGAATTTAGTCTATCCCGCATGGTGGGCTAGCGTCACCAAATTCACTTCTGGGAACCTCATTCTACTGAGGCCTCAACTGCTATGGGAGACCTAGGATCAGATTGAAGTTCCCCAGTTGAATTTGGTGATGTTAACCCATTAGTCACCTTGATTAGTCATTTTATCTTCTGAAAATTAGGGGATACATGTACATGTATAAAAACTGAACAGAAGGGAAAAAGTACATGTAACTAAAACCAAAGTTAATTTGAGACTACTACACAACTTCCCAGAATGAGGTCCCCAGATGGATAATTTGGTGATGCTAGCCTGTGGTGTGGGATAGCATCACTAAATTCACCCTCTGGGGACCTCATTCTGCAAATGACAGACACACTATTTGCAGGATTGTTCTACAAATAATCTTTAATATACATGATAATAAATTTACAGAAGCAATCCAGGTTGGTACATGTATAAGGTAATGCCCTAAGTAATCGACTCCTTAAACACAGCAGAATTATGGGTAACTTTTCAGGATTTAGTCAGAAATATGGCTTGTTGCCATTCATCGGAAAGATCTCGGGGAGAGCTTTCCGATGAATGGCAACAAGCCATATTTCCGACTAAATCCTGATAAGTTACCCATAATTCTGCTGTGTTTAAGGAGTCGATTACTTAGAGCATAACTGTACATGTATTTACTAATATTTGCAACACAGAGTGAAATTTGAATGCAGGACATTGTTCGGTTGAAATTACGACTTGTGACATTGCATTCACAGCCCAACTTACATGTACATCAATATTGTAACATAGAATTTGTTAGATGGGAACTTTCCAGATTATAATTTAAATGTGATGATAAATATATATATATGTTTTTCCCCTCTTTTTTAGTTACAGTGTCCTTTCGCACATCAATGTTCGCTATCCCAGACAGATTTGAATGGGGCCCCACTCTGTCCACTTTATTTGCGACTTCTGGATTATTCTTTAGTCAAATTTCATGTTATATTTTGCTTCAAGTTATAAAATTTACAAAAAAAATAAATTGTCTATCATTGGTTTTGATGATTCTCTATTGATCAAAAAATGTTTTAGCTTATGGGTTGGACGATGTTCGGGGTGTTGTACAATGCTCACATTGACTTGTGTGTCAAATTGTTAAACTATGATCGGGAAATAAGTTAACTGTGTGGTATGCATATAGCAATACTTTTCATGGCATTTGTCACTGGTCTAATCAATGATTTGTACAGATTGTGGATCCATATTGAGACATCTGAAATACATGTAGATAGGCTGTAGTGAATATACAGTAATGCTCTAAGTAATCGACTTCTTAACCACAGCAGAATTATGGGTAACTTTTCAGGATTTAGTCGGAAATATGGCTTGTTGCCATTCTCGGAAAGCTCTCGGGGAGAGCTTTCCGATGAATGGCAACAAACCATATTTCCGACTAAATCCTGAAAAGTTACCAATAATTCTGCTGTGGTTAAGAAGTCGATTACTTAGAGCATTACTGTATGTTTACATGACAATCAAATGTAATGGACTGAGAGAAAAATATTAACCCTTTCATGTTTAGAGCTTCCTGAAATTTTGAGAAAACCCTATGCCAAAGAATACTCTTATACATGTATATGCGAGTCTCCCATAGGGAGCCTAGCATATATAAGAGAATACATTGGCCTAACAATATTTACCTTGACCTTATAAGCCAGAGCATTCTCTTATATATGCAAGGCTCCATATTGCAGACTCACGTATATAAGAGAATGCACTGGCACATGGTCATTAAAAATTAATGCTGCACCAGTGCAGCTCCCGTCATGAAAGGGTTAATTTAATCCACCAGTTGAGGGTACATAAAGGGAATAGAAGTTTATTTTGTTGCATTCCATGGATAATGGATGCAAGTTGGTCTGACATTTTTATGTTGATAACATGACATATCACTCAACCATACTGTTGGATGATGGTATCAAGCATGAAAGTTGTGTTTGAAGCAAAATGAAGAGGCAGTGTGGCTCCACACCCAAACTGGACATTTTTTTTGCTCACTGTCGCTTTAAGAGATGATAAACAGAGGGTCATGAAAAGGATTGTGATGGCGCAGCTTGGAACACCAGAAACAACTCCATGTGGCTCCCTGATCGGTGTAGAGTCCAGGTCAGACATGGCTCAGCATGCAGTGAGCTACAATGTTAGTATGCGTCTGACTTCTGCGGGGATTATAGACTAATCCAGGGATTTTTCTGTCTATTTTGGGAATGGGTCCGGGTCCCATCGAATTGGGAAAAATGTGTCTTTACAGACCAAAATTGGGAATTTTCCATGTTTTAGAAAAAGCCATGGACACCAAACTTCGACAAGTATTTACTATACACCTGTTTTATATAAATCAGCAATATATTTAGAGTTATCCTCCCTCTTTCATAAATGCGCTGACTGGTAGAGGGGAGGTAATTCGCATGTTAAGCTAATACATGTAGTTAGGTCGCCCCGTGTACATTATACGATGCGGGCTCCCGCTGATTTACTACGGGTTTTCAGCTGTTTATCGATCGACTGAGTACAAAACATCGGAAAAAATTGATAATTATTCAATAAACCCGATGGTATTATATACCTGCCTGCAATTGGGTATTTGGTGGTTGAAAATTGGGAATAAAGGTGCCTTTTTCACATTGGGAATGGGCCTGAATACCGGACCCTGAGGACACCTAAAAAATCCCTGTAATCCATTGTTTCGCTTAAGCCAGTAATCAGATCGCCTGGAGTCCTTGAGCATTCAAGCCAGGATATCTGATCCATTGTTCCGCTGAAGCCAGTAATCCGAATTCCGAACTGGCTAATTGCTGGAGTGTTCCGAGTCAGGACATCTGATCAATGTGATTCCGCCGGCAGTAAGGAACAGTGTTTGCAAAGTTCTTATTAATCTTAACATCCCTACCAATTATAACTTATAAGTGATTTACGCTTAAGCATAAGTGAATTACGCTAAAGCGTAAATGATTTATGCTTAAGTGTAATCAGCTAATAAATGTGAAAATGACCTCCCATAAATTTGTGCATGCTCCAAATAATACTGACATCTAAATAGTATGAAAAAAATTTGAATGATCTTGAAAGAAGTAAAACCACGACAGGGGATAGCATACCGGGTATATAGTATATACCGGACCTCCTATTTACCGAGAACAACCGAGAACAACCGAGAACAAGTCCAAAATTAATAAATAAGTCATAATAATGTCCAAGTATAGTGTATATATCACTCTTAAGTAGATATTGTACCATATTTGACCATTTAAATGACATATATGTTGTTATTTTACGTATACCGAGAACTTGAAACGTCGCCGTCATGTTCTCGGCTGGCGGTAACACAAAGGCATAAGTCGTGCCTAAGTGTTAATTAACGGGACCTGGGTCTGTTTGGTGATTAGAATTAATTGAGTTGTGTACACTAATATGTGTTACTGTTTGTTAATCACTGCGATGTGTGAGTGCATAACATGGTAGGTGAGAAATATATTAAAGAAATAATTACAACTGATGCAAAAAAAACCACGTTCTGTAATCTGTCACTTGGAAGAACAAATCCTACTTCTCAAATCAGCAATTGAATCTGGATCTATAATTGGTATCGACGGAACATTTAATCTTGCATCTTGCTGTGTAACAACTATTATGTTTAAAAACCCTAATATTATAAGGAAATCAACTTCAGATCCACCAATACTTTTAGGACCTTTATTTTTGCATTGGGATGGTACTTTTTAATCTTACCATCGGTTTTTATCTTATTTATCAAGTAAATTAGCAGGCATTTCACAAGATAAAGTAACATTTGGAACTGGTGATGAATTGTAACTTGTGAATGCCATAACATCTTATTTTCCAAACAGCATGCATACAAGTTATGCACACGCCATCTTAAGGACAATCATCTCCATAATCTAAAAAAGACCGACAATGACGAGACTGTGCAAAAAGTTATCAATAAGGTTTTCAATACAAAGACTGGACTTCTGACAATGACAGACATATGATGAGACAGAAGCTGACATGCTTACGCAAAACAGACGATATTTGACAAATTCATTCATGTCGAGATTACGAACTAAAATATTTGACGCTCGAAAGCAAAATAAAAACATTCCTAAATTTTGGACTAATAACAATTGTGAATCAATGAATAATATTATTAAATTATCAACCGATTGGAAAATATTAAAACTCCCAGACTTAACAGACAGACTTTATGAAATTGTAAATGATCAACTCAGGGATATTAGAAGTGCGCTGCACTCAACTGATGACTTTCAGTTAGCGGAAAAATTCAAAGTAAGACATAAAATTTGGGTAAACTTGCCACCGGAACGATGATAATTTTTAGACGTCTAAAACAAATTCTACAATTCATATCAGCGCCTTCGATTGTTTTGCTATCAACAGCCGAAAAAAAGAAGTCCCAAAGGGCAATGTCACACACTCCCATTAGATGGGGTAAATGTGCCGAGTCTCAAAAGGTGGAGCTCGAGTGCTGTAATAAGTGAAACATCACAAGCACTTTAAACAAAACATAGGGGCACGTTGCCTACCGGTCCAAAGCCCGGATAAAAGCTGATGGAAGTTTAAATTCGTGTCAAACCGAGAAGACACTACAAACCGAGAACAAGCTTAATTATCAAACCGAGAAGACACTACAAACCGAGAACAAGCTTAATTAATTAAGCCGATACGCTGTATGTTAAACGAGATCGTCGCTCGGTGGCGCTTACAATTTGTTAACAATATGTTGATTAAATGCATAAAAGTAAACATTTTAATGAAAATATTGATGTCTACTGTAGATATTTCAAATAAAACACTATATTTAATGTATATAAGGCATTTTAAACCTTGTTCTCGGTAAATAGGGTGACCCGTATATACATGTACATGTAGGCTGCCGAGTTAAGAATATGGTTGAGTTGACATAATTAACTCAGACTGTTTGACACAGTGTATACTGTCATTACAATTACATTAAATTAGTTTATTCTCTTAACACTCATATTGTACAATTGTATGAGTATTGAGACACAACGTTCGAAGATTACCCAGTTTTACGTTTATTATGAACTAGGTCAGTGGGTGAGCCACCGATCAATCTTTATTTTGGGATTCGAGACCTGATTTTGGGATCCCTGACCTGTTGAAAGTTGAGGGTGCGACGATTTGCAGTAGGTCCCTATTTGCGGAGATCACTTTGCGGAGGTCCCCCGAATTCGCGGAGGTCCCCTAAAATGGGCGAAATATGTTGATTTTAATGAGGGAACGGGTGCGTATATGTCAATTGATACGTATTTTAAACAAATAACGACACGATCATCATAATAGTGGTTTGTTCTATCAATTATATATGCGCCGAGTTCACTTGGTGCAAATCAAACGGCGATAAATATTCACTATATAGATCTATATGTCCTCGTATGCCAGGACTCCTTAAAGTTGTGAATAAGATGAAGAATATTTATTAGATGTTATTTATTAAGTCAATCAAATAATATTATTCATTAGCTAGCGCCTATATATACACACTCCGCGCGCGCGGAGATTGCTGCGTGGGTGTCCTGCATGGTCACGCAAATTAAATCGCGGAGATCCCCTAAAATGGGCATAATATGTTGATTTTAATGAGGGAACGGGTGCGTATATGTCAATTGATACGTATTTTAAACAAATAACGACACGATCATCATAATAGTGGTTTTTTCAATTGATACATATTTTAAACAAATAACTACACGATCATCATAATAGTGGTTTGTTCTATCAATTATATATGCGCCGAGTTCACTTGGTGATCTAATAAATATTCATCTTATTCACAAATTAATTTAAGGAGTCCTTCTGGCATACGAGGACATATAGATCTATATAGTGAATATTTATCGCCGTTTGATTAATTGCACCAAGTGAACTCGGCACATATATAATTGATAGTACATACGTATCAATTGACATAAACGCACCCGTTCCCTCATTAAAATCAACATATTTCGCCCATTTTAGGGGACCTCCGCGATTTAATTTGCGAGATCAGGACACCCGCGCAGCAATATCCGGGAGTGTATATATATAGGCGCTAGCTAATGAATAATATTATTTGATTGACTTAATAACATCTAATAAATATTCATCTTATTCACAAATTAATTTAAGGAGTCCTTCTGGCATACGAGGACATATAGATCTATATAGTGAATATTTATCGCCATTTGATTTGCACCAAGTGAACTCGGCACATATATAATTGATAGAACAAACCATTAATTATTATGAATATGATGATCGTGTCGTTATTTGTTTAAAATATGTATCAATTGACATAAACGCACCTCATTAAAATCAACATATTTCGCCCATTTTAGGGAACCTCCGCGAATTCGGGGGACCTCCGCAAAGTGACCTCCGCAAATAGGGACCTACTGCAAATCGTCACACCGAAAGTTGAGATCACTGTCACCTGTTTCTGCAACAACTGCAGCTGTAGATGATAATGTGTACTTGAGTAGGAATGCCCCTGCTCCTGTGTTCTTATTATTTGAAGTCATTATAAGAGTCAGCAATTCTTATATCTTGCGCCATTTATGCAGAAAAAATGTTGTCACGTGTTCGGTAAGTCTGTTTGTAAACAAACCTAACTCCACGAAGGGAAGATAAGTCGGTAGAATACTTGCACTTTCTTGTAAGGTGCTTGAAGGGTGGGCGCCCGAGTTCTCATCAAAATTCCTTCAGTATTAAATTCGGACCAAATAGAGCGAATAAATCTAACATATATTGATAAATTCTATCAACATACGGTTATCAAAGTCGCCCAACGCCACATAAATCCTAACCAACTCTTAGTCGCACCTGTTGAAAATGTCCTCTTACAGTGCATAGCCCCGTGGTGACCCCCGAAAATATCTAAGTTATGACAACAACAAATAGTTCCATATAGATCTTTCCATGTGAATTATTACAGATAACTATTAAGTTAGTTTTTAGAAAATTACAATATGTAGTGAATAGAGAATGGGATTTTCAAACTTAAGATGCGATTTTAAATTCAGGAAAGGATATATTTATCGAATGGCGTATGAATACAAAAAAACACTTGTTGAGTGTTACAAATCCAAGATGGAGGCTGTCGCTAAATACGATTTTAAGGCGACGGCCAACGATGAATTACCATTTTCCAAGAATGCCTGCGTAAAGGTAGAACTCGTGACATATAGTGGTATTCTGTATAAGTAATTCTTTCAGCCAAGCCCATTGCCAATGTGATTGGAACGCGTTTACAAGAAATATAGCAATTTTCTGTCTCTTCGAAAACTGGGATTTTCCAGACTTTTCGACAGCATTCATTGATTCAATTTCAAAAAATTACTAAACTTTGGTAAACATCATGACTGTAAGACTTATCTCTGATTCCCTTACTACTCTTCCTTTACCTATACAGCTTAGCATGATGAAAAGTTGTGAAAATGTGCAACACTACTCTCACACTGACGTTTCCTAAATTGGAACAGGAAGTTGATTTTTTAATTTTTATTCACAGAACTTTAAAGATATCAATGAGTAATTGAGTTACTTCCTGGTTCTTGTATTCATGTCTAAGTCAGCACCACCCATTGTTTCATTGCACTCTGCAAGTTAAAACACACAGACCTTCTCAAAATACATGTAAGTGTCCCTCTCGACCGCGTTGATAATTGACCATCACTCACATCAGCGCGGTTCATGTGTTGACGCAATGCGGTCGTAACGTTATTCCAACGCGGTTGTGAATTTTCTCACCGCGGTCGAGGTAATCGTCAACGCGGTCGAGGTAACCGTCAACTCAACATAACGTGGTCGGCATGACCGTCAACGCAACATAATGTGGTCAGCATTATAACCATCAACGCAACAAACGCTGTCGAGATAACCTCAACGAAAAGGAACGTTGCCAACATAATATAATACCGTACAATGTTTTTTGGCATGGTGGGAGGCATGGATAATGCATGATTGATTGGTGTTAAATGTTTTACATTTTCAATTGAATTTTTCCGGAAAAAGCTAATAAATAAATGTAGATCGCATTGATCGCGCTACACGAATTAATAGAGATGCAATTAAAGGGGTACTGTACACATAGATACTCAATTTTTTTATTTACTCCCATTGACATAACTTTCAAGTTAGATTGTGTTCGTGTTATATGAGTTTCGTATAAACCTAATTTAGCGACGAAAATATTGATCTTGGAAATAAAAATATTACGATTTCAAACTACGCGCCATGTTTTGACCTTCACCGGAGAAGACGCAGGTTGCAGGATGAACCGGAAGTTCAATTGATGCCTGCAATCTCTTCCATCGAACAATCTCACCCCCTATAAAAATACTTGACGCTTTATAATGAATCTTGTTTCTTCTCTTTTTTCCCAAATTGGTTATAGCGGGACTTCCTTTTGCATGTAACATGTTTTGTTCGCAACTCAATAATGTTCGTCGTAAACGGCCGTCGATAAAAGACACCCAACATGTGAGATTTCAAGAACGGTAACTCGTAATGGCATAATTCACCATTTTATGACTCCAGCCATAAATTCATTTATATTAAATAATTCAATTTGACTTTTATGATAGCCTGTTAACCGGAATGTTTTCAGTAGACATCGTCGACTCAAATACGTTATTTTTAAATATAATATTGATATTAGATCGCAATTGTTACCGGGAATTTATTGAAATTGGCGTACAGTACCCCTTTAAGATTTCTAACAAACAAAACACTCTTGAGTTCACGTCACAATGTACATGAAAACAACATAAAAAAATCTAGTGAGCGGCATACAGTATCCTACCAATCGGATTTCATGGGAATAATAGCCTTGGTCCGGAGACATGTATTCATCTATATGAAATATACATTTTACCTACCGGTATACTAACTTACGGATGTGAAATCATCATACTACACGCTGGGAACTTGAAAAAGCTTGAGGATTATCAAAAAAAGCTACTGAAGCATGTCATGTCGTTACCATCTAACACATCAGATCTCGCAGTATACATCATATCAGGAACACTACCAGTCGTAGCTCAGATCGACATGAAAACGCCAACATTCTATTATAACATCTGCCTACAAGACAACAAATGCATAGAAAAACAGTTAGGCCAAAGAAAAAAGATACTATGTTTCCGTACATCGACCGACCCTAAAAATAACCCGCCGACCCTAATCTTTTTATTGATATTTTGAGAAAAAGTCAAAATTTCCTTAAAAAAATAACCGCTAATGCTGTCAATGTCAATATCGAATAAAACTCTACATGACACATACTATGTTGATTCCTATGCTTGACCTACATGTACTATAAATTTTTTAACTATAGTTGATGTTTTGCTCAGAGTTATTTGGGTCTGCACTGTTTTAACTTTCAATGGAATTTTTCCTGTGCACTATTATTTGGGCCTGCACTTTTATTTGGAGCCTGAGAGTACCGACAGGAACACTATAAACAGACGTGTATGTATCTGTATATATACATGTATATAGGTTATGACCACATATGTTAGGGGTACAGCTACTGTTTCCAAAAACCAGGCATGCTAGGTTGGGTGCACTGGCTACCTCTAGACAATGGGATGCTGTTGTCACATTACAAGTACGGTATAATGGCGGTATTATGGGTAAAATTCTTATAAAAGTTAGTGACATCAATCTCATACCAAGTTTATAGCCAAATTTATAAAATGTGGTATGTGAAAAATAAATAACATCCTTATTAAAGCATGAAGTAAGTTTGATCTTTCATCAATCTTAATGTATATTTCCTAGTGCTGTGTTTATCAAGTAATACTTTCCCACAACACAAGTTGGCATTTTATGTCATTTTCGGTCGAGGTAATTCAATATTTCTGCAGCTGGATAAAAAATATCAAAATAAAATAAAAAATAAAAATTTCCCTACCTACCTACCCTAATTTTTTCACTTCGTTATCGGAAACATACTCTCTTTTTGTTTTGGCCTTAGCCTATCGACAACTACTGATGAAAGATATGAACAGCAACAGTTGGTTTGTCGATGTCAAGAAGATATTATTCAAGTATCAACTATCAACTCCCAGCTCCACTTGACCTCCTAAATCAACCATATACTGGACCTGTACGGAAAAAGATGATGAAGAAACCCATCATCCAGTACTGGAAGCTCTCTATTTCAACCAACGCAAAGACAGCCAAGAGTCTTTGTTACCTCAACACTGACTCATATCAACCTAGTACACCTCATAAAACTCTAAATATCAAAAGAACTTTGACAGTCGAACTAAGAAGACCATACTGAAGCTGAAATTGGCCACCGATACATATATGCTCCAATACCATAGGCATAAATTTTGCATCCAAAACTCCAACGGTATCTGCCAATTATGTGAAGAAGATGATATTGAAACCAGGGAAAAGTTTTTGCTACACTGCCCAATATTGGAACCGATAAGATCCAAATTCATACCATCACTAACAGAAGTAACATCTCAACTACTGAATACCAACTTCCACAACCTGTCTGATCAGAACCAAATTCAAATTATCATCGATTCCAGTGGTATTGCATCTACTGAAGAATTCTGCACAGCAGCTGAAGCAATATCCAAGAAGATGATCTACTGTCTACACACTGCAAGACACAGAAACCTGAATAACCCTCTGTTGTAACAAGCCATGCACAATCGACACAGTCTCTTTTATAATTTTCAACATGTACAGCAATAATCGGATGAAGGAACCTTGTACATGTATTATATACATAATGGTGATAGCGACATCAAAAGTTGTCCAGCAGGACGGATCGGATCGAAGGAGTAAAAGTATGGTCGAAGGGATATAACTCTAAAAATTTATGCGGTCTGAAAACGCACATGGGCATTGTTATATGATTATATCCCTTTGTTTCAACCCATATGCAGATGCTTAACTCTCAATGACTGGTTCATGTTAAATGTCAGTAACCCAGGTTTCAACTTACATGGAGAATATTACAACTTGGGACGGTATTACGATATTTTTATTTCAGACGATTTTATTGACGATATCAAAATTAACACCGGCTATACCCGATATATCATCATATCGCCCAGCACTAAATTTCAAAATCTGTATTTACATGTATATGACGGGCCAAAACCATGGTCCTATCCTAGTTTTTACAGACCATACATTTTAACCCCAGTGGGAAACCTGTTTATTTACATGTACATATATATACATGTAGATACATATGCATGTACAGCCTACTCAAATGAAGACCTTTATTAGCTCAACTTTACTTTGTAAAGTTTGAGCTATTGCCATGGCTTTTTCATCCGTGTATGCGTGATCCGTCAACAATTTCCTTTAGCACGGGCTACATGTCGTACCTTTAGTCTGATTATCATAAAATTTGTCATGGCTGTTGACATTGACATGTATATGGGAACGAGTCATTTAGGGGTCATTCGGCAAAAAAAAAAGGCCGCCAGTGGCCATCTTGGATTTCAAAATTCAATCCATTAGCATGGGCTACAGGTCGTACTGTTCGTCTGATCATCATGAAATTTGTCATGGATGTTAATATTGACATGTAGATGGGAACGAGTCATTTTGGAGTCGTTTGGCCAAAAAACATGGCCGCCAGCAGCCATCTTGGATTTTACTCTTTTCATGACTAAATCCTTTGACTCGGGCTACAGGTCGTAGCTTTGGTCAGATCATTATGAGATTTGTCATGGCTGTTGACATTGACATGTAGATGGGAACGAGTCATTTTGGGGTCGTTCAGGTAAAAAATGCCAGTGGCCATCTTGGATTTCAAAATTCAATCCATTAGCACGGGCTACATGTCCATCATGAAATTTGTCATGGTTGTTAACAATGACATGTAGATGGGAACAAGTCATTTTGGGGTCATTCGGCCAAAAAAAACAATGCCACCAGCAGCCATCTTGGATTTTACTCTTTACATGACTAAATCCTTTGACACAGGCTACAGGTCGTATCTTTGGTCGGATCATCATGAAATTTGTCATGAATGTTAACAATGACATGTAGATGGGAACAAGTCATTTTGGGGTCATTCGGCCAAAAAAAACAATGCCACCAGCAGCCATCTTGGATTTTACTCTTTACATGACTAAATCCTTTGACACAGGCTACAGGTCGTATCTTTTGTCGGATCATCATGAAATTTGTGATGGATGTTAACAATGACATGTAAATGGGAACGAGTCTTTTTATGGTAATTCGGTAAAAAAAAACATGGCTGCCAGCGCCCAGTGGCCATCTTGGATTTACTCTTTGCATAACTACATGTACATGTAGGCCTTTCAACTTTCCACATTCCTAATCACTCCATTGACTGTAACACATGAAATTATTCCCTTTCCAAGTTGAGCTACAGTGTCATTGACACTTTCATTTCAGATTCTAAGTAAAGATGATGATATGAACTGGTACAAAGCAGAGCTAGATGGAAAGGAAGGATATATACCTAGTAACTATATTGACATGAAAGCTCATGAGTAAGTGAAGTTTATTTTAACTTTGTACATGAAGTTAGTTACTAGAACAATGTACAATGTGACCATATATTTAATGTAATTATAAAAACAATTAAGAGATACGATTGTGGTCACTTTTGGGGTGTTCAGGTACATTCTCGAGAAAAATGAATTTGAATAGAGCAATAGTTAAACAGCTATTTTTATAGCTTGGTAATTTCCAACAATAACTGCTTTGAATAATCCTGACAAAGTTGTTGAATTTGAACACAGGCAAAGTGTATCAGGCATGGTTAATTAACAGTACCAGTAAGAACACTGATTGTATCAAGAATGAAGCTTCCTTAAGAGGACATCTTTATGTTTGTTGAACAACCCTGAGTTTAGTGTGTCTGACATTTGCTGAATGAGGTCCCCAGCTCTAGGGTGAATTTAGTGACACTAGCACGCCATGTCTAGGACCCTCATTCTGCTTACGCCTCAAATGCTATTGGAGACCTAGGATCAGATTGAAGTTCCCTAGTTGCAGTTGGTGGTGTTCACCCATTAGTCACGTCAATTATGCAATTTATCTTCTGCAAATTAGGGGATATAGAAACTTCCCAGAAGGGAAAAAGTAACAAACACACATGTTAATTTGAGACTAGATATTTCCTAGAAGATGATGCCTAAGCAGAATGAGGTCCCCATATGGTCAATTTGCTGATACTAGCCCGTTTTGCAGGGTAGCATCACTAAATTCACCCTCTGCATACCTCATTCTGCAAATGTCAGACACACTAAACTCAGGCTTGGTGTTGAATCCTATCACGGTAATTGTTCATAATCAATAACTGTAATTTATGTTTCAGCTGGTTCATGGGAAAAATTAGTCGACAGTCTGCCGAAAAGATGCTCACAGAAAATGTACCTGGAGCTGGTCCACAATCTGATGGTGCTTTCCTTGTTCGGAACAGTGAGAGTGCTCCCGGAGAGTTCTCAGTATCTGTCAAGTAAGCTAAGGGTTTATTGCATCTACTGATGCATGTGCGTCTGGTCGCCGAGAGCTTTCCGATGAATGGCAACAATAATAATAATAATAAGGTTTATAGTCACGACTTCACAAATGTGCTCTCGGACTTAACAATATACACATAAAACATATACAACACAATACAGATATACAACATAAACTGCGGCTATTTCTTAACTTTACGCAATGTGGGCCGAGGACCAAATGCCACTTCAAACAGGTGGGTTTTAAGTGCGGATTTGAACTCATTTATGGTTTGTGGAATCCTTAAGTGATCAGGAAGTAGATACCACAGCTTTGGGCCAGCCACAGAAAAAGTGCGATCGCCGCATGTAACCAGATCCCCAGGTTTATAGACAAGTTGATTTGCCTTGGCGGACCTGAGGGGTCTGACGGGTTGATAGCGCTGAATGAGATCCGACAAGTACGATGGTGCCAGATTATTTAAACACTTATAAGTGAAAAGCAAGACCTTAAAATGGATCCTCTGCTCAACGGGAAGCCAGTGTAATTTAGCTAAAATTGGAGTGATGTTAGGCCAAAAAAAAAAGATTGTATGTTTCCGATAACAGAGCGAAATCATTAGGGTAGATAGGTAGTGAATTATTTTTTTTTTTATTATTTATTTTGATATTTTCTATCCAGCTTCAGAAATATTGAACTACCTCGACCGAAATGACATAAAATGCCAACTCGGGTTGAGGGGGAAGTATTACTTGATCAACACTGTGGAAATATATATTAAGATTGATAAAAGATCAAACTTACTTCATGCTTATAAAGTATGTTTTTTATGTATTGTGACGACTGCATCCCATTGCCTGGAGGTAGTCATGAGTACACCCAACCTAGCATGCCTGGTAGCTATACATGTACACCTAACATGTGGTGATAACCTCTATACATGTACATGTATATATACAGATAAACACCCACCATGTCTGTTAATAGTGTTCCTACGTTCCATAAGACACCAAACAAGGCATAAAGCAGGCATGAGATCCACTCTCAGGAAATTAAAATTGAAAAATGCATGCCCATCAGTCAACAACCCATCACACACCTGGGGGCATTTGAGACAGCAGTCACTTCATGGTCACTTTTCACAGGGATATGTTAGAAACCATGTGTTTTGAACACTAATGACCATCAATATTTATGTGGTAAAAACAGTAAAAAAAAAAAATTGTTTGTTTTTAAATTTTGACTTTTTCTCAAAATATCAATAAAAAGATTAGATTCGGCGGGTTATTATTAGGGTCGGTCAATGTACGGAAACATAGCATCTTTTTTTTTTTGGCCTTATCAAATTTCTTTGTTTTGGTAACAATCCTAGCAGCACAGTTTTGTACAAGCTGAAGTTTCCGAATAAGGTATGTGTTGCAACCAAATAAAAGTGAGTTACAGTAGTCTATACGGCTTGTGATAAATGCATGTACGAGTTGTTTGGCCGTCTCTTCGTCGATCACATTTCGCACCCTGCTGATATTTCTCAGGTGACAATATGCCAATCTGCAAACTTGCATTACATGCGCCTCCGCAGATAGATTGTCATCCATCATATACCCCAGGTTGCGGACCATAGTCGACTTAGAGAATACACTATCTCCAAGCACAATATCGTGGGTAGTTGCTTTCTGCAACTGATGCGGTAACCCGATATATATCAGTTCAGTTTTGTCAGGATTCAACTTACGGAAATTATCAGTCATCCAGATTTTAATATCGGATACACAGTGCTCTAGGGATTCTCTGGATGGAATCTCACAACCAGGGTTGAAATGAACGTAGAGTTGGGAATCATCCGCGTAAAAGTGAAAATTCAGTCCATGATGAGACGGATTATGTCTCCCAGCGGTAGGACGTAGATCACATAGAGCATGGGTCCAAGCACAGACCCCTGTGGCACACCGTAATTAAGTGCAAAAACATCCGAGTGAACGTTGTTTACTGTGACACTCAATGTATGGCCGTTCAGATATGACCTAAACCAATCTAAGGCTACACCAGTCACACCGAGTCTGTTTTCAAGTCTCTCCAATAGCACAGCGTGGTCGATGGTGTCGAAGAAGGCTCTGAGGTCCAGTAACACCAAGCATGACACTTCCCGTTGATCCATTGACATAAGCAAGTCGTTTTGGAACCGAAAAAGTGCAGTCTCAGTGCTGCTATTTGGACAAGCCATATTTCCGACTAAATCCTGAAAAGTTACCCATAATTCTGCTGTGGTTAAGGGGTCGATTACTGTACGTTATTTTAACCCATTGTAATCACGAATCAACCCGTCTTGACGATAGTTTTGGGTGACTGGTCATTTGTGCACCATTCCAATCAATCAACAGGCAATCAGTGAAATCCTTGTAAAGTTGTTATCGCCGTAGATTGAGCATAAATGGCACACATGTACCTTTTAAGGTCGAATTCTGGATTGTATTGCTGACTAATTAACCCAATAATTTGTTTTTTTTATGCAAATTCATTTTTGTTGTTATTTGGTTTGCATTTACAGTAAGCAGTTTCAAGACCAAGCAACCATCGAGCATGAAAAGGCAAGCACCAGATGTGTGCAAAGCAATTGAACTAAGTCTTGGTTAGGTTTCACCTTAAAAATTTTCACGACCAGACACGCGTGTATGCAGATCATCCAGATGGGAATAGACCCTTACAAAATACTCTTTGGGATTTTGCTACGGCACCTCAATAAGGAGTCAGGCTCCTGTCATTGGGGAAAAAATGCAAAGAGGTCCAATTGGGTATTTCAACACTTAACCCTTTAAATGATGGGAGCGGCGCTAGTGCAGCATTGGAGATCCAGTGCCAGTGTGCATTCTCTTATATATGTGAGTCGTCCATAGGTAGCCTCACATATATAAGAGAATGTAATGGCTTACAAGGTCAAGGTAAATAATGTTAGGCCAGTGTATTCTCTTAAATATGCGAGACTCCATATGGGAGACTCACATATATAAGATAATGCATTGGCACCACAGGTCCCCTGGTGCGACAACCCACCATGAGTATATCCTTAATACAAGGTTTATAACTATCCGACCGATATTGAGCATAGACTCAGATGTGATCAAAATTCATTAAAATCCAGTGGGCATGAAATAATGTCACATACCTAGTTAGACCATATTCGCACCTTTATTTTGATGTATCTTCTGAGTTGAACCAGCTGTTAGTAAAAACTGAAAACCGATTTGTTGAGTTGTGATCATGATGATGATGTTGAAGATGCTGATAATTAGAAACTTTTCTTAGAATAATTGTAGCCCTCCTGCAATTTAAAAACTACTGGGCATGTTAAAATTAAATTTGTCTGGTTTGATGTTTCAGATGTAAGGAAGGTGTCCAGCACTTCAAAGTTTTGCGGGACGGCAATGGCAAATACTTCCTGTGGGTTGTTAAATTTAACTCAATCAATGAACTGATAGAGTATCACAGGATGTCGTCAGTCAGCAGAACACAGAGGCTCTTCCTAAGAGACATGAAGAGAAAGTCGTCTGCTTCATTGGTTAGTATAATAATACAGTAATGCCCAAAGTAATTGACCACTTAACAACCACAGCAGAATTATGCGTAATTTTTCAGGATTTAGTCGGAAATATGGCTTGTTGCCATTCATCGGAAAGCTCTCGACGAGAGATTTTCGATGAATGGCAACAAGCGATATTTCCGACTAAATCCTGAAAAGTTACCCATAATTATGCTGTGGTTAAGGGGACAATAACTTAGGGCATTACTGTAATAATAATAACGCTTCGTTTTTAGGCCATGTAAAGTCAACCAGCCTTGAAATAGTATTTCTAGTCATTTGCAGAATGATGTCCCCAAAAGGTGAATTTAGTGATTTTATCCCGCACTACTGGCTAGCATCACCAAATTCACCCTCTGGGAACCTCAATTTTTCTTAGGCCTCAACTGCTATTGCAGAGCTAGGATCAGATTGAAGATCCCCAGATGAAGTTGATGTTCACCCATTAGTCACCTTGATTATGCATTTGTATCTTCTGAAAATTAGGGGATATAGAAACTAAACAGAAAGGAAAATAACTAAAAACAATGTTAATTTGAGACAATAGATACTTCCCAGAATATGAGGTACCCAGAGGGTGAATTTAGTTATGCTAGCCCACTGTGTGGGGTAGCGTCACTACCCCACCCTCTGGATACCTCATTTTTCAAATCAAGGCTTGGAAGTCAATTTCCCAAATTTGTTTTGAAAAGCACGCACGCATATTTATATTTTATAATTTATTTTTGGGGCACATTCCAATGAAGCATTCCACCTCGGCATTGGCTAGGTTCTAATTTCAGTTGCCACTATTTCCTGACCAGATGTTCGTAAAAAGTTAGTTCACAGATTCCATGTGATTTATTTACTAAACAATCGCCCAATCAATACATGTTTTGCTCAACTTTTCTTTGCATTCCTCATCCGATCATCACCAAATTTCATATGGATCTTCGGGGGTGACATCTAAATGGGAGCCATCGATTTTTTCTGAAATTGTTTTTAAAACATGGCCACCACATGGATCCGCATACCCTGTAGCCCACATTTATTGGTGAAATGTTTCAAATGAAGACAATTTCATCTACACAATACAAGACCTTTACTGTAACTTGATGGCTTTCCCTATCATTCTATTCATTGCTCAGCAAAATATGAACTCCTTCCCAAGTTGAGCTACAGTGTCATTGACACTTTCATTTACTGAGTTTTCTGTCGCAATACATCACATGTTCAAAAAAATATTTGAAAATAGTTACCAATCTGAGCTGCGAAATGGGTCTGTTCAATCTTAATTCCATGTGTGTTTGTATAAAAAATGTTAACGTAATTATATCGTACCGATATAAACTTTCCCCGACTGATTAACACAAATAAAAAGATTGCACACGCATGACTTTGGAATGACGTGCGAGGGCCTGAGAAACAGGAAGTTGACTTTGTGTGGCCTTATATAGCGGTGAACCAGTTACCTACTTGCTCTGAGATCCTTTACACTAATTATCTCAGTCATTTATGCAAGCCAAATAATAAACCGGTTGCAACTTTTGCACAAGCACTGCTCTGATTTAACCCTTTACCCCAACAGAAGGGCCCTGTGCCAATGCATTCTCTTATATATGCGAGTCGACCATAGGTCGCCTCGTATATATAAGAGAATGCATTGGCTTAACACATTAAAAATTATAAAATTGTTAAAGAATGTAATAAAAAATGGTAAAAAGTGTTAAAAAAAGATTTTTTTTAGGCCAATGCATTCTCTTATATATGCGAGGCGACCTATGGTCGACTCGCATATATAAGAGAATGCATTGGCACAGGGCATAACTGTAACTATCACAATGTGGTCAAGGAGCCGGTTCTAATGATATCCATATTTGTATGGTTCTATTGAGACAGACCGAAGATATTTTAGGCTGTTGAAGCTTTATTTGGCCGGTTTTGGCCGGTTTGTTGGGTAAAGGGTTAATCAGAACATGCTCTGATATTCACCAGCATGGCAAGCTAACTGTGATAAACTGCATGTTTAGAACTCTCCAAACTCTATATTTCAAGCATCAGATGGATTTTATATTCCAAAAATGAACGAATACATTAATTTTTACCTCCTAAATCCGAACGTGGAAAACGATACCAACTGAACGCACAGGCGGTAGATTTGACATACTTGATGCTGAGCTCGTGTTGGTTCTAGTGTAGATTGGGGATCCTTTATAAGTTTTTAATTTCTGGTCTATACATTAAAGTCTGAGCAGCCGTTTTCATGACGGCTCATTCATTGTGACAGGTTGATTAAAACTGTATTTGTGACAATACACTACCTTCGTGTACATTTAGCTAATTAGTGTTTAATTTTGACAGTGGTTGTAAAAAAATTGGATAGTACAATATTTTTTGTTGAGATGTGTAATAAACTAGACCTATGGTTTGATGAATGACTTTGGGCTTCGGTCTGTCTGTCCGTCTCGCAACATAAGCGCGATAACTTTAACAAGTGTAATCCGATTTTGATCAAATTTGAATAATTGCTTCTACTGGATGAGTTTGAAAATGAGTCCTGCCCAAATTGTTTTCAGGATTTATGTCTCAAGGATTGTTTACCAGGTTAATTTGGGACGTAAATGCAATGTAAGCGCAATAACTTTAAAGACATATTATTGACTTGTTTGGGTGCGTGCAACTGATAAATTACTACTCAGGCGCTATGCCAACTTGTGAAATTTAGCATTCTACTAACATCGCCCAAAATCTCAAAGAAACCGACCATACAACTCCATAGAAAACACCGTCTGAACTACGCTCAATTGTAAATATTTACATCTCGATTTGGGATGCAACAATCGGCGTTAAACTAACGCATCGATTGCATTTAATAAATATATAAGACTGATGGTGTGTGTTGTAAATTGGAATTAATATTCATAAAAATAACTACTTTGAGCAAGATTATTCTCCATTTCTATTTTATCACCCAACCAGAGTGTTTCACATCACTTTAATTAACGTAATTAATCCGTGACCAAATTTGAATCATGGTATCTACTCATGAATCTTTTGTTTTTATTTTCAGGTGGCCAAAGCATTATATGATTTCTCAGCTGATAATAAGGAAGAGATCTGTTTTAGCAAAGGGGACACTATTGTAGTGTTAGAAAAATCTAATGAGAACTGGTGGAAAGGCAGTGTTAACACACCTAGATTTTCTGGAGAAGGACTATTCCCTGCCGCTTATGTTCAAATTCAACAAGGCTCAAGCATCGACCAGGGCGTCTGAGAATGATCGGAGAAAGTATATGTGATTTCCTTACTTCTGATAGAGGAACTTTTACTTTTGAAAGATGCTATAAGCTGTTATCATTACAAGAAGGATGTATCAGGATATTAACATTACCCTTTATATTCTAAGGGGTCAGTCTATTAAAACGTGCTGGGTGCGTGTTATAAATGTCTGCATTTCATCTGTAAATCTCTTCATGTTTGTAGGTTACATGTATTATAATTAAATCTTGAAAATGTGACACTAAGCTCTTCATAAGTAGTAATGAAGAAATGAATGTAGGTGCGCTATGTTATATTGAAGAATATGAATGCTGTCATCATTGGGCACATTGTTCAGAATTCACACTAAATATGCCCAATTCTCACAGCACCATATTCCTCCATGATTTTGTTAATAGTGCTGAAACGGAAATTTGAATATTCTGATTGTTGTTTGGAAAAACACTGATTTTTATTGAAAAAAATTCTATTTGAATATTCATTCTTTCTAATGTCCGTACATGTTTTTGACTTAACGATTAGCCTCAATTAGCTTCATGTAAGTTTAATAAAATATTATTCCTTGTGCTCAAATAACACATAAATCAATATATCTTGCTCAATTTCAAATAGTGATCTTCGCTAAAACTTACTGGAGCTTCCTGTGCCAATACATTCTCTTATATATGCGTGTCTCCCATAGGGAACCTCGCATATATAAGAGAATGCATGAGCTTAACAATATTGACCTTGTAAGACAGTGGATTCTCTTATATGGGAGACACTCATATATACGAGAATGCAATGACACAAGGTCTTTAATGCTGCACCAGCGCAGCTCCCATCATGACAGGATCTATCCTCAAATCTGATGTAATAACTATTGTGTCATGGTACACTTTGAATGTAATACCTACAGTTGGAATCACAATTGGAGAGAGGTAACTCTATTACTCGATGATTAATCTCACTTGCCAATATACATACAGGGTTCACGTGTTGGTCTGGAATCCTGGAAAGATTTGAAATTTTAAATATCGCTTCCAGCCCTGGAAAAGTACTCATCTTTGAAAAGTTTTGGAAAAATCCCCCCTCTACCGCTGCCGGTCTGGAAAAGTCATAATTCAATAATCGCCATCCCAAAAAAAAGAGTAAAGATCGCTTGTTTAAAAGTGCCCACAATAATATTTTTTACAGTGAAATTTGGTAAAAGTTATGGAATATTACCAAAAATCCTGGTAAAGTTTCTGCAAAGTTATGGATTTTATCCCTTGATATATGTATGAACCCTGAATATACAACAGGAGATTTGTTATTTTCTTTCACAAATTCCACGAAATGTGAAAAGCTCTTGAAAGCTATGTTCGGACACCTTTTATAAATATTTTGCATATAAAGTTGCTTTTAAAGCTCTTTAATTTATACTACTTGTTATGATGTTGGTTACTATTTTCATCCTACTTTTCTGAATCTGCTGTGTATGGGAAATAGCTTCCTTGAATATCAAATTACTATTTGTATACTACAATCGAATATTTGAATACCCAGATATACATGTACTTGTTTCAGCACTATTTGTTAATAAAAATACAGATGGATATTGAAGATTGTTGATAAAGGTTCATCTCTCTTTATCTTTCAGAATCGCCATAATTATACTATTGGTGCATATTTTCAGCAATCAGTTTCAGGCCTCTCCATATGAGTAGGGCATGTGAGTGGGTGTGAGCTGTCCTTTAAACCTTTCATGACTGGAGCTTCCTGAAAGTCATTTGAAGCTGCGCTGGTGCAGCATTAAAGATCCTGTGCCATTGCATTCTCTTATATATGCGAGGCACAGGGTTTTTGCAAAATTTCATGAAGCTCCAGTCATGGAAGGGTTACAACATAAAATAACACAACGTGTAACATATAGAGGATCTACGAGTCCCCAGTTTATAGCGGAATTTACAAAAGGAGTCCAGACTTAATTTACGGGACGAGTTTTGTAAATTCCACTATAAACTTGGGACGAGTTGTAGATTCTATTTATTACATGATCCAAAACCTTGACAAAACATACTTAAATCAACAAATGGGATGCGAAACTAACATCGGCTTCTATAAGGCATGCGATGATTTTTCACGTAGCAATGCATTGTTTGCCCGCGTAAAGAAACAGTCCCAGATAAATAAAGACTCTTTGGCGTAGTTAATGCCGTATATTTAATGACATAACTTTTCAAACTCTTCATTCATTATAGTTTGTTGGAAAAATATTGGAAGCCATACTGGTAGTATTTTGAGATGTAAAATGGAATGTAAATAGATGACAAACCGGAAGTCAAAGGTCACCTGGTACTATTTCCTATTGTTAAACAAATGTTTAATATCACAATTTATAGAATGGGTTTATTGAATGGAATAATGGTAGGATCATGTAATAATTTGAATTATTTTATGGCAAATATTGTAAATGAGTAAAATTTTACGCTCTGAGAAGCAAATACATTCTCACATGTTATTTATTATTTGATTGGAATTTCAATAACTTTCTATTTACATTGTAACTCGCGAATGCCTTGAGGATCATATAACCCAATCGAAAACTGAATTCTCACTGATGAGTGATTACTTGATTCATATTCATTATTTGGCAAGGATGTTCAGTTAACCCTCTTGATACTAATTGGATTTACCACGCAGTTATAAAAATATATTTTGGAATGGTCTATTGTTCAACTGGAGTGGTGTTCAGGAAAAATAAGCAGATGACATAATAGAAGTGTGGAAGGAGTCCTATTAATTGGAGGGAAATGTTCAGATAATAAATTCAATAAACAAATTTATTATTTGAGCATTTCCTAAGGGATAACTACCAGTAATCATCAATGAGTAGTTAGTATAGAAAGGGTTAATTATTCAACACCAATATACCCATTAACCCTTTCTTTACTGAAAGAATTCTCCTATTCTGCTATAAATGTATACACTGGAATGGTCTATTATTTATGTGGAAGGAAAAATAGTAGTGCCAAAATCATTGTACCACTCGCTAAAACTTGTCATAATATTTACGGTAGGTCTCACTCTTTTTGTACATCGATGGTCACTGTAGTGCTGGCTTAAATGTAATGCATTGTTTAAGGGCACTCTAGTGAAATGCCAATTAGCTGTAATAGTGCTCTTCAAGGTGCATATTTAATATACGGTAGTTTGATTCACTGTATAACAACTGTTTTATTTATAGATGTCTGCCTGAAAATTCCATTCAGGGAGTACATATATGGTTCTAATTTTCTGACATTTGTTAATTGAATTGATAATTAATTGTTTTTGTATTATGAATCGCCAGTGTGAATCAGTGTGTTCTCTGTGCATATGGTATAAACTTAAGAGTCACCTTCTAAAAAGTAGAAAACCATCAAGAAAATATTCTAATTAACCATCATTAAAGCAAAATAATTGATGTCGAATAATACTGGTGAGAAGAAAAAAACTGGCAACTCCCAGGAAAATTTTGCAAACAATATTTTCATTCAGCAAAAGAATATTGTTGGCCAGTGCAAAACCTGTTAGACACGTATATATATGCATTCTAAACAGCAGATATTTTCAATTGTATTCTGCAGGTATTTAGCTAGGTTCTCACTGCTTTTACCAAAGTAGTATGACAGACCACAGCATATGCAGCTTGTGACTGCCAGCTTAAAAGTCCATCGTCTGATCTGGCACAAAACTACCATTGGTACATTTTCTATACCAGAAAATAATTAGATCATGCCAATTAACCATTAAGAGGAGTTTCTGAGGGTCAGATATTGACTTTCAAAAGAGGGAGTTTTAACATATTTTGAATTTTTGTCGACACAGAACAAATTCAAATGATCGTCTGATAAAGAGCTTCATGCTTTTGTTTCCAAAATTCCATAGATAATAAAAATCACTCTCAATTATGATTATGATGAAGTTTCTATAGAAATTTGATAATAAAGAAACTTTCCAGAGAAGATGAGGCCTGAGCAGAATGAGGCCCACAGAGGGTGAATTTAGTTATGCTAGCCTGCTATGCAGGATAGCATCACTAAATTCACCCTCTGGTGGACCTCATTCTGCAAATAACAGGCACACTAAACTCAGGCTTGGTAAGTTTGACTAATTTGTTGTCAAATCGGACCATGGATATTGAAAGCACATACAACCGAATACAAATATGATCAGAAGGGGCCTTGTTTTGTTGTATGCAGCTTCAAATTTTGTGGAAGCTTTTGGTTGCAACATTCAGGCTTCTTAAATATTGTCTTCAATGGATCTTTCCACAGCTGTCAATCAAATAATTATTAGCAGATATATTCTACCGATCAGCAAATAAGCTGATGGTTTTTCTGCATTGAAATTTTTTACGCCATCTTTGTTCGCACTAATTTTGATATCCGCATTTTTGTTAAATCATAATGTACTAATTTTGCAAATGTCCACACTGGTGTGGAAATTATCCACGGTTATAACAGCGTCTTTCATTTTGCATGACACTTATTATATTTTCACAATTAAGATGAGAACAAGGAGTTCTTGCATGTGTAATCCAGCATAAGCAGTCTGAAAAAGCAATTGGAGCACAATCACATTGTTACAATCGTCCCCGAATTATGGTATTGCACACAAATTTCCAAGGAGTGTTCAATATTGGCCACTGCACAGGTTGTCTGTCATTGTCAACACAAGCTCAGCAGCGATTTCCGGCAAATCCCATTGTGTGCGGTCAGTTGTGCTTTAAGTTGGTCAGAAAATGCAAATAGTTCTTTGCCAGAATAAATCTTCGACTCAATTGGTTTTGGTAGAGAACGTTCTTATGCTCTAACCCATACTTAAAATATCTGAACAGACAAACAAAATCTTACCTCTCCAAGCAACTGCGATATACCACCCATTATGACTGGCTGTGGAATCATCAATTGTGTGTGATGTTGCATATCGAAGAATTTTTACTGTACATAGCTCTGTCGTCCCACTCACAAATTTTTACCTCCTGTCCAATTGTTATTTCTGTTATCTCTATTGTAATTGTTAGAGAATGTGATATTTTTCTACACAAGTGAAAGCTTTCTTGTCCCTATTCTCCCTATTCTACACTCCTTCAGTATAAGGTAGTTCTGACAGCCACTTTTTTTATTTGAAGATTTACAGATAATTGTCTTAACCCTTTACCCAACAGAAGGGCCCTGTGCCAATGCATTCTCTTATATATGCGAGTCGACCACCATAGGTCGCCTCGCATATATAAGAGAATGCATTGGCTTAACACATTAAAAATCATAAAATTGTTAAAGAATGTAAGAAAAAATGGTAAAAAGTGTTAAAAAAAGATTTTTTTTAGGCCAATGCATTCTCTTATATATGCGAGGCGACCTATGGTCGACTCGCATATATAAGAGAATGCATTGGCACAGGGCATAACTATAACTATCACAATGTAGTCAAGGAGCCGGTTCCAATGATATCCATATTTGTATGGTTCTATTGAGACAGACCGAAGATATTTTAGGCTGTTGAAGATTTATTTGGCCGGTTTGTTGGGTAAATGGTTAAGACGATAGGAAGAGGACAAAAAATAAAATTGGTTCTGAATATTAATTTTTTTTTCGTTTTATCAAAAAGCAGGTATGAAGATATAAAAAATCTGACATTCATTGTAATGATATCGATATTAGTCATAATGGTGAAATCACTCTGTAATGGACACGAAAGAAGGCCAGTGGGGAATATATTTTATCACATAATTTGGCCATAAAAGCAGTTTCATAATTATCGGTAATAGACACGTTTAATATCAGTGCGTGCGATGACGTCACGGCGTTCTTCAGATAACTTGCGATCGCTGTAGTTCATCCTTGTTGTTTTCGATGAATATTTCGCGTTGCTTCGGGTTTATTTGATCATGTGATAAAAGGTATCTCACACTCGTCCTATTTTATACGTAATTTATCAACCTCGTCCTCTAAATTCTATTTGAGCCTCGGTAAACCTCGGCTCAAATCGAATTTAGTGAACTCGGTTGATAAATTCCGTATAAAATAGAAACTCATGTGAGATCCTCTATATAATATATCCAAAGTATGCTTATGCTGCAATTGTTCAGAAAATCGCCTTCTAATTGGGAGGTTAATCCCAATTGCAGTAATGCCATAAATAATCGACTCCTTAACCACAGCAGAATTATGGGTAATTTTTCAGGATTTAGTCGGAAAATGTCTTGTTGCCATTCATCGGAAAGCTCTCACTGTATAGCCAATCAAAAGTAATTTTATTTGTATTCTGGCATTGTTGGTGTTCGATAATTTTTGTTTTCACCCTGTTTATTTTGATGATTTTATGGTAAAAGGATCCATAAACCAAGAAACAAAAAAAGTGGCCAAAGCAAAAGAGTAATTAATTTCCATTGTGTTGACCATGACACGCTCATGAGAGAAAATGCAAAAATTAACTTGTTTCTGTTGATTATTTGATGGTTGAACATATTGACAGTTATTATGTACCACATGGTCACTGAAGTAAACATTTCAAGAGATATTTGTTCGGCCTAGCCATCAGCTGGATATCTGTTGCCCAACATGGTTATTTAGTTGGAATCTAGTATAGATGTGATAAACCATGACAAAGACAGTGTCATATCGTTTAAGCAAAATGCTATTTCTCTTCCTAGAAACGCTTCCAACAAACATTTTTATTTTATGTAATATGAAACTTTTTCAAAACATGTCTGCCCTATTATCACCACAAAACACAGAAGAGACATGTTTTAGACAAATTGCACCTGAGTGAATGAAAAATGTAATTGTCTAAAAATATTAAACATCCTGTCCTAATTTGAAAAATTTAGGGGGAAAAAAAAAAAATCCTGGGACAGAAACTTTTGATAATTGTCTCTCAAACTCTAAATTATTATTAAAACCATTTATATCAATAGAATGTTCAGGGTATAGCTTACACATTGGGGCATCGTTTCCAGTGGTTTCTCATTCGAGAGGAATATGTCAGGAATTCACTGTGAATTCAAACAATAGTGAGGAACAATATTTCTTCCTTGTCATTCTTTCTAAATTGTGTGTATTCTGGTATTTAAATCACATTCCTGGTGATAATTATCAGATGATATATTCTCGTATCCTGTAGGTTATATTTCTCTTCCATCTCTGTGCATGCTTAATGACAGACATCCTGGACCCTCTTCTCTCCATTAAAACTAAGAAAACATGATTTCAGTTTAGCTTTATATGTTCTAAACAGACTTCAGAACAGAATATGCATCAGAATGGAAAATTATTCTTTGTAATGGTACATTTGTAAGATCAGGAAGCCACGATTGCACAAAATTAAAAAGGTCCACAATTTTATTGTGAACAATTTTCTATAAATAAATCTTTCAGAAATTGAATATACATGTATATGCAGACTAAGTATTGATAACTTGGATATTGAACTAGCAAAACCATTGATTAATTTTCAGAAGAAAAGAAAAACACCACTTGAGAAATTTGACTTACTTTGCTTACATGTAGATGCTACCAATATAACTTGGTCTATTTTAACCATTTCTTTACTAAATGTATTAACCCATTCATTTATAAAAGTATACTTGGAATGGCATATTATTCATCTGGAGGGATGTTTAAAAATATAAGCGGATTCCAAGTGCAAAACAATTCCTATTCTTTTCATGCAAAATGTTCAGATAATAAGTTGAAAAACTGGTCATTCATTGAACTTATTTGAACATTTCCTTAAGGAACTACTCATCAATGAGTATTCAGTAAAGAAAGGATTAAAGCTGTGTTGTATTACATTCTACAGTTTTCCCTTCATTTACCCAGACTATTCCTAATTATGAACAAATTTCTGAATGTTAAATGCATTCATATCGCCTACAATATAAATCAAACTAAAGGTTTGAAATGAATTGATTCATATTGGTGATAAAAAAATGGTTGTACATGTAGCTTAAACACCGGTACCCTCATTTGTTTCAGTAAGAAAAAAGTCATAAAACGTACCTAATATATCGCCCATTAATAATTCAATTAATAGTAATGATAGGCCTGTTAATGGATTACTGTAGACTAAATCCAGCCATTTATGGGACCATCTCCTTTTATACTCAACGGAACATATGTAACAAATTAATTAATTTGAGCCATGGATTAGTGCAAAATACACTCATGTTCTTTATGAATGATGCAAACAACATGGTAATTATTATGAAAATAAATTTATGACGCTAGTCATAAATTCATTTTCATTATAATTACCATGTGTTTTACATCATTCATAGAGCGCATGAGTGTATTTTGCACTAATCCATGGCTCAAATTTATTCATTTGTTGCATATGTTCCGTTGAGTATAAAAGGAGATGTTCCCATTAATGGACAGATTTAGTCCCCCTTTAAATTCTCCATTCTGAAGCATACTTCATGTTATTAACTTAAATAAATGTTTTCTCTGTTATTCATAGTATTTGTACATAAAAAAAAACTCTGGTTAAGTTTTCATTGTCAGGTGTTATACTTCAGATTCTATTTTTGTATGGGTGAATGTTTTTTTTTCTCTCGCTATAAACATGATTAGTTACCTCCTCCATGAACTTCCCAATATACAGTAACGCCCTAAATAATTGACTCCTTAACCACAGCAGAATTATGGGTAACTTTTCAGGATTTAGTCGGAAATATGGCTTGTTGCCATTCATTGGAAAGCTCTCACTGAAAGCTTTCTGATGAATGGCAACAAGACATATTTCCGACTAAATCCTGAAAAGTTACTCATAATTCTGCTGTGGTTAAGGAGTCGATTATTTAGAGCATTACTGTAGGCCATTGTATTCTAAAAAAATACTTCTTAGAAAAATAAGTATCTTGCCAAACACTCAATTTGTTCAAGGTATGTGTATCAAAAGTGCCAATTCTACCTAACATGGTTGCAGTCTCAGTTTGTAAAGGTCTTTGCAGATGGTGTTGCAAACAGCGCGTTGTCGGCGTCAAAACGTTAATTATATGTTGATGAATTACATCATGCTTCGGGCCTCATATTGTATTATTGTGTAAATGTGCTGAGTAACTTGACCATGTAGAGTCAAAATCAATCTTTTCTATCAGAAGTTAAGTGACCACAATATTTACTCGAATAGCCTTGACCGGTTAGATCCATTTCTGCCATGTTCGTTACTCTATGCAATCGTAAATGATGGAACCGTATGAATGTATAAATAATCTCAGGTTTGTTCTACTTCAGCAGAAATCACGGCTGACGCACTATTCGCAACACCATCTGCAAAGGCCTTAACACAAAGGGGGTAGGCTTTATTGAAAGTCTGAAATTGAGTATTTGGAAAGCTTATTCTGAGTTAATGAGGCAGAGCGAATTAGTTGCATGACAAAAAATGTAATTTTGATCAAATATTTATATTTTTATTGTGAAATATGAGTTTTACACACCAAAACACTTAATACAATGCCCATATGATTGGCATCTGAATTTTTTTTTTAAATTATCGAAGTTAAAGAGCAAGCTGTATTAAAACATCAATGACTGGAGCCTAAATTTTTTTGCGAAAACCCTGTGCCAATGCATTATCACAAGAAGCCTCTCATATATAAGAGAATACATTGGCCTAACAATATTTACTGTTACCATGTAAGTCTGTGCATTCTCTTATATATGTGAGGCTCCCTATGGGAGACTTGCATATATAAGAGAATGCAATGGCACATGATTTTTAATGCTGCACCAGCGCAGCTCCCATCATGAAAGGATTAACTGACCAGAAGCAAGCCTTGAAATAGTGTGTCGGTCATTTTTCAGAATGAGGTCCCCAGAGGGTGAACCTCATTCTTCTGGGAACCTCATTCTGCTGAGGTGTAAGCAGAATGAGGTCCCCAGAGGGTGAATTTGGTGATGCTAGCCCGCTATGCGGGGTAGCATCACTAAATTCACCATCTGGGGACCTCATTCTGCAAATGACACACACTATTTCAAGGCTTGACCAGAAGAACTCAACAAGCAGGTATTCTGGTAAGGAAACCAGGCTATTTTCACTGGACCACCAGGGAAAATTAGGAACACCACAGTGTATGATGAATTGCATGAACAGACAGGGAATATCTTCAAACAATTAAACACAAATATACTCTTTGAATGAGCTTTCCAATATTGTTATTATAGTAAAATTGATTAGATCATGACACACAAACTGCCTTCCCTTTTAATACGAATATTTCTATTTATTTATTTCTGACTAATTATGCAAATCTATACTAAAACATAAATTACAGAAGATATATGTTGAACTTTGTAATTTATTGTACTGATTTAATTATATTTTCATGGACCAATAAATCCAGGGCTTCTCGTCTGGCATTCTATGAACCTCATCCCCCACCTCCAAATTCAGATCATTGTGGTGATGAATATGGGTTGATAAAAATATCTTGTAAAGTAGGATGCATTTAAATTGGTAGTTTACATATACTATATGTGAACAAATCTTAGAGATAAAAAGGAATGAAAAAATTTGCAAATAAAATTCCTATCGGGTTTTTAGCACCAGCTTTTAATCTAAAGCTCTTTTTATATTACATTTATTGTTGAGGATGATAATTAAAAATCTGATGTGGAGATATTGATACTATTCTAATAACACATTCATGCGATCTAATTTAATGATTTCGCCAATTTGCTCAGTCATAATGTGAGTACTTCACAAATACAACATTGAAAACTATAACCCTTCCATGACTGGAGCTTCCTGAAATTTTGCAAAAACCCTGTGTCAATGCATTTTCTTATATATGTGAGTCTCCCATTGGAAGCCTTGCATATATATATGAGAATACAATGGCCTAACAATTTATTACCTTGACCTTGTAAGCCATTGCATTCTCTTAAATATGTGAGGTTCCCTATGAGAAACTCTCATATATAGGAGAATGCACTGGCGCAGGATTTTTAATGCTGCACCATTTTATTGATTATGGAAAACTACTTGTAGTATGAGGGTCACAGTTCATAGACAAAATGAAATTGGTCTTGCCTGAATGAAGCATTGGTTACATGCAGAGAAGCTACTGACATCTGAAGTCAAGTTATAATTTTTATGTTGCCTACACTAAATCCTGAAAACATGTAATATGCCCAAATTAAGAGCAATGCCTGATGAATATAAGCCCTGGATTATTTCATATTAAAGTTTTAGCGTACTTCTAATACCCATGAGTTGTACCATATGTTATATCATAATTGCACCTGACTACCCTTGTTCACTAGAAACTTTTGCCATGAACAATCAGCATTTCATATAACTATTAAAATAATTGCTCTGGCTTCACAATTTCTGAGTTAGTTATTGACAACTAACACAACAGTGTAATAAATGATTTAGAAATGTGTAATTATAAATATTATATGAAAATTATGTGAATAAAATTATATGAATTTTCTATTATTTTCTGACTTTTCCTGATGTCAAGAGTCTTCTCTAATTCCTGTGTACACAGTGGGAGTTGCATCTGGTAGGGCCCTGCGAATCGGGTATTTTCATTTCGAATCGAATCAGGCAAACGATTGCCTGGCGAAAACCACCTGTTGATCATCGATGTACTGCAATATGCGCAGATTATGCGCTTATCTACACACCTCTATGCATTTTCTGTGCCTAAGCAATCGCTGAGAGAACTAATGTGACTAAATTCAGACAAGCATACTGTGTGATGCCCGTTTCATTTCGTTGAATAACGCGGTATTTTTCGTTACACTTGTGATTATTGTGTTGTCTGTTGCTTGAACTGACAGACTTACCAGACAATGTTTACAAAAATACCCAGGACACAGATTCAGACTCGCATTTACGCTAATCAAACAAAGATCTAAAATATGGCATAGATTTTGTTATGGAATTCCCATGATTCCTGGAATGACACCAGCACACCGCCTTGTATGGCAATTTTGTTGTTCACTTATGTCATTCTTACAGATGGGGTCATTATACCCCCGCAACGAAGTTAGGGGGGGGGGTATACTGGAATCAGCTTGTCCGTCCGTCCGTGGACACAAATTTGTCCAGAGTTTTTCTGTCGTTTTTTGATAAATTTCCGTGAAACTTGGCACAGACATCAACCACCATGGGAACCTGTGCCCCTGCGATTATGACGTCTGTCCGACATTTTTTGGTGGAGTTATCCCCCTTTTTCGACTTAGAAATCTTTTTGCAACATGCATAATTTTGTCTGAGCTTTTATTCCTACATTTTTAGGTCAATGTTTTTATGTTTACCCATACCACCGTCTGTCTGTCTGTAGACACTTTACGAGTAATGCGATAACTCAAACATTTTATATCCGATCGAAACCAAATTTTGTATATGGGTTTCTCAGCCCAAAATACAGATCGAGTTCGAATTTGGGTTTGATCCGAGATTTTGTTACAGAGTTATGGCCCTTTTTCAACTTAGAATTAAAAATAAAGATCGAGTTTGAATATGGGTTTGATCCGATTAATTTTAAAGGAGTTATGACCCTTTTTCAAAAAAAAAATTGGAATAAAAAATCGATTTTTTTTTAGATTTATTTTTAACTTTTATAATAATAATAACAAAAAATGTCATTGACATTGTCATTTGTTTTCATTTAGATATTGATGATTATGATAAAAGTTGATAAAAAGATTTCCAATGTGTCCCTTTAATCTGCCAAGGGTACCCCGAATCACCACACCAAATTTGATTAAATCGGTCCAAAATCTTGTGTTATGTACTGGTAAATCTGTTTGGAGCAACATTAAATCCAAATTCCAATTCACCAATTGCCTTTGGACTACTTAGCTATTGATACGGCTATATTATTTTCTGATGTCTCTTACTCTTGGGCTCCAAATAAACATGCATGCACGTTTATTATTTTCTTGGGAAATTTCCCCCCTGCACAGTGCTTATTTGGGTCTGCACATTTATTAATTTTGAGGCTATGAAAATTTAAATCGGCACAAACTCAAGATTTCTATATGATTCTGAAATCAAAATGGTGAGCTTATAGCTTTATACATGTACATATTCATGTATATGGCATACATGTGAACATTTAAATTTGAATAAAACACCACATGACACATAGTTTGTTGATTCCTATACTTGACCTACTATGAAAATAATTTGTTTAACCACAGTTATGTTGATGTTTTGCTCAGAGTTCCCCCTGCACTATTATTTGGGTCTGCACTTTTTAGCTCACCTGAGACGAAGTCTCCGGTGGAGCTATAGTCATCACTCCTCGTCCGTCGTCCGTCCGTCCGTCCGTCTGTCCGTCTGTCCGTCTGTCCGTCTGTCCGTCAACTTTTTTTTAAAACATCTTCTCCTCTGAAACCATCATACCGAATTGGTTCATATTTGGTGTGGATGTTCCCTAGGTGACTCTCATTCAGATTTGTTCAAATGACGTCACTGGGTCAAATAGTTGTGAAACCAGGGCCATAACTCTATTCCTCCATAGTAATTCTTACAACAACTTCTTGTTCATAACCATTGTGCCGATTTAGCTAATATTTGGTATGGAGGGTCCTTGGGTGACTGGTGTTCAGATTTGTTCAAATGAGGTCACCCGGTCAATTAGTTGAGAAACCAGGGCCATAACTCATAGTAATTCTTACAATGACTTCTTCTAAAAAAATATTTGGCCTATTCAGCTTATATTTGGTACTGAGGGACCTTGGGTGACTGGGAATCAGATTTGTTCAAATTGGGTCACTGGGTCAAATAGGGGCAGAGCCAGGGACATTTCTAAAAACAAAAAATTAAATTTTTGCATTTTCACCTTTAATTTTTGTTTAGGACCCATCACAGTCTCATATTTCTTACCTACATTTTTCTTAGCATGTTCTTCATCTGTATGGATTTTGGTATTGTTTATTTAACCCCTTCCACTCTTGTTTTGATATAGAATTCATCCAAGACAGGATTACTCAAACATTTTTCATCTGATCAACACCAAATTTGGTATATGAATTTTTGACACTTATATACAGATCAAGTTAAAATATGGGTTTGATCCGATATATTTTAGCAGAGTTATGGCCCTTTATAATTCACACCCCTTTGCTATGCACTATTAATTTTTAAGAGGACACTCTAGCCTGTATTATTGAAAAAGCCAATTTATCATAGTGTGGTCACCTGATCCTCTTGCTGAATACTGCTTGCTTCAGACCAGTTTATCATCTGTCATTACAAGACATGACATTAGCTAAACAACTACCAGAGTCTACAAGGAATAGTCCATTGTTCATTTCTCCAAGCCTGGACATAGTGTGTCTGACATTTGCAGAATGAAGTCCCCAGATGGTGAATTTAGTGTTGCTACCCCATACAATTTCAAATTTGGTATATGAATTTTTGACACTTATATACAGATCAAGTTAAAATATGGGTTTGATCCGATATATTTTAACAGAGTTATGGCCATAATTCCCCAAAAAATAATAAAATATTCAGGAACTCCTTGATCAATTTATGTAGGCAGAGTCCCCAGGGAGTGTATTCATGTCATTCATAATTTAAATGAGATTAATGGTGTTATCAATGAAGCACCCTTGTTGTTTACATTATCACTCAGTGGTCATTAAAATCAGATTAATTTCATTTTCTCCAAGTGTCTGGCATTGGAGGTATGAGGTTCCCAGAGGGTGAATTCATGCTGTTCCACACAGCAGGCTAGCATAACCCAATACACCCTCTGAGAACATTATTCTGCTTAGGCCTCATCTTCTGGGAAGTATCTAGAGTCTCAAGATCTCATTCTGCTTAGGCCTCATCTTCTGGGAAGTATCTATAGTATCAAATTTACATTGTTGTTAGTTAAATTTCCCTTCTAGGAAGTTTCTGTATCCCTTAATTTGCAGAAGATAAAATTCATGATTGAGGTGCCCAATGGGTGAACATCAACAATTTCAACTGGGGAACTTCAATCTTATTCTAGGTCTTCCATAGCAGTTGAGGGCCTTATCAGAATGAGGTCCCCAGAGAGTGAATTTAGTGATACTAGCCCGCTGTGCAGGAAAGCGTCACTAAATTCACCCTCTGGGGACCTCATTCTGCAAATAACAGACAGACTATCTCAAGGCTTGATTGTATAATACAGTGTGTTGCTTGAGGCCAGACATGCACAATGTAGGAACAGACATGCTTGTAGTGATGCTATCCCACATAGCGGGCTAGCATCACCAAATTCACCATTTGGAGACCTCATTCTGCTTAGGCCTCATCTTCTGGGAAGTATCTATAGTATCAAATTTACATTGTTGTTAGTTAAATTTCCCTTCTAGGAAGTTTCTATATCCCCTAATTTGCAGAAGATAAAATTCATAATTGAGGGGCCCAATGGGTGAACATCACCAACTTCAACTGGGGAAATTCAATTTTATTCTAGGTCTTCCATAGCAGTTGAGGGCCTTATCAGAATGAGGTCCCCAGAGGGTGAATTTAGAGTCACTAAATTCACCCTCTGGGGACCTCATTCTGCAAATGACAGACACACTATCACACTATTTCAAGGCTTGTTGTATAATACATTGTTGCTTGAGGCCAGGCATGCACAATGTAGGAACAGACACGCTTTTTGTGATGCTATTCCGCACAGCAGGCTAGCATCACCAAATTCACCCTCTGGCGACCTCATTCTGCTTAGGCCTCATCTTCTGGGAAGTATCTATAGTATCAAATTTACATTGTTGTTAGTTAAATTTCCCTTCTAGGAAGTTTCTATATCCCCTAATTTGCAGAAGATAAAATTCATAAATGAGGTGCCCAATGGGTGAATATCACCAACTTCAACTGGGGAACTTAATTTTTATCCTTATCAGATTTGTGAAAATGGGATCACAAAGTCAAATAAGGGCAGAGCAAGAGACTTAACTATTTCACTACATAGTAATTCTTAAAATATGTTTGCAAGAACTAGTTGGCTTATATAGAATGGAATGTTCTTCCTTGACTGCAATTTAGATTTTTTTAATGGGGTCACCTGGTCAAATAGGGGCCAAGCGAAGGACAGTTTCCCTCTTAATATATGGTCTTCACAAGGACCATCGGGTCTATTTGACTGATATTTATGATATGTATGAAGGGTTCTTTGGTGTCTGGGATTCAAATTTATGCAGATGGAGTCACCAGGTTAAATAGGGTGGGACCAGGGACATAACTATATGTCTCTATAGTAATTCTTAAAATGTCTTCTCAAGAGAGTTTGGACTATTTAGCTTACATATAGTATGGAGGAATCAATAGGATCCTTTAGTGACTGAGATTCAGATTTGTTAAAATGAGGTCAACCTGTCAAGAAATGGCAGGCTATGGGGAGTCTAATAAAATCATCGAAATACCAAATTCATTAAAACATCTACCTTGGAACCAATTGACTGATTGGTCGGACATACATGTATTGTGTTTTTGGGTCCATGGATAATTGGGCTTCAAACATGTTTAAATGGTTTTAGAAAAAGGCGCTTGTGAGATTGGAAATTTCCAACAATTGAGAAAGTTTGAGGTGTCGGTTGTGAAATTCCAACCTAAGACTTGGGAGTCTGGATCACGGTCGGGAGGGGACTTGTTGAGCTGGAGGAGGGGGGTGATCAGTAGTGTACAGTTGGCAATTTCAAGGTGGATTTTTACCAAGCTACATACTTGAAGTCTCTCTAGCCACATATCCTGTATAAATCTACTTCTTTTAAAGTGATTATGAAAAGTGCTGACTGTTTTGGTCTCCAGAGTCCCAGTCTTATCAGTCTTTGCAGTCTGGTGAGCGACCCCACAGTCATTGACTGTCTTGTATTAACTTTCAATGGAATTTCCTCCATGCACTATTATTTGGGCCTGCACTTTTATTTGGAGCCCGAGAGTATGCCAATGTGCAAATAATCTGATAAAGAAGGCTATGGTATCTAATTTAAAATAAAGATTCAACAATAAACATCACATGATATTAACAGTAGACTTGCACATCAGTGCTGCAGAGTTATATCTTCAGATGGTCTGATATCATTATAATTGTTATTGGTTTAATAGAGAGGTCAGTGTTCAACATAAACAATTCCTGTGATATTTTGACAGCTCTGCTATATAATTTATATTAATGAGTCAGTGGTGAGGTTGCTTGTCTGTATACTAGGACACATTATTATTGTAAACTTAAATTGGACTCTCTTAACCCAAGTATTCCATGTCCAGGTCACACCTACACATTTAACCCATGGGCTTGCTGGCTGTGGCGGTTTAGCATTACAGATCCTGTACCAGTGCATTCTCTTATATAAATGCCAGTGACCCATAAATTCCAATAATTTGTGTTCTGTACATTTGTCTATAATAGTACATAACAGTATACTCTATAATTCAACACCAAAACTCTCATTTATCCGATCATATAAAATTTTTATCGCCAAGGGATGGGTTAACATCTGCGATCGTGATCGGCCTCTCGTTTAATCTTGGCGCTGATATTTAGTACCATGGGAACCTGTGTACCTGCGATTATGATGTCTGTCCGACTTTTTTTTGTGGAGTTATTCCCCTTTTTCGACTTAGAACATTTTCGCAACATGCATAATTTTGTCCGAGCTTTTATTCCTACATTTTTCGGTCAATAGGTTTAAGATTAGGGTTAGGGTTGTGCACCTGCAATGGGAACTGTTATTTTATTATTTTAACTAAATGTTTACTGACATGTGAATCATCTAAGTATTTTTAAAACATGGGGGGGGGGACAAAAAGCCAGCGGTAAAATAAAGCACCTTGTTCGAGGGATATTTGGGCCAGCAGCCTTTTATTTGATCCCTGTAATATGACAAAAGAGGGCAGTTGCTACTAGTATGTTTAAATTGATGCTTGAAGATTATGAGTTGCTTTATCCCTTTCATGATAGGAGCTTCTTGAATCTTTGCGAAAACATACATATCAATGGGACAGACATCGTAATCGCAGGTGCACAGATTTCCATGGTACTAAATATCTGCCAAATTAAAAAAAAAAATTGACATAAAAATGTAGGAATAAAAGCTCGGACAAAATTATACATGTTGTGAACATTTTCTAAGTCAAATCAACTGCCAAGTGTCACGGAAAATGATGAAAAAATGACAGAAAAACTCCGGACAAATTTTTGTGTCCATGGACGGACGACGGATGGATGGACAAGCTGATTCCAGTATACCCCCCACAACTTCATTGCGGAAAGTTGTGAAATATAATGAAAGTTTTATTTTTAGTTTGTTTAAACTTTCTTTGGGTTTTACAACAGACTGTCACATTAAACTTGCATCATTGATAAATCTTGAAAAGCCATTTTTCACACCCAAAAATGTTTTTTTGATAATTCCTTATAACACCTTAAACAGAAATGGCTCATTCAAACTTCTAAATTTTGTCTACGTAATTCAGAAAGAGTTATAAGATAGGTTGAAAAATACACAAAATAGTGATATATCGGCTTTGTATTGTTGGTGTTTATGTAAATGTACGACACATATACTCTGAAAAATATTTGCCATGGCCACAGCCATTTTCCAGCTGTTTTTAATTATACCACACTTTAATTATACCATATCAGGTACAGACTTACACGTAAGGCTCTTTTATGTTCGAATCCCTGCACATGGCTGTTGTTTGTTTGGGTCCCAAACACTGTGTTCAAAGTTGTATTTTTGATTACTTCGATGCGTCTTTCTGTGACATATATAATGCCCGTAGAAAGGTAGTTCAGGTATTTATTGACCTATTTCAATACCGGGAAAAATAAAAAAAATATCAAGGGCAGATCCAATGGGGGGTGCACACAGCATGCCCCCCCCTATTTTCAGCAGAGCAAGGACTTTTTGGGAGGTGTCCTGACTCCATTATGTCTTGGGCACCCGAAGATTCCACTCTGAATATTGCTAACATGCATGTAAATACAGCAGTTTACATGTTTTACATTACTCAAATGTATACCGTTATTTATTAAACTGTATGCTGAAATGACTTCAATTTGGTATTCCATGTAATATGTACCATATAGCCATGCAAGGGGCGAGTCCAACATCCCAAGATGTGGGCCCCCAGCCTAATTTTCGCCATGCAGCGCAAATAATTTCTGCAAAATTTTGTGTCGGGAACCCAAAGTTTCAACACTGAACATTTCTATCAAAAACAAGAGGTGGCATCAGAGATGCTGTGTCTCGTTTTCGGTGGCTTACCGCCGGTGGCTACCGCCAATTGGTGTGCATCAGTATCGGTAGACTAATTAATAGGTAAAATCGAAAAATGACTAATTAAGGGCCATAACTCTATCAAATTTTATCGGGCCAGGCTGGTTTTCGAACTCGTCCGAAATATTCTTGGCAAGTATGTCTATTCCAAATTTTAAACAAATCGGAGGACGTTTGTTGAAGTTATCGCGCTAACGAGCTAAAAATTCACGAAAAATGACTAATTAAGGGCCATAACTCTATCAAATTTTATTGGGCCAAGCTGGTTTTCGAACTCATCCAGGATATTTTTGGAAGACACTTATATACCAAATTTTAGTTGAATCGGATGACGTTTGTTGAAGTTATCGTGCTAACGAGCTCAAAATTCGTACAAAATGACTACTTAAGGACCATAACTCTATCAAATTTTATCGGACCGGGCCGGTTTTCGAACTCGTCCGAGATATTCTTGGGAGACACCTATATACCAAATTTCAATCAAATCGGATAACGTTTGTTGAAGTTATCGTGCTAACGAGCTGAAAATTCGTGAAAAATGACTAATTAAGGGCCATAACTCTATCAAATTTTATCGGACCAGACCGGTTTTCGAACTCATCCAAGATATTCTTGGGAGACACCTATATACCAAATTTCAATCAAATCGGATAACGATTGTTGAAGTTATCGCGCTAACGAGCTGAAAATTCGTGAAAAATGACTAATTAAGGGCCATAACTCTATCAAATTTTATCGGATCAGGCCGGTTTTCGAACTCATCCGTTTGATGATTGCGTGTAGCATTGTCCGTCAATAAACGGTTGAGTTATAAGCAAAACACGCCGCCCGCCCACCCGCCTGCCCGTCCGCCCGCCCACCGTCCCTCATCAAACTATAAGTCGAGTTTTGGAAAAAAACATATATATCAATCATATACCAGTATGTAGCAAGGATATTCAAATTTTTATGAGAAAAAAAGTGTTTTTGTGGCATCTGAGCAATTTAAGTACATAAGAATGTCACTCGCCTAATATAAAGCTACATAAACTGGGCCCAGAACACAGGAAAATGTGTCGTTTAGAATGTAGTATACACAAACTTTTCCATGGGGAGGTCCCCTGGAACCCCCACCTACAAGAGGGGGGGGGGGGGTAGCCCTCCTCACATGCTCTCCCCCACGGCTCAGATGATGCTACGCATCATATATACAGCAATACATAGCGCCCCCCTTTTTCAAACTGGAACTGCCACTGAATGTGGCTTTAAAACCGGCCTGCTGAGAAATTTTGGTCGTACCAAGTGGGAATAAAAGCATGCCTGCAGGGTTAACAATCTGCCTGCCTGCCCATATCGAAAACAAGAGTCGGAGAAAAAGATAATTAGCTTTGTGTGGCCTAAATGTGGTTTGTATTGTATGTGAAGGAATGTATACAGGAAATTGGCACTTGTAACACTATCCATTCATTGTTCGTCTTCTTGCTCAAGGTGTCAAGGTCAATGAGTTGAGGGACTATAGGGGGGGATATAGCACATCATCATGTATGAAACACCGGCACAGCCAATTCAGTTGTCAGTTGTTGTTGCTCATTTTGCATTAGCCTTGAAATAGGGTGTCTGTCATTTGCAGAATGAGGTCCCCAGAGGGTGAATTTAGTGATGCTACCCCGCATAGCGGGCTAGCATCACCAAATTCACCATCTGGGAACCTCATTCTGCTGAGGTGTAAGCAGAATGAGGTTCCCAGATGGTGAATTTGGTGATGCTAGCCCGCTATGCGGGGTAGCATCACTAAATTCACCCTCTGGGGACCTCATTCTGCAAATGACAGACACCCTATTTCAAGGCTTGCTCATTTTGCATTAGGCAGTTGTGTAACAATCCATCACCATGCAATAGTCAACCATTGTCTATGGTTTTATAATCAAGCCGTGAAATTGTGTGTCTGACATTTGCAGAATGATGTCCCCAGAGGATGAATTTAGTAATGATACCACACAGCGGGCTAGCATCACCAAATTCCCCCCCCCCCCCCCCTGGGGACCTCAATCTGCTCAGGCCTCATCTTCCGGGAAGTATCTATAGCCTCAAATAAACATTGTTTTCAGTTACTTTTTCCCTTCTGTTCAGTTTCCCCTAATTTGCAAAAGATAAAATGCACAACCAAGGTGTCTGATGGGGGAACATCACCAACTTCAACTGGGGAAATTCAATCTGATCCTAGGTCTCCATAGCAGTTGATGACTAAGCAGAATGAGGTTCCCAGAGGGTGAATTTTGTGATGTTAGACCACTGTACATGGTACCATCACTAAATTTACCCTCTGGGGACCACATTCTGCAAATGTCAGGGTTTGTTCACAATGAAGTGAGACTATTCAGTATGTGCCCCATTATCAATTTAAAAATTAAGACATATGATAAAGATCGCTTCTCTCAAAAGTTTTGGTAAAATGATTTGTCTAAAAAGACTCTTGTTTTATAATAGTTTATTTTATTTTGATACTTATGAAATTATTAGTCTATTTCGATTTTATACTGATTGTTATAATGAGTGTTTAATCAGTATGTGCTCTCTAGCAATTTCAATAACTTGTAATAAATAGCGTTTAAGAATTGTTTGTCGTAACTTCCAAGATAGTTTAATGACCAGTACATTGGCTACATCACCGGATATACTTTATAAACTTCATAATGTTCAAGTCTCAGCTACAAAGTCAGTACAGATGCTGAATAAACGCTCTTTATTATAAGCATCTGTTTGAAGAGTTAATATTATTACGACCATTGCACAGCGGGAGTGGTCTCCGACTGATTGTTGGACAACTACAAAATGATCAATTAGATGTAAACTGACAACTGAAATGGTCGCACCAATGTTCAATAGCATATGGAAGCTATTTTGAGTAGACATATAAAATATTTCATTTTTTATTTTTTCTCCTTTCATTTTTCTTTTGACCCTTTCGACCTTTCTTATCATGTCCTTTGTGTGATTTGCCCTTCGGTTTATTTTTGAACTTTGTCACTGAAGCTTGATTCTTGTTTAACCTGTAAATAGAATAGAAAACAGTTAGTATTTTTTGTTTCAATAATTTTTATTGTGACCATTTTTATCACATGATATGTATATAACTTAAATAGAACTTAAATAAGTTAGGTAATACAAGGTAACATGAATGATTTATTAATTGATTTATGTCAGTTTCTCCGTTAAAAGAGTAAAATAAAATTTTGTTGCAACCAATATATGGCATATATCTCTTGTGCCTCTAGGAATGAACCGAAAAAATGCTAATTAATTACAATTAGTATTTTTACTACCAACCAAGTACCTTCATCTGAAAACCAGGAAGTGTTGTTTTGAAACAAGTGTGATATGTTCCACAAATGTGATCTTTTCCACCAATACATATTCAACATGATCAGACCTGCATGGCACGGTGGTCCACTGGTTAGCGTCCTTGACTGGAAATGTCATGGTGTGAAATCCGACTGGCATTGAGCATCAAACGCTCTGTTGGTTGCCTTTGGCAAGTGATGTCACACTACAGTTGTTGCGGGAGACTTGTCTATTAACTGATTACCCGGTCAGGAGACGATGGATATAGTTAGTATTCTAACTCTGATGCACTCATTAGCTGCTCGAATTGCTTCCTCCTATGATCGGGGTAATAATCATGTAAAGTACATTGAAACTAATTTACTGTGGAATGCACTATATAAATGCATCGATTATTATGTTAATCATCACACTCAGCTTTTTAATCCAGATCGGTCATGTGTAATATGTTAATAACGTCATGAATGAAAGCGATTGAAATATTTCTGAAATACCAACTAATCTCTTCGCTATCAGAAGTGCTATGAACGATTTGCTGGTTTTATGTGCAAATCAATTATCAGCCGATACATTGGCCTTTAGTATTTAATGAGATTGTATAGCATTTTATAAATTTTTTATTTGAAAGGACTTGAGGGGGTGAAATTCCACAACTGCACTTTGAGTCACATCAACCCTGGCAATTACCGTTTTTGAGAGACAATATTTGATGTGCAAAAATAAACCAAATGATATGGATAGGAATGGAATTGAGGGTCGCTGGTGATATCATTTTAACCCTTTCAGTGCCAAGTCGATTTTTTATCAACCCATATTTCCTTGATCATTTTTCAAATTTATTGATTATAATAATGTGATACATTGTTGGAAAGAGCTCTTAGAGGGTTAATTAAAGAGGAATCCCCGATCCACCTGTGCCAACATCAATACCTCACTCAGATAAATCATCTAAATTTGGTAGTTTTCCGAGCTGTGGTAAATCTGGGGAAATATCTATTTTTCCCCTTGTCTCTTGTATATTACCATGAAGTTTAGCAGGCGACACATATGGAAGACACAATAGGGCAGTGTGGGTGGGGCCAGCAGAGGGCGCTATAAGCCCCTGTGTTCAGCATGTGATATAACAATCTCTAACTTGAGTAAATAATGTAAAACAATTTTATCATATGCTCATTGATGAATTGTCAAAAAATTGTAGTTAAATGATTGTCATTATCCCACACACTTGTATAAAGAAATTAACTTTCACTCTAACCCATGTGTGGATGGGCCAATTCACTTACCTGTATCAATGTGCAGTCGAAATATTTCAATTGCATTGGGAGTCAGTTGAGTTATCCTTCTTATATCATTTATAGTCATAATCAGAGTTCACGTTGTCTGTGGCCAAATCGGCCAAAGGCCAGATTTGTTCGTAAGTGGCCAAAGAAAATTACATTTGGTCAAACTTTTTGGCCACAAAGTTTCAAGCCTATTCCAGCAAATAGTTCTCAGAAAATCACCAGATGTCACTAAAACCCTTGCACTCATTAATTGATAATGAGTAGCTGCCCACCAGCATATGTTTTTATAAAAATTTACCAGAAGTAGCTCATTCTTATTTATCAAAACAATGATGATTAGATATCACAATGACGTCATGTCTTAATCAATCGACAATACTGTACTGCTTAGCACAGGAGTGCACATTATTGTTGATATTTTCATCTATTAAGCTGGGTTTTTTTTTTAGCATGCTTTTTATTAACTTGCTTTGATTTTGTTTTACTGCTATTTTTATTCTTTTAATTTTTAGTTTTGGTTTACTCCACGATCCTATTATTTGGTTTTACAATTTAGCCCAAGTTTCTGAAAAATAAATAAATGTGCCTCACGCCAGTGAGATAAACTGAAAAGTGAATATAGAAAATGATCTCATTCATGATCTTATTGATGTTTATTTTTTCTTGTGAATATAGACATTTCATCACCTCGGTGCTATAATGTTCTATATCCATTTTTTTGCTTTTTGTGGGTAGCTCCATTTGAAGATTTGACCACCTGGTTTTCGTAATGTCTGCTTTATTTTAACCATATGCTGTTTTAATTTTATCAGAGGAAACAAAAAACTGATCTGTTTAAACGTCAGTATTATTCTTATAATTCGTTGAAATGTGTTTGGATATAGAACACTTTGCTGAACAATTTTGCTTTTTCCGTGAGTGCTAAAGTGGGTTTTAAATCATTAAAAAGTACAAAACTTGCATATCATATCATTTTCTGTGCTATTGTAACCAAAGAATTTTGCTAGAATTAAGATCTTCACATAAAAGAGTAAGAAAGCACTCCTTCCAGCCAGGTACATAGACGGCCATTAGTTCCCATTGATTACCATTGTCGGTTCGAGATAGAACATTATAACCAGTTTCGCCCTGAAATTTATGCGATCATGTGGTACAAAATAAATCAATTCATTGGTCCACAGTGGAGATAGAACAATACAGCACTGACATAAAAATTAATTCGGGAGATGCAACATATTTCCATAGCCTCTCATTCATATCTGGTATAATGCTATACTCAATATCTTGTGTTTTTCGAACTGAAAATACTGTGCCGAATTGAACGATACCGTTATCTCATTTTCCTGCCAAAATGGATATAAAACATTTTAGCACTGAGGCGATGATTTATCTGGGTCACACATGAGATATGTCCCTGGAGTTTATACTCAACTCCCTTCGTCACACATAAGTTATATTTGGTAGCTGCTAAAAAACACAAGATAACCTCTATGTAACACAGAAACCTACTTTTGTCTGATTTTAGCCTTCAGTTTGTTTATCTTTTTCGTGTTTGGTTTCGTGTCATCTATATTCTTGTCAGTCTCTCCTTCTTCTTGTGCCTTGAACTACAATAGATATGATAAATTATTAATTCTTAATCATATTTATGCCTTGAGTGGCCTGTTATCATCCTCGGCTCATATCACCCAAATCGTGGCTGATACCACCCATACTCGGCTGGTAACAGTTGTAATGTCACCATGTGAAGACTGACGAGCAGTGTTTTCATACAACGTACATGTAACTGTCATTTGGGGGACGTAATCATAGTTATGGTCCGATATTAGAGAACTTATAAATTGACTTGAAATAAGGACAAGTGTTTGATGCCATTTCAAACTGATGTGTACTACATAATTTCAATGCAGCTCCTTCAATCTAAGTTACATCGATGAAGCAGTTCTGTTAATTATCATCGGCTATCGGCTGAGCTGAAGCAAACTTCAGAAGCTGCCAATATTTTGTGCAAAATATAATCAAACTGTCGGTGTATATTAGAGAGATTCCGCCTCTAGTGATTGTGTGTGTGCATGTGATTATAACTCTAACGTCACAGGTCATGCGATTCTACAAGTTTGTTGTCTATAAGCAACTGTCTTGTGAGAGTACGACTTTCTCTACTTGTAAACATGGGGTATAATTCTATTTTTGAAACATTTTGTTCTCACTCTGATTTGGCAAATTGGCATAGATGGATTATTGATCAAAACCTCATTTACGGTAATACATGACCATTGCATCAGAAAATTGGTTGAATATCTAGGTAAATATTTTACTCTTGGAATCAACATAGTTTACGCCAAATTTTGACTATAATATTTGAAATACCGGAACTATGTCAGCCTTTGTTACAGTTGAAAATTTTGAAATAATCTTGTTTCAGGCATAACATTGACCAATAATGTGATTATTTTACTAGGACACGGCATTGTGTGAGGTAATAGACCCGAAAACACCGCCCGGTACCACATCCGCTTTACTGATAAACCATATACAGGTGCAACTCCTAATTGTACAGTGGATTTTATGTTACAATGATTATACCGGTAATAAATTATTATAAAAAACTTAACTTATATTTTATATCCGATGTTGCTGTGTTGAGAAAGGACAATTTTGCTTAGAATTGGGAAGTTTGTTGTCTTATTGACATAAAGCTTTTAAGTTAATTGCTAGGTAACATCACTAAAATAAGTTAATACTCATATGGAAGCATTTTGATGGAAAACCATGTGCTGGATTAAAAATCACAAGTAACTACAATAAACATTAAAGATATGGGTGGCGTTGGCGGTGGGTATGCTGTTAAAATATTCACCTCCGTCAAAAACCGCTATAAACAGAAAGAATTGTAAAACATAGACAGACTATGTTCTTATACCAATCAGAAATATGGCATAAACAGTATGTTATCGTCAAACGTTTTTCCTTTGTTATGTAAACAAAAGCAAAAAACGTTACAGAACCTGGCTTTTGTTTAGATCCACATATGGTAAACATAAAGAGCGTTATTTGTTACTGTTTTCCTGATATGGAAATAATAAAGAGAGTTTATATCATTTGTGTGTGATTAACCAATAGAATTTCGCTGTGTTATGTAAACAGAAGCAAAACTTCTGCAACGCGAGCAGGCTCTTGTTTACGTACACCATCGTACGTCTTGACGACAATATACTATTTACGCGCTGATTATGTTTGGCATATGAACAAAACTATATATATTTTAATATTCCTTCTGTTGATGGCGATTTGAACAAATATGAATATTTCTGCAACAAACGCCGCCCGTGCCTTTAATGAATCGGGGCATACAGAGCGATTTTATATCAATAATCTAACAATTATATATGTTCCAACGTCAACTGTATTACATATTTACAAGTTCATTATCCTCGTCTAGCCTCACACACATGAATATCTGCAGTACGCAGTTACAAAGGATACACCCTCACAATACATAAACTCCGTACAAACGCTACAAGCGGAATATCTCAAGTAGTTTAGCAATCCTACAAATAACATGAAAGGAATGTTGAATGTTTATTGTTTAATATTGTATTTTAAACCACACTGAAATAAAGTTTGTGATGATAATGGGCCAAGCTCCATACTTATAAATTCAAGGTTATACAAGTATCTGTGAGCATTTCACTACCGGTATGCAGAATTGCAGATCCTAGGCTTTTTAGCTGTGGTAAAATTTCTGGCCTAGTGAATTTTCTAGCCTAGGAAAATGGAATGAATAGTAATGATGTCACAGTATTGTCAATCTAATTAATAACGAGATTTTTACTTGGTTGATTTTATATCAGCCCGAGATCTGCAGTTACCTCGGACAAATATCTCAACCAATATCAAACAATAAATTATCAGCCGATTAACCCTTTACCCAACAAACCGGCCAAAACCAGCCAAACTAGAGGTGTGACTGTCCCAATGGGACTACGGATACCCCCCTTTTTAAAATACTAAGATGTTTCACATGTCAGTAAACATTTAGTTAAAATAATAAAATAACAGTTCCCATTGCAGGTGTACAACCATAACCCTAATGTTAAACCTATTGACCGAAAATTGTAGGAATAAAAGCTTGGACAAAATTATGTATGTTGCGAAAAAAATTCTAAGTCGAAAAAGGGGAATAACTCCACACAAAAAATGTCGGACAGACGTCATAATCGCAGGTGCACAGGTTCCCATGGTACTAAATATCAGTGCCAAGATTAAAAAACATTGACCGAAAAATGTAGGAGTAAAAGCTTGGACAAAATTATGCATGTTGCAAAAAAAGTTTCTAAGTTGAAAAAGGGGGATAACTCCACCAAAAAATATCAGACAGATGTCATAATCGCAGGTGCACAAGTTCCAATGGTACTAAATATCTGTGCCAAGTTTTAAAAAAATTGACCGAAAAATGTAGGAATAAAAGCTCGGACAATAGTATACATGTTGCGAAAATTTTCTAAGTCGAAAAAGGGGGGATAACTCCAAAAATAAACTCCAAAAATAAAAGTCCGACAGACGTCATAATCGCAGGTGCACAGGTTCCCATGATGGTTGATGTCTGTGCCAAGTTTCACAGAAATTGATCAAAAAACGACTGAGAAAACCTCCGGACAAATTTGTGTCCACGGACGGACGGACGACGGACGACGGACGATGGACGACGGACGATGGACGACGGACGGACGGACAAGCTGACTCCAGTATACCCCCCCTAACTTCGTTGCGGGGGGTATAATAAAGCTTCAACAGTCTAAAATATCTTCGGTCTGTCTCAATAGAACCATACAAATATGGATATCATTGGAACCGGCTCCTTGACCACATTGTGATAGTTACAGTTATGCCCTGTGCCAATGCATTCTCTTATATATGCGAGTCGACCATAGGTCGCCTCGCATATATAAGAGAATGCATTGGCCTAAAAAAAATCTTTTTTTAACACTTTTTACCATTTTTTCTTACATTCTTTAACAATTTTATAATTTTTAATGTGTTAAGCCAATGCATTCTCTTATATATGCGAGGCGACCTATGGTCGACTCGCATATATAAGATAATGCATTGGCACAGGGCCCTTCTGTTGGGTAAAGGGTTAAGGAATGCCATGGTCTTCACTACTCACAAAAGTGTATATTATAAACTGACTTACATCAATCACTTTCACAGACATTGTTCATTAAAGTTTCCATGTTATCTACGTAATTTGGTAGAAGGGATAAGATAGGTCAATAACCCTTTCATGTCCATAGCAGCGCTTGTGCAGCATTAAAGATCCTGCACCAGTGCATCCTCTTATATATGCGAGGAACATCACATATAAGAGAGAATGCACTGGCTTACATGATCAAGGTAAGTATTTTTAGGCCAATGTATTCTCTTATATATGCAAGGCTTCCTATGACAGATTCGCATATACATGTATAAGAGAATGCATTGGCACAGGATTTTCGCAAAATTTCAGGAAGCTCCAGTTATGGGAGGGTCAAGTACACAAATTACTTATCTACAGGTTTTATATACCCTGAAAAAACTTGCCAACATCATAGAAATATTTTGCGCAGAAGTGAGCTAATGAAAGTGTAACATATCAATTGCAACACAAAAGGTTATAATATACGAAAGTTGGTAAAGTTTCTATTGTAAAATTTATAATTTAACAGTGAAAAACAGTGCAAAAGTTCCAAATAGGTAGGGTACACAAACTGTCATTTGTCAGATAATTATTTCTGCATACTTGACACTGGAAGAAGATGTTTGGTATAACTATAATTCCATCAAATTACTTCACCTCATGAACGGTAAAAACAGATGTCAGTGCTCACCGTATTGAAACCGAGATGGAGCCCAGACGTCCCTGATATATCTACATTAGATATATCTGTTACAGTAACTGTGTGTTGCGGAAGCTCAAACTTCTTTGTCTCCACCTCAACCAAATGTTCTACTTCAGGGACTTCTGATCTGTAATTCATTCTCTGCATATGTAGTTCCTTTAGCTAAAAATAGAACAGATTCAATATAGACAAGCCTGAGTTTAGTGTGTCTGTCATTTACAGAATGAGGTCCCCAGAGTGTGAATTTAGTGACGCTATCCCAGTGGGCTAGCATCACCAAATTCACCCTCTGGGGACCTCATTGCCTCATCTTCTCTGGAAAGTTTCTTTATTATCAAATATCTATGGAAACTTCTTCACAAAGATTCTATTTCATTTTTAGTTTAGTTTCTCTATATCCCCAAATTGGCAGACGACAAATTGCATAATCGAGGTTCCCAAATGGGTGTACATCACAATATTCACCATTTGGGAACTGCAATCTGAGTCTATATCTCCCATAGCAGATGAGGCCATGCAGAATGAGATTCCCAGAGGGTTAATTTAGTGATGCTAGCCCGCTATACCTAAATGCATTGTTCCTTAATTGTGTGTACAGGCGAGCAGTTCTTAACTCAATGGTTACATAATATGTCATAAACTACATCCCGTCTAATAACGACCTGGCTTCACATCATAATAAAAGGTTTGAATACAATAGCTATTCAACAGTTATCACCTTACTATAATAAGCAATAGTTAGCGACTGTCATGGTGTCAGCGACATAGAGTTATTACAATTTGTTTTTTAGCGGATTTAGGTGATTATAATTATATAGAATGTTTGCGAATTTCGTTTCAGGTAACTACTCCCTTTGTGCATCTGAACAAATGTTAACCATAGCCAAAGCAGAACAGTCCATCGTCTCTGCGATGAAAAATATCTGACTGATTTTGACCTGGCTTTTTGAATATGATCAGATGTAAAATCCCGCCGTAATTTGTATTAATGCTTTACATGAATTGATCTAATGCATACATAAGTTCGTATAATTTTGTTTTTAAAGTTGTTTTTGTGTTGTTTTGGTTATGTTTTTATTCTGAGTAACAAATAAAGTTTAAAACAAATATTTGAGTCATTAATTGTGATGCACCGAGAAAATGAGGATTAAATTTGGCCAAAGTTTTTTCATTTGGCTAATAAAATTTTCATTTGGCTAAAAAACTTTTGGCCACAAGATTTTTAGGTCGAACGCGAACACTGTTGATGGGTCTATTATTCATCTAGAGGAATGTTCAGGTAATATAAACAGATAATAGAACGTGGAGAAGGAATACTATTCATTGGTGGGAAATGTTCAGATAATATGTTCAACAAATGACCTGTTGGACTTGTTATCTAAACATTTCATATGGGAACAACTCGTCAATGAGTACTAGTAGTATCACCAAGCCATATTCCCCATTCAAACTATTTCTTATTTACTTTACTTCATATTCATTTCTTCTCAAATCTGTTCATTACTTTCAATCAATCATGCCTCAATTGTTCTTTATCATCTTAACTAGGGCTTGCCATGTTAATTGCTAATTCTCCAATTAAGCTTCATATAACTCTTATCAATTGACATAAATCTTTACACCTATTATTCTAAATGTCCAGGTGGCAAGGCCTGCTGTTAATTAGTATGCTTCAGGCTTTCACACGTCTTTGGCTAATCAAATCTATTGTTTCACTAAGTTGTATATATATATCAAAACTTCCAAATGTAAGGAAGTAATTCATCTTTAGACGTCACTCTTCACGGCACCCGGTTCTTATTCTCTCTTCACGGCACCCGGATTATATATTGCATTTCATCGGCACCCGATAGACTGTTCAATACTTGTGTACCTAATATATGCTTGGAATTCAACAATAAATACTGTTATTACTATATGTCTGGAGTCCATTGATCATCTTCATATCAAAACCTACCAGAGCTAATTGACCCCGTGATATCAAATTCCAGTCCGTGTTAGTAGTATAGGAAAGATTAATAAGTCTGAATGTTTCTTTTGATTAGGTTCCCAGGAACTTGGAACTTTCATTGATGATGATGATGATGATGTTGATAATGATGATGATGATGGTGCTGATGGTGAGATGACGATGTAGATGATTATCATCATCATGCGGACGATGATAACGGTAGTGACGACGATGATGATGATGATGATGATGGACAATGATGTTGATGATGATGATGATGAGGATGACCACGCTGATGATAATTGTGATGATGAAGATGATGATTATGGTGACATGTTGATGAGGAAGATAATGATGACGATGATGATGATAACGACAATGATGATATATACGATGGTGATCGTACAGCATTATTATATGTAAATAGTGTGAATATGTCTGTCAACTCAAACGCGTGTTAACTCATGGCTAAGTTCATTAAAGCAATCAATAACCATGATCCCCAATACGTTGATTCAAGAATAGAAAAACTTGATTTCTTGCCCAGGTCTTACTAGTCTTAGATAGATTGTCTGAATCAGTTCAGCAACAAACCAACGTTTTTAATTCCATTTTAGTAGCAAAACAATTTTGTAATACAAATTTTCCACTTGTTCCGCCTGTGTAATTAAAACATCTTGTTGTCTCTTTGGTGGATGTCAAGTTATTCTTGGGCAATGAATCAGAGAACCTGGGTATCCAAAACACTTCTTTGAAGATCCTGGAATCGCTGTATAACCTAATCCAACAAAAACACATGAATTTGATTAATTCAGTGTTGTCACAACTACATGTAGAAGTAGAACTGTCCTAGTGGGATGAAGGATACCTTTCAAGTGCAAATGGGCTGCATTAAGTGTAGTCATATGAACATATTTGTTTTTCGAGAAAAAACACAACTGTGTTTTATGCATATTGCGAAACATTCCAAAGTTGAAAAAGGGGAATAATTCCAATAAAATATGTCAAATCGAGCTCATAATTGCAGGTGCAAAGGTTTGGATAGTGGTAATATCTGTGCCAATTTTCATAACAATTGACCAGAAAATGTATATGCTGACAAAATAATGCATGTTACAAAAAATTCCTAAGTCGAAAAAGGGGGATAACTCAAATAAAAAAGTCTGACTGACCACAGTGGCAGGTGCACAGGTTCCCATAGTACTAGATATATGTTAAAGGTACGGTTGGCCTTGGCGGTGGGTATCCTGTGAAAATATTTCCACCCGTCAAAAACCGCCATAAACAGAAAGAACAACAAAATGTAGACAGACTTTGTCCGTATACAAATAAGAAATATCGCATAAACAGTATGTTAGTCTCATATGTTTGATCATTGTTATGTAAACAAAGGCATAAAAAGTTACTTTTCTGGCGTTTGTTTATATTATGATGGTAAACATAAAGAGCGTTCTTTGTTGGTGAATACCTGATATGGAACGAATAAAGAGCGTTTATGCCATTTGTGTGTGATTAGCCGGCAGCATTGTGCCGTCTTCTGTAACACAATCAGACTCTTGCTTAGGTAACTTATAGTAAATCTTTATGATAACATGCTGTTTACGCGATGATCATGGTATATATGAACGAAACTGTATGCGTTTTAATGTTTTTCTGTTTACGGTGTTTGGAACAAATATGAATATTTTCGACAACTAAGGCCTCACGTGCCTTTAAAAGTTAAAAAAAAAAAATTAATGAAAAAAGTAGGAACACCAGCTCGGACAATGTTGCCTCAACTGATGGACAAGTGGATTCCTATATACTATAATTATGACACCCCCAATTCTGTTTTAGAACCTGGTACCTTTTGGATGAATTTCTTCAGAACTCACCTGCTTTCTCAACTCAATCTTTTCTTCTCTTTTTTTTGCCACTATTTCTTCCTGAGCTCTCTCTTTTCTTTCAGTCTTTCTTTTTCTAAATCCAGTCAAGTAATCACTGAAAGAAGCAATGAAATATAATTCAGTTGAAAACAGTCTTTGGTAGCCATAATAATAGAATAATAACTGAATAATAACTGGGGGAAATGAACAAGTTATCCTCACATACCCAACCACAGTTGTTAGAAATTCTTATAAAAATCTGTTGATAAAGACACTAGCTTACGTTCAGTGCGCTGAATAATTCCTTGAAAAAGCGACCATATGCTCGGATCTACTTCAATATTTTGAAGCTATACAAATTCAAATTTACATCAATATTAACACATTTACGTTGTTTTATTCACAACATAACACATTCCGCGAGTGGAAATTCTGTATTTCCTTGTACCCACGAATGAGATAATCCGGGTATTCAACCAAATCCCGTAGGTATTCTCTACATATTTATAAATGTTGCTCACAATGCTCTATTCATCACAATGAATCTGGAAAAAGTTCTTTGAATGTAATGTCAGTCACATGGAATTGCCCACAACGGGATGACACTAGTGTGTAAACTAGCTTCCGAAATTGGTACCATACAACGAAGAAGAAGCTATATGGCCCAACTTGTATTCTTTCAGAAACAGTTCAATTTAGTTTCCCACGAAATTCCGCTCGCTCATTGCATTTCTGCATAAATTAATCTCATTTCACACAACTTTTATCACCTCAAAGTAGGGGAGGGGGGGTCGGAAAAAATGTTCAGGCACATACATGTACCGGTATGCTGATTTTTACTTTTCGACACTTGTTGGGACCCACCCACCCCCGCATCCAAAATTTGTACTGTTTTCGGCAGTTTTTTCCGACTATTTATCGTATAGGCCTTGGTAATTAACCGGCGACTGCAATATTTTATACGTAAGTTATCAACTCGTTGCGCGATTGGCAGAATTATTTCAAGCTCCACCCACCGCTAGTGTTGCGCGGTTAACCGAGAAAACAACTCAGTTTCGGTTTTAAAAAATACCGACCGACGTGATTCTGCCCCAACCGACATTACGGTTTTTTTTTGTATGTTTATTTTTCAATTGAATCGACTTGTTAGTTGATACTGTTGTCAAATAAACTGATCAATTATATATGTGTCTCATTTATGTGTTGTTATAATATCGTATGCGTCAAATAAATTGCGTTGCGAAACGAAACTGAAATGAGGAAGCATGTCGTTGCAAAAATGAGAATGCGAACGAAAAGAAATGTTATACCACGTGGGAAATGGTCCAGAAACTTTTTGTTCTGGAACCTACGATCGATCGATGAATGGCCACACAGTCAACACGAACTGCATGCAGTAGGTCGTTGACTTTTGTCACCTTTATTGTCAACTGTCTTAGAATAAGTGTGCACTTTATTTGAATTGATGACGTGTGCATGACGAAACATTTCGTTCCGTGCGGAAATAAAGTCGGTAGTTAGAACTGCAATTTCTGAAACTTCATTCTCCCGGCTAATCGATCAATAAAATTGAACTTTTATCTATAACGTTCAACGAAATATTATGAATTTGAGCCGGCCAATTGCCGTGTAATGTACGTGCACTTATTAGCGTCTTTTTGGTCGCGGCAGTTATTTTTGCGCGTAACGGTATCTGTAACCCACAAACTGAGCGGGAACATCAAAAGCGTAATTACGTCATCATTGTCGAGGAACTGGGCACATGCTACATCGTAACTGATTGATTAACACGGCCTTGTCTTTAAACGATATCGGTATCAATATAAGTCGCACCGGACTTCATCTTGTATGCATGAAACGTCGCTGTATTTGCGTTACACATTTATGTTTTGATTTTGGTATGGGGGATATAGTCGGAAAAAAGAGTTTATGGTCAGCGTCAAGAAATATGGTCAGTCGGGCACAACTATTTTGTGTTTGCTTATGACTTTTATCTCACATTCTCATTAAAGTTCATGATTTAGCAACACAGCAAGCTGTTCCCCAACTTATTATGACCCTCTGTAACTGGTAGTGCCTGTTTTATCCAGTTGTGTCGGACTAATTGCTATATGTTAAGCGATTGCATACTAAAATCGAAACCGAGGTTTTTTACCCCAAAAAAACGAAACGTAAATTCTATAACCTCCCAACACTACCCACCGCTGTCACCGGCAAGCAAATAGGGTAAACTTACTGCGGCGATGCAGATGATCGGTCATGTGACCGCGTTGTATATAATTAGTATTATGACGACAAAAAAATATTTTTTTAACAAACTAATTACTTTAAGTGAATTATTGAGCGATTTTGCTTCGCATCGCTTACAACTATGGAATTTCTCCTGGGTAATTAAGGCCAAAACAAAATGAATGCGTGTTTCCCGTAACGAGCCCAAAAAAAATAGGGACGGTAGGCTTTTCATTTTATTTTATTTTTTCATGGTCTCGTGTGGGCCATGCCTAACCCCCATCAAACACAATACAATGACCCAGAGCAACCGACAAATTGGTGATAAAACTGATATATTGAGGGGAAACATATAAAACAGATAACAGTAGACAGTTTACATGTCCGCATGGCACGGGGGAGAGATGAATTAATGTTGTAGGGCGCGGAAGGGGGGAGAGATGAGTGTTGTAGGGGCGCAGTGGAGAGATGAGTTGTTGTAGGGGGCACGGGGGAGAGATGAGTTAAAGTTGTAGGGGGCACGGGGGCGAGATGAGTAATTTATTAATTGACAGTTAACGTTGTAGGGGGCACATGGGAGAGATGAGTAATTTGTTAGTGGACAGTTAATGTTGTAGTGGGTGCGGGGAACAGTCAACTTTGTAGGAGGAGTGGGGGAAGAGATGAGTTGTAGGGGGCATGGGGGAGAGATAAGTAATCTATTAGTTGACAGTTAACATTGTAGGGGATGCGGGGGAGAGATGAGTTGTTGTAGGGGGCACGGGGGAGAGATGAGTAATTTATTAGTTGACAGTTAACATTTTAGGGGGCGCGGGGGAGAGATGAGTAATTTATTAGTTGGCTTCAGGGCCTTTGTTGGGAAATGTCAGGACCCCCTATTTCAAACTGAAGTTCACACCCCTTGAACCAAGCAAAATTTTGAACTGGGAATATTCATGAGTGGACCTAACACCCCATGAGTGAACCTAACACCCCATGAGTGGACCTAACACCCCATGAGTGGACCTAACACCCCATACGTGGACCTAACACCCCATGAGTGGACCTAACACCCCATGAGTGGACCTAACACCCCATGAGTGGACTTTACACCCCAGGAATGGACCTTACACCCCATGAATGGACCTAACACCCCATGAGTGGACCTTACACCCCATGAATGGAATTTTTTTTTTATCACAGGCCCACTTTCGATGTCCTGTTGGACGTTTTGTAACCAGAAAATTTGAAGTGGCAAGTCGGTTTTCTGTTGATTACTAATTAGTGTTGGTATCTATATCATAGTATGTAGCTTATCAGTTAGTTAATCATGCATGGCATATGGAATTCAAATTGTGCACACTATGGACAAAGTAATTAGTAAAGGTATTCTATATGTAATATATATATCCTACCATACCACATTACAACATCCTGTTCATGCAAAGTCATTCCATGGGCTTCATTTTGTGTTTTATATCTGTTGTAAATTGCGATTAACATGCATGCGAAGAAAAAAAAAGGCCTGCACTTGCTAACAATCGGCACAAACTTTCTGAGTTTTCGATCGCAAATCTTGCATATTTATGGGGAAGATAACTATTATTTGAGTTAATATTTAGATGTAAATGATATTTCTGGGTTTTATATATATGAAACGAGAGATTAAATCACATAATTGAATGTGAGACAACATTTATAAGATTTTTATCAACACATCCTGAATTTTGTATGCACCCAGTAAAATTGTGATCTGGCAATCCGATCATTGTTGTGTTCTTGTGACGAAAAACCATTCTAATTAATGCGCCAAAAATCGGATTCAGTAACTTGTCAATTCTTGAGAACGACATTAGGAAATAGTGTATTTTGTGCTATCAACCCGGACGATATAAGTTATAACTCCGAACCGGACACCGAAAGAGGAACCTGATTGCATCGATTGTAGTCTGTGGTTATACAGCTTGTAAATATTAAAGAGAACACGTCTCCATTTTCACCCAGAGACTTCGAATCGACCCATGTGCGACTGCCATCGTTGAGATGAACTTGTTCGGATCGATTCGGTTCGATTCGAATCAACCGCGGAAAACATCCATGTTTAATGTAAATATCAACAAACTCGTGCTTCCGGTCAGCGAAGAGGAACGATAACTCGTGATCTTCCGGTATTGCATCAGATCGTATTAAATTTGACTTTCCGTTAGTGACGATGTGGCTTTACGAAAAATATATAAATATATCAAAGATATTATTTATCTCGCGAGTTGAATCAGATAAAATGGAACCATGCGTACATAGTTTGGTTAATATCAGTGCGGTCGGTCGGTTTATAGATTGATTTTTTTTATTTAAAACCAATAAAATGAACTTGGGTCGGGGGGGTTTATAAGACGGTCGGTCGGGTTACGGGAAAGTTGGGAAACACGCATCATTTTTGTTTTGGCCTAATTCAATGTTTATTGCGATATCGGCTCACGAAAGTCAGAGAAAACCATGCAATTTTGTGTCGGGACATTCACCTACAGTGAAGTTTCGTACAATATTAAGGAACAGATAATTTATAACTAAGAAATATATTCCCCGCGTTAATGTTTCGACCCTATGATGTTCGCTGTCAAAACTTCAAAAAGTTCCAATGTTCCAGACTACAATGATTGTAATATTGAAAGAGATACAGTGGCGGCACAGTCCCTAGGAATCACTGTTAGTTGAATAAAATATTATTTAATAATATTAAATCAATATATTATATTTAGTTATTATATTAATATAAAGACCAGTTTGGCAAGTAAAAAGTTTGTGTCCTGCATTTTCATTGGCAGATGATTTGCACGAAATTACAAGAGTTAAAATTTTATGCCACACAAACATTCGCGCTTTCTGAGTTTATATCTGACATTATATTCCGTATTTTTTTCTTGAAACGATGGTGTATTCAGATTGTTAGTATCTTTCCCTACTTACGAGAAAATAGCTGTTAGTTACTCGAATATTCTTTCAGGTGCAAACTCGGTGGAATTCTTTACGATTTTGGAGAAACATATCCATTCTATAAATACCAGTTTACTTATTCGCAACCGGTGATAATCCGAATAAAAGGGATTACGGATGTGAGTCAACAGACATCGGGTGTATTAAAATTGGCTCTGCTGTACACTACTAAGTACACATTTTAACTCATTCTCATTACTAGAGAAATGTAGAAATGACCATCTCAAACTAATATATCTATATATTTTCAAGTAGGGCCCTGGGGGTGGTTGATACCTTGAGATGTGAAAGCAAATTTTATATTCCAAGCTCCCGGTTAACTCCGCATCTCAAGAGGGGCAATGGGAGATAACTCGTGCTGGGTTTGGCTGCAAATTTTAAATAAGTAATGTGTAATAGGGAACTGGATTGATAACTTCCTGTTTTTAACAATTTTGCAGAATTACGTCACTAGATAATAGCCGACAGTTACGATTTATGTACAACTCAGACAAGGTAGAGTTGATATGACCCAACGAGCACATTAAGAACAATTAACTTAATTGTCACATGTCAAATGTGGGGAGATAAATGCATTTTTTAAGAATGAAAAATCTAATTGTTCGTTTTAGTGATAGATCACTGTGAGTGGTATCAGCCAATGAGAGAATGGTTTACATAATAACAAAATCTGATGTTGCCTAACTGTTAGTTGTTTTAAATAGTAGAGGTAATATATTCATTGATTTATTGTACTTTAATCAAATTTAATATTACATGGACAGTGATTCCTAGGACTGTGGTCAGGTCTGGCAAATGTGAGAATACAGCTACAATAGCTGCATTCAGCTAACCTAGCTGTATTCAGCTATATATTATACTCTCAAACCGGCTGTTTTTCGATAATAAACTAGAAGCGCTAATTTGCGCATCGAAATTAGGCTACCATATTCTCCGGTCACCCTCAACCAAATCAAAATCGTCGCTTGTTTTCTGACAAAGTGTTGCCTTTTGTCGGCACGGCGATCGTGATTATGTGTGAAAACTTACAACGGCGGTCGATGTCGGTCATAACGGTTTAATAACTCTCTTATGCAATGCGGAATACCTTGAAAAATACATTAAATACAATATTTATCACCGAAGATGGAACATCTTAATCATTCCCTGAAGTATCAATATGATGCTGCTAAAACGCAGTTTGGTTGGTGCGTTAAAACAGGTAAAAAGGGGAACATCTCTAGCCAGAGTTTAACCGAGCGAGTTCCACTCACTGCTTTCAAGAGCTGACTCTCTCCAAAAATACGGAAACGTATACATGTATGTCGAATCGTGAAAATACAGATAACAATGTTATGTTTAGTAAGTTTTCACACATTATATATTTTCCCGCCAAAACAGATTGAATAGTTCTGACTCGCTAACGACCAGGACTTCATGTTTGAAATACTTCAGAAATTATATAAGTCGCATTTTCATTTCAGTTGTCCCTATGTTGTGCCATACGCACAATATCTGTATATACCATTATGAATAGTTACCAGTATCGCTCACAAACCGCTAGTGGTATGTAATTCTAAATGCTTGATATAGGTACACCATTCTAACGCCCCCTACCGGTTTAGTATCGGGAAGAAGTAAACGAGTGTTTGGGATAGAGCTGGGACGGCTATGGGTTTTTCGTGACCGGTTATGAACGGCAAAAAACCGCGATTAACCGGTTAACCACATATTATAGGTGGGTAAGCCCAGTATGCAGAACGGCGATGATTGTGATGCTCACTGACATGGTAAGTTTGAGAACGGCTCCTGCCCATTATACAAAGAAGTTGTCACCCATGACACACATAATCACATATCTAATTAAGTACACATCTTCAATTTATTACTGAATAAAATAAATATACAATGTCATTCCCCTGTGAGGCTGTGTTGTGTTCATTTATTGTCCTTGTAAAATGACTCCATCGCCATCGGGATATGTGATCGGGTGGGAAGCTGAACACACCGACATGGAAGTGACGACTAGAAAGGTTTAATATACATTCCGGAATATTTTATTGTTTATTCCGCAATTTCCGGTAGCTGGGTGGGCGAACAATTATTATTTATTCTTAATGAAATACTTACATATACGTTGGTATGTGATGTTGTCCGGGGGGGGGGGGGGGGGGGGGGGGGGGGGGGGGGGGGGGGGGGGGGGGGGGGGGGGGGGGGGAGTCTCAAGAAATAACTAGTCGTTGATAACAAAAACAATTATTTTCCTGATAATAATACTGAATACGAGTCATGCGATGTGACAATGTTGTAAGATCACACGTGTGCTGACCCTTTGATGTTTCGTTTTGACATCGGCAGGCTGTTAAATGTAGCCTTCAAAGAGCCGACACACCGCGTTTGATGTTGTTCCGTCAATCTCGGATTCATTTTAATTGACGGAGACAGATTAACCCTCTTATAGCCAGTTATAGCTGACCATCACAGTGATCATACACTATAATAGTGATGTTACGGTTAACCGACCACGGCAAATCCGTGAACGGTCACGGCCATAGTTGGTGGTTAACCGCATAACCGTCCCAGCTCTAGTTTGGGATGAATTTGATCTTTATTTTATAAGTTAGTTAATGAATGCATTCGCAGAAAATAGTCCCCAGAATATTTACTGACATCGACCACCATAGTAAGTTTTCACACAAAATCAGAATTGCTGTGTCGACAAAAGGCAACACTTTGTCAGAAAACAAGTGACCGCTTTGAATTGGTTGAGGGTGACCGGAGAATATGGTAGCCTAATTTTGATGCGCAAATTAGCGCTTCTAGTTTATTATCGAAAAACAGCCGGTTTGAGAGTATAATATATAGCTGAATACAGCTAGGTTAGCTGAATACAGCTATTGTAGTCCAACAAATTAGACTATTCGGATTAATACATATTTTAATATTTGGACATTTACGATTGTATTAATCCTTCTAGTCTAATAAAAGAGCTGAAAGCAAAGTTAGCACACATTTTGAAGCAGGTCAACATCAGTGACCACCGATATGACCCATAAAAATACCATTTTCTCTTAAATTATCTACAAATACATTAGTCTTACCTGTAGCAGAGATAGTATTCTTTGTGTTCACACATAGATTGTGATATAAAAGTTGTCAGAATTACAGATTTGTTAGTTTAATCCCGGATTGGAAAACATATCACCATTTTCAAATACAAATAAATTATGTTAATTTCGCGTGTTTTCCCAGATTTCTGATCTATTAGTATTACGCATGCGCGTGCTTTCGTTTTCGTATGTGTTCGCTAGCGTTGACGGGTTTGAATATTTCTGTCGGTTGAGTTGTTAAAAAATTATATGGATTAATAGTGACACAAATTTATGCTAGTTAGTTCAGTCATGATATTTAGCATTCCAACAAAAGGTATGTGTTTTTTATTTGTAATTTTATTTGTGTCATTAGACGTGAACAGTGTAAGTTAAAGGGGCATGACCTTGCCACATAATTCGTGTGGCTTCGTAGCGTTCAAAGTTTTCACGTGTTCCATTAGGCATTAGACTGAAGGATTAAAAGGTCCATAAACGTCCAAATATTAAAATTCCTATTAATCCGAAAGTCTAATTTGTTGGACTACAGCTATTGTAGCTGTATTCTCACATTTGCCAGACCTGGTGGTGGCGGGGAGTCAATCGCACCAAAAGTTAACAGCCCAAATGGTCTCCGACCCAACTGAGTAACTGAGCTTAACTTCGGTGATCACACAAAGCGTCTAACGACTGTGACCAAGACAGATCTATCTGGACCTCACGTGGAGATAATCGATGATCGCGAAAATGGGAAAGTGGATATTTGGTTACGTAATTTTGGAGTGATAAAATTCATGTTCACTTTCTAGCCTTATCGTCGAAGATAACAGAGGTCTTTATTTGTCTGTTTTTCCCTCTCCTGTGCTTCCTTTTATTGTCTTTGGTCATAATTTTCGTCGAAGATGCTCGCTCGCACGTTTCTCAAATGTTATTAAAAAAAATATTTAAAAAAACGTACTTGTAACATGCGTACACGAAACTTGTCCTTGTATGGTACGGTACGTACTGTGAGGTTGCAATAAGATACCATAAGATGAAGATACGTTTTGATGTTCTTTGAATAACCATATTATATAACAGACAACACTACAAATAAATGTCAAATACAAGGGATAGCTTTAGAAAAGTATATATAAGCATATGGCTATGGAGAATAATGTGATGTGTGGTAAAGTTGAGTTGCATGAAAGATACACCACACGGCTACATCTACATCTACAGTATACCCCATACCCTCAATGAACTGAGGATTATTAGGGGCGCATGAATAAAAGATAATTACATGGGTAAAAGATTTTTTTTGTTTTTTTGTTTATTATGTTTACATAACATAGAATACCTGTAAAATAGATTTATTGAAAACCACAATGTATGATGTGTGTGCTAAACCTACAGCGGACACCGAAGGGCATAATACAAATAATTAATGACTAAAAAAGAACAATTATGTGCTATACCGCACAATATAATGTTTTAATAATTATTTACAATAAATCTATCCGAGTAATTGTCCTAGTTAACTAGTCAAAGATGGGTAACTCTAGAGGATGTGAGAAGTTTTTGTTGATTGGTATGAATGGAGTTATCTCCTATTAATTGCACTTTAGCTGTCAACTCACTTGATACTCACTGAGGGGAACTACTCCTGGCGATTAATGTTCTCTGACTCTCTGTTGAGTTTTATTTACATTCTCTACCAAGTAAAGTTTGCATTTTTGCTCATTTTCGTGACATCATCATACTGAAAGAAATCTTTCTGCCACGCGTTTCCTCCAAGCATCACAAAAAGAAGGAGCAATGGTTGCATAAGTGAAGGTTTGTACTATTTGTACCAAAATTGGGTCAGTTTATCGTCAGAATATTAAATGTTATTGGGAAATTACTCGGTATTATATTTGTCAGTTTGTGAAGAAAACTCTTCATTCCATAGAATTTTCCCAAACTAACAGTAATACTCATAGCAGAGCTTTGGAATTATGGAGCCCGTAACATCCATTGGGGGATGCTAACAAAACAAATTCCACAATAACTGTCATATATAGATGTGACCAGCGGTGCCTTGTGGCCACGGAGAGTATGAGTATCCCAATTTCCTTAACTCTATAATATATAGATACACATATGGATCGTTGTGCAGTGGTGGTTCCACCATGCAATATGGCAGATATGGCACTGAAACAATAGCTTTTGGTCCACACACCCGTACCACAAACATGCCATGTCAGGAGCTCGCCAAGTAAAACTCATCATATGGCGACGACGGGTTATTAGTCGACAATGGTATTATGTTCAATTCAACATATAACGAAGACACTTTATCCCCATTGACATTCCTTGGAAAATGCAAGGGGGATTGTTAATCCGTGCGCACGGATTGTTATTTCGTGCGCACGGATTATTAATTCGTGAGCACGGATTATTAATCCGTGCGCACGGATTATAAAATATATTTACCATGTCACCTCTCGGGCTCCATAGTAAAATGATAATATGTATAGGATATTACCCAGAAAGTGGCTAGAATTACAAACAGTTAGCGAATTATCACAAAATACAGTCACATGCTGATTATTTCTTTACAGTATATATTAACCATTAGTCAATCACTTCTATTCAGAGTGCATGTCGACGAAGGTATATTGATAACCACTTTTTCAGATAATGTTATGAATAGTCTGTTGTCTTTTGACCAGACAACAACGTAACGGTGCAGACACAATGTGCATTGTGTAAAGAATGTACACTCAATTAACGTAAGAAGGTATAAGAACCATCATTTGTGTTTACTGACGCAGGAACCATAAATAATTAACTCTTTGCTGAAGCTTTCTGCCGCGCCACGGCCTTTATCAACAGTATAATAAATCGGTAGTTCACATGCATAATTAGAGGCTCAAGTCATTAACAGTTCATAAGTCGACGTATCACCAATTACCTCTCACTGACGTATATTTAAGCTTTCTGTCTTGCGACCATTGATATAAGAAAGTTTCAGACTATAATTATAATATGAGCATTTCCAGAGTATATCGTGGCATGAATTATACTCATACCAACGCCCGTAGAGATCATATTCCACCAGTACAAAACCTTGGAACTTTTTGAAGTTTTGTACCTTAATAATGTAATTTACTGTAGGTGAAGGTCCCAAATCGAAATTGCATGCTTTTGTGTGACTTTTCTGAGCCGATATCGCCATAAATATTGAATTAATTACCAAGGATAAATTCCATAATTGTTAGCCACGCAAAGTAAAATCGTTCACAAGGTCAATTAAATCGTGAAATTTTGAGTTAGGACCTTCACATGCAGTGAAGTAAATTATCAAGGAACAGATAATAACTAAGAAATATATTCCCCGCGTTATAACTTCATAAGGTTCCCTGTCAAAAGTTCCAAGATTTTGTACTGGTGGATTATGATCTCTACAGGCGTTAGCCAGAGAAGAGATTCATGGCATGATCTATTTCCAGAGTAGCTCATCAGTGCAATATGAGATTGTGTCATGCTACATCATGAAATCAAATTATCATGTATATAATTACTGATCAGAATGGTGACATATTTTAACCTTGCGCGAGCTTGGTAGATCACAGAAGCTAAGTATCGACGAGGCATAATATACACAATGTTCAGAGATCGATTCAACTATTCAATCTCACAAAGGTCGATCGAAACATGAAGGATAGACTGTTTTACAGCCAATAAGCGGGGCCAAATGCGCGGGGCCAAATCAAGATAATTTCATGGTATGTTGGCGTCATCAAACCGGAAGTTGAGATCCGAGATCAGGATGCATGATCAATAGCAAGTCCATTACTGAATTATATCACCGAATAGAAGGCATACAGCGAGATTAAATATATCATATAGCAGGTGACCCGACTTCGTCCGGGCTTTGACCTTGAATTGACCATTTTGAAGGTCAAGGTACGGTCGGAGTCACTATTTGACCCGTCAAAAACACTCCCCGGACAAAAGTACCCATAGGTATCAAATTTCGTCGAAATCCGTCAGTTTTACCCGATTTGACCTTGAATTGACCATTTTGAAGGTCAATGTCAGGTCGGAGTCACGATTTGACCCGAGCAAAACACTCCCCGGACAAAATTACCCGTAGCCGTCCAGCAGTTTTCCCGGTCATAGCTAACAGACAAACAAACAGACAGAAGTCCCAAAATATATATTAGATCATTTGAGGGTACCCGTCTCAAGGTGAAGGTCACCTCGGGCGGAAAAACTGACCAGATGAAAATCTCCCCCATTCCTAGGAACCCCTGAGTACGGACACAGACATAAGAATCACACAACACGCTCATGTCTGGACACAGACACGCCCTTTATCAACGAGACTGCGGATACGAACGCTCTTTAACTATCATGCGATTAAAGGCACGTGAGGCCTTAATTGTCGAAAATATTCATATTTGTTCCAATCACCGTAAACAGAAAAACATTAAAATGCATACAGTTTCGTTCATATATACCACGAATATCGCGTAAACAGCATGTTATCATAAAGACCTACAATATTTTACCTAAGCAAGAGCCTGATTGTGTTACAGAATACAGCACAATGCTACTGGTTAATCACACAAAAATGGCACAAACGCTCTTTATTTGTTCCATATCAGGAATTCACCAACAAAGAACGCTCTTTATGTTTACCATCATAATATAAACAAACACCAGAAAATTAACTTTTTATGCCTTTGTTTACATAACACTGGTCAAACAAATGACAATAACATACTGTTTATGCGATATTTCTTATTTGTATACGGACATAGTCTATCTACATTTTGATGTTCTTTCTGTTTGTGGCGGTTTTTGACGGGTGGAAATATTTTCACAGGATACCCACCGTCAAGGCCAACCGTACCTTTAACCCATGAATTTCCATTGCGGTGGCGGGGGAATGGAGAACGAGTGCCCTGACGTTCTCAGAAGCGGTGCGATGACACTTCATCTGCGATTTTACCCTTAGATATGAAGTTTGGGCTCAATCCGTCCGGCAGTTTTCCCGGCCATAGCTGACAGACAGAAGTCCCAAAATATCAGTATATTAGATACATATATGAGAATCCGGTGTTAAACTAGCTCGTCTTCGATCTTTGCTGTCGTGGGCTATTATGGTTTACAGATTTAAGTTACTGTAGCCTAAACACAAAGAAGATTATTCAGTGTGCATTCCTTCACTTCCTCCGAACTCACAACTTCTATCTACATATAGGGCTGAATTTTCAGTAGTAATAGCCATATTCACGACGAACCGCTATACAACTATACAGCAAGGCAACGCGGCTAGGCGGTCTTTGTTCAAGTTTCAACTATACAGCCACAAACTCCATGCAGGGTTTACCTCCCTTGGTGACTCGGTAAGACCGCTGCTACCGACGACATTTCACCCACATTTGCATGGTGGACTTCCGCAATATAAAAATACAAGAAAAGAAGATGCACGCATCAAATCGCCCATGAATTATTTTACAAAAAAATAGCCACATACATTGGGGAAATGTTATAAAGTTAATATTAGAAATTCAAATATACGCATCTATCAGATCGAGATATCTGGTGTGCTCACGACCAAGCACACGATGCTTACATGGCCAAATTACCCCTAGATATGAAGCTTGATCGTGCATGTACAATTTGATAATTACATGCTCATAAATGTTGGCTATATGGTTTGCCGATCGATAGATTCAAATCGTGACATCCAATATGCAGACGGACATATGCGGGCTGTAAAGTAATCCAAAGACTTTAAAGACATATTATGCACTTGTTCGGGTGCGTGAAACTGATCAGTTAGTATCCAGGCGCTATGCCAACTGGAGGACTGTAGCATTCTACTTACATCGCCGAAAATCTAAAGCAAATCGACCGTACACTCCATAGAAAACATCGTCGGAACTATACGCTCAATTGTAAATATTTACTACTTCATTCTGGACGCATCGATCGGCGATAAACTAACGAAAACGATTTCGTCATTGAGTGTGACTGAATTTAATTAATATATAAGAATGACGGTGTGTGTTGTCAATTTGGATATAATATTTGTAAAAATTACTACTTTGAACAAGATTATTCACCATTTATATTTGATCACCTTACTGGAGTATTTCATATCACTTTAATGACGCAAAGAGTATAACATCCAAGACGGATGCTGAGGTTCATGTTTCCGGAATTCGGAAAAGAAACGTTAGCTTATCGAGTTGTCACCACAAATATACATATGCAATTTTGGATATATCAAATAGAAGATGCTACCTATATAATCAAATGCAATGAAAGTATGCACATGAAATAAAAGATATTGCCTATATAATCAAATGTAATAAAAGTGTGTATATCCAACCCCTCGTGCCACGCCGCTGTGACCAGCCATGAGAACATAGACATGAAATATTCTTACCGACCGGACAGTGATGCACCCCTCTGTGACGATGTGATCACACGAAATAATCAATTAACCAGAGAGTGTCCCATGCAATATAAGTACGCACACCCTAACCCCATGTCGCCACGTCTCTACATGGGACATATTGTAACATGTGAAAACATGCACATGAAATGTTCAAGCAGACATGGTCCCATGCAATAAAAGTGCATACACGGCAATCCCATGTCGCCGCGTCCCTACATGTAACCAGTCGTGAGAACGTGCACATTAAAATGTCAAACAGACCCGACAGTGTCACAATCAATATTAGAAAAAAGTATACACACTGCACCAACCACCTGTCGCCACGTCCCTACCTGTGATGACCAGAAGTGAAAATATGTACATGAAATAAAAGATATGGTCTATATAATCAAATGCAATAAACGTATGTATACACAACTCCATGTACCACGCCGCTGTGACCAGCCATGAGAACATACACATGAAATGTTCAAACCGACCCGACAGTGTTGCATGCAATATAAGTATACGTACACCCCAACCCCCTGTGCCACCCCTCTATGACGATGTGATTAGCATTGATGACATACACATGAAATAATCAAATAGACCAGACAGTCTCCCATGCAATATAAGTACGCATACCCTAACACCATATCGCCACGTCTCTACATGGGACATATTGTGACATGTGAAAACATGCACATGAAATGTTCAAACAAAACATGGACATGAAATGTTCAAACAGACATGGTCCCATGCAATATAAGTGCGTACACCACGCCAATCCCATGTCGCCGCACCCTACATCTAACCAGTCGTGAGAACATGCACATGAAATTGTCAAACAGGCCCGGCAGTGTCACAATCAATATTAGAAAAAACAGTACATACGTGCACCGAAATCGCCCGTCGCCGCCTCCCTACATGTGATGACCAGACGTGAAAACATGAGCATGAAATTTTCAATTAGACCCGATAGTGTCCCATACAATACAAGTACTTACGCCCAGCCCCCTTTCACTGCGTCCCTACGTGTGAGCCACGGTGAACACACGCACATGGTATTGAGTTTCTTTTAATTCACATTTTTATAAACTTATTTACTTATTAAAGGTCAGTAATAATCTCATATTATCTGTCTGTCTGTCCTTTATAGAATCGAAAACGGGTTGACCGATCGAGACCAAACTTCCTATCCAAAGGTAAAATCCCACGGGAATAGTCGACGTCGCATTACGGAGAGGCCCAGAGCACCCATTCTCCACTCTCAGTCACAAAAAAACGGCACTGCGGTGGTTAATCAAGTGATAATTTAATGAGCGTTTGTTTTTGACGCATCGCTATAAAGAGCGTTTGTTTACCATTCAACGTTATTAGCATCTGCAGAGAGATATACGGGAACAATACTTTTGAGTGGTTTCCTATGCGGTGAGATTTATTGGATGCCATAATACTCTTACAACATCATTGTTATAGTATGTATGACACTTAGGTCAGGGCTTAGGGGGGTAGTTAGTGTGGATATAGGCCTAATGCTTCTCAGAAATCCCGGTTACAAACCAACACTCACAATTTCGTCACCTCGAACGATTCTCGGCCGATCGGGACGGAACTTGGTGCGTGTGTGTAGTTTGACCATGTGGTCGTCCTTGTCGTATTGTCGACCCCGTGCGACACCCGTGCAGCGAATGCGCAGACGAGATATCGGAAACGGGTGGAGCTATCGACTTGAAATTTGCTATGTGAATGTATCTTGCCCCGGATACGATTTTTATCGGGTCGCCGAGCCCGCGCGACGCAAGCTTCGCGCATGCGCAGACCAGATCTCGGAAACGGGTGGAGCTATCGACTTGAAATTAGTTTTTTTAATAGCCCGGACAACGTCGGGCTCATCGGCTAGTCTAATATATATTTTAGGACTTCTGTCTGTTTGTTTGTTGTTTGTCTGTTAGCTATGGCCGGGAAAACTGTCGGACGGATTGAGCCCAAACTTCCGTTTATGTCTTTTCGATAATTGCCTAATACAATTAAAGCGTGGAGTCTGTCCATTTTCCCATGAAAAATCGAATTCTACGACCACCGGGTTCGAGATATGTTATTATTTCCGACATCGTCATTTTTGTCACTCGAAATCACTTCGGCGTCAATTCATTCCTTGCGAGGCCTTCTAAAATTATGTCTTCACTTCCCAGTTATGCCCCATGGTGTGCACTATGAGGAGAGATTTATTGCAAGTCATAAGATATTTTTTATTGCCCGGGAACAACACTTATTAGTTGATTCCATTGATCGTCTTATGTTTCCGTTTTCTACCTCTTGACTCATCGCCGAGAGGCTTTATCTGTATGACATCATAAGGGTGCTGCTTTATTTTGGACGGGTCAAAACCGTCAAATCGTTACCCCGACCTGACCTTGACATCAAAATGGTCAATTCAAGGTCAAATCGGGTAAAACGGACGGATTTCGATGAAATTTTAACTATGGGTACTTTTTTCCGGGGACTGTTTTCGACGGTTCAAATCGTGATCCCGACCAGACCATGACCTTCAAAATGGTCAATTCAAGGTCAAATCGGGTAAAACTGGCGGATTTCGACGAAATTTTATACCTAGGGCTACTTTTGTCCGGGAGTATTTTGGACGGGTCAAATCGTTACCCGACCTGACCTTGACCTTCAAAATGGTCAATTCAAGGTCAAAGCCCGGACGAAGTCGGGTCACCTGCTAGTATTAACTATTTTGCTTTTATTTAACTATTTGCTTCTTCTCATCGTAAATACGCCACTATAAAGTTTCCGTCCATGTACAAAATATCGTATCAATTTTTAATTCATTTCACGTAACAAACTTCAGTTAAAATACTCATTAAGTGGTTACCAAGAACAAGTATAAAAGGAATAACTGCACATTACCTCTTTTAAAAGAGATATATATATAGCTAACATAGTATATACCGGTACCGTAGACTTTAGTAGAACGTGTTATTCAATACATCATACATTGTATCAGATTTTAAAAGTAATCCTTCGTAAAAATAATTCATGGACGATCTGATGCATTGCATCTTATTTCTTGTTGCTGATTGTTCTTGGTATACAGTTGTACCATTGACACAGGCCAATATATATTGGGCTGGTTTGATGCGATTCGTAGCTGGTTTACTACGATATCATATAATAACAAAGAAAAGCAATGATAATTTCGGGCTAACATTTACTCATATTGGTAAACCAATTGACACATGTGATTTTTTGTGACACAGTGAAATCCAACTTTCCCGAGTTATACTCTCCCTTCGGGCGAAACTAGCAGGGTTACCCGGCGTTGCCCAGGTTAAAGTGATGTGAAACCTTCTGCATGTTTTGGATATTTGGTGGGAATAGAGATTACTCTTGCTCAAAGAGTTACACGTATTCTCATAAATTGTATATTCAAATAGCATCACAAAACATGATTATTACACATGGAATGTAAGTAGTGGCTCACCTTGTCAATTGTCATTTTGTTTATCGCGATTAATCCGTTCCACTAATAAAGAAGTATTTATTTATTTTCTGCGTATACGTCAGACGTTATGACATGAAACATGAACATCATAAATACTTTAGTTCGCATAATTTAAAGACGACAATTGGGCTTTACATATATAGAGATGTATCAATCAATCTAGTTGGTTAGACTAAGAGTTTGAGGACACCTTGCTATCATATCTCCATGAAGATACAGATGTTTTAAAGAAATGTCCAGGTTCTCATCTGTTCGTGGCGCTATCTATTGGCGAAATATTCTCAGTTTAAAAGAAATGTTGCTATGCAGCATATCAGCTACATGTGCCCGACACAGAGCGCGATTTTGAGTGGTTTATTGTATTTTTTGTGTGGAAACTATATTGAATGGAACAGACTCAATTGTGTTATAATATATACATGATCCATTATAATATGCAATCCCCTGACGGTTCGAGGTCTCTCAGTTTGCAATAATATGTGTATCTGTTATATAAAATGAGAAATATAAATTTAATGCTTTCTTATATGTATCTGTTTTGCTAGCTCATTATACGTTTTTAACATGCACGAGTTGATTCCTCGTATCATTTGAGAAGAACTTGTATGAATTTAAGTTATTGGCACTAATAATATTTTTTAGCAGTTGTTGTGACCTCCCGTCCCAATTTCAGACGGAAACGGCGCCTCTTTTGTCATCATTAAACCACACACTTAGACTCATCATTGAAATATAAGAAAAAAATATATAACATTGGTGAAAATTGGCGAGTATACAAATTCGTATCAAATTTTGGGCCCCCATATCTCTCATCCAAACGGCACCAATTTGGCGTATCTAAACCACACGATTAGATTTCTCGTAAGAATATGTATCAATCTGGTGGAAATCGGCGTTAAACATATTGTTCATCTTGTTTGTGTGTGTGTTCCTCTCACCCTTTATGCATCCTGACTCGAATGGCCCCACTTGTGACAGCTTGTGACATCCTTAAACCACACAATTAGACTCCTGTTATCATGGAGATGATTATTGATAAGTTTGGTACTAATAGGCGACTAAATCAATTTTGTACTACCCACCCCCATCTCTCACCAAAACAGCACCGACATGGCGTCTTTAAATCACACGATCAGACTCCTCGTATTATGGATAAGAATGCGTATCATTTTGGTGGAAATTGGCCCTAAAATGATTGCGTATCAATTTTGGTGCCCCTCTGCCTTTCAGTTCACCCCTGACTCGAATGACGACACTTTTGACATATTTAAGCCACATCATTAGACTGCTCATGCCATGCATGGGATGATATTGTATACGTGTGGTGGCAATCGGCGACTGAACCCATTTTTATCAAATTGAGTGTCCATCCCCCAATCTTTCATCCAAATGACGAGTCTTTAAAACGCACAATTAGAGTCCTTGTAATTAACATGAAAAATACAAAATAAAGTCACATTTCCGAACCAGTTATATACAGAAGAAACTGATCTAGAAGATATTGGTGAAAAAACGCCAAATTGTCCTCTTTCAGCTGCCATTTTGACGGCCATCTTGGACGTGGAGTTTCAATTTTACCATTAGCATGTGGCATTATATCTAGCATATATCTAGCATATTTAGCTTTAATCGCATATTTCATGGTAAGATTAATTGCGACATTTAATAAATTATATAATCACGAAACGCTCTTTAAATTCGGATAATTAATGTGAAATTTCAGAGTGGCTCCATATCTAATATCAATAAATTAGTGAATGTGTACATATTGGAAAACGTTCATGCTTTATTCACAATTTAAACAATTGCCCTGAAAACTGAACTTAATCTACTCCATTAATCCATTAGATCTGCCCTGCTTGTAACATGGCTTAAAGACACGGTTGGCCTTGGCGGTGGGTGTCATGTAAAAATATTTCCACCCGTCAAAAACCGCCACAAACAGAAAGAACATCAAAATGTAGACAGACTTTGTCCGTATACAAATAAGAGAAATCGCATAAACAGTATGTCATTGTCATATGTTTGACCATTGTTATGTAAACAAAAGCATAAAAAGTTACTTTTCTGGTGTTTGTTTATATTATGATGGTAAACATAAAGAGCGTTCTTTGTTGGTGAATTCCTGATATGGAACAAATAAAGAGCGTTTAGCCATTTTTGTGTGATTAGTCAGTAGCATTGTGCTGTCTTCTGTAACACAATCAGGCTCTTGCTTAGGTAAAATATAGTAGGTATTTATGATAACATGCTGTTTACGCGATAGTCATGGTATATATGAACGAAACTATGCATTTTAATGTTTTTCTGTTTACGGTGATTGGAACAAATATGAATATTTTCGACAACTAAGGCCTCACGTGCCTTTAAGTTCGCTCCGTGTTTTTTCGCATCAAACTCAGTTTTATGCAATTAGGACTATATTTCGACATGACTACGGATCTACTGTGAACGTGGTGCTTCTTATGGTGCATCTTTCATGGACGTTATGTGACTTTAAAGGCAGAATATTCAATGTTAAATATGTCGTATAAACGTTCTTCATCCCACCCTTTGTTTATGTGTCCACAATAGGTCGCCATTATATTCTGTAAATATGTCACATTCGGGGAGGACAACAGAAGTGTGCTCGTACACTGTAGTTAGAAGGTGTGAACAACAACCATTCATCCCTCCTCGGAAGTTCTCTGGAAACCCTAACAGAACACATATCTCACTGCCTCAAGGAACTAGTACTATATTCTGCGAAGTTCCTGTACGTTCTCAGCACAATGATAAGCAATGGCGCACAGCAACCCGTGCCTCGTCCATTGTAATTATCTTCTCAACACCCACGCATGTTGTAACGACTAACTGTCATATCTGTTGGACAAATCAGATTTTCCTGCAACAAAAGCTGTTGTGAACATTCAAATGCATATATGCTTCACTCTCGTGGTTTCCAACACCTCTCCATACTTGTACATAACGGCCCACCACATTGGTCAGGGGAGCCCACTTTAATCCAACTGTATTTATATGTCATGTGTATCGATCTCTCCTATACTTGGAGGTAATAAAGATATATATATATCTCTCTCTCTCTACGGCCCTGAAGTGAGACCAGCGGAACCGCTAATTACCATGAATGAATCCGATGTCGTAACGATTGAAGGAAAAACATATACTGTAATGACACCGACGACACCTCTTAGTCACAGACGCCAGGCTTCAAACGAGAAACCACCGACGATAAGTGATAACGGAACACTTGAAACAACAGAAGCCGACTCTAATGCAGCCTTTAATTCAGCATGTGACCGCGACTCTGCATTGCAGGCCACGTGAATCACTACCGGTTATTCTTTATCGAATGCAGTATCCGAACAAGAGTTCTCAATTGACAATTGCACACTTTTACGTCACCTGTTAGATGTGCCGAAGGATATATTCATCTCAGAACTTGTTCGCACGATTCCGGATCCCAAAAACCTTGACTCTCTTAGACAGAAAATATTCAATCAAGCCAATATCACTTGTAATGACTTATGCGACTACATATTAAAAGGTCGCGTTCAGAGAGATCCAGGACACCCTCTTACCTCCAAATTAGCTAGAGACATATATTTGCTGATTCAGTTTATTCGTGGTGGATCATTCGATGACATCAGAGACTTGATAACTGTAACAGAACGATGTGCGCCCCTGTCTGATCACGCCTCTGTAAACTATTGCATCAGTTCCAACTATTACGATGCATGAATAACAGGCGTGGGATTGTTAGTCGGACAGCCGTACTTAGCACGATGACGAGATCACGCGATGCTGATTCTAGCTAGTTCTCAGGAAGGTTCCCAGTCGAACCAGTGCAGAGGTCTAAAAGTTATTAGTTGTTTTGGTACACTGCACTGGTCATGATATACGAAAGCTATACTAAAGCTAACTTTAGTGACGAGCCGTTGACAACTAGTTGTCAAGCCTGGCCAGTAACATCGTCACATGATTTTGAAAAGTAGGTTACCACTTTTACATATAAGCACTGAGGTTTTACCCATCAGTGTTCAGTTGACTGAGTCCTCCTATGAGTACCGCCCTGGGAAAGACTTACTGATCCAGAAGAGCCTGAGAATGCTAGCATCAGCTGACCTATCTTGAGAAGCGAAATTATGCTCTAGAAATAAACAGATATCTACGGTTCCATGAGTTGTCGTCACACCAAAAATAATACACAACGTGAAGTCCGGTCGGAACGTCGTATCTCCAACGTACGGGGTTCTGCCACATAGAGATCAACTGGTTGCAGTGAGCACGGATCAACCACGACGACAATTTCAAGGATGAAGATAGGTGAGTACACCTAAGACCCTAGAATCTGACGTTTTCTAGCCCACCTTTTCTAAAACACCATGGCTCATAAAAACGAATTTCTGACACCCTGGGTTCTAAAACTCAAAATCTAACATCCTGGCTTCCCAAATTCAAGACGAATTAAAACCAGATTTATTGGCTAAAATTCATGCAGCATTAAAAACCGTTCCGTCCTGGCCTGACGAAAATTATGACGATTTTCTGCCGGACTGTTTTGAATTGGAAAAGCTAACGTATGATGAATATTGCGCCATTTTAAAACCACAAATATATCAATTAGAAAATACACGGTACGGGACCGTCTCCGAAATCAAAATAATTCGAAAATGTATACTATTTAGAGACTGGGTCCACGTCATAGAATTCTCCGTGTGGATTAATAATAACAACATTTGTCACACGTTTGAAAGTGGTCGATGTATAAAGTATCCGTTTAAAACGAGTTAAAGATATTTCAAATAATGGCTCAAATTGTTGATGATATACAAGGTGCGCATTTGAACGTACCCTTACCCGCGGACGAAGCAAATATGGACGCACCTGTTCAACAACAACAACCGCAAAATCCTCAACCACAACCCGGGCAACAAGGCGACTTAAATGCCGCCTTACATTTGTTGAGACAAAACGAGCAAATCGGGCTCGTCTTGGCAGGAATCCAGCAGCAATTTGCTGGATTCAATTTGAATCTGGGACAACAAACCAATGCGATTCGTACGCAAACCGCCGCGCAAAGCGCGTTGACTTTATCTACAATGGTAGAAAAGTACGAGGGACAACCTCGGAAATTAAGGGAATTCTTAAAACAAATAGACCGGTATTGTAATATACTCGGTACACCAGAAGAAGAAAGATGGTTAGTCGCACTTCAGCGTACAGGCGGCCCTGTAGCTGAATTTCTCACGCGATATCAACACGAAAATCAAGGGGTCACGTGGAACCAAATAAAACGCGAACTAACGATTAGATTCGCGGAAATAACAGACAAACATCAGGCTCTTGCAAAAGTAAGAAGCTTCAAACAAAAAGCAGGGGAAAATATACATATATATGTAGAGGCAGTTCGCCAATTAGCAGTGGATGCTTTCGAGTATGAAGAATTAGCCATCCCTGCAATACAACGTCAGTTGGTACAGTATTTCACTGACGGGTTAAATGACACAAACCTCAAGATGAAAATCTTGAGAGAAGATCCACAAACATTGGATCAAGCAGCTTTCGTAGCTGTGGAGGAATTTAATATCCTTAAACGATTTTCAATGCGTTTCAATCGCACACCGACGAATGAAAACCCATCGGGACAAGAACCGATGGATGTAAATAGGGTCAAACCAAAAATAGTGCAGTGTAATTACTGTCACAAATTGGGCCACAAATATGAAGCTTGTAGACTCCGCCCAAGACAAAATACACATGTTCACACAATAAATAACTCTCCTCAACCGCCAACCAAATTTTGTCGAAGCTGTTGGAAGCTAACATATCATGATACTCGTGAATGTTGGTACAAGGACCACTTGTACGATTATGGGACAACGAACCCAAACTTTAAACGCCGAATGCGTAACGAGTTGGACGAGCAGCAAAACAGAAAACCGAATCCCTCTTTAAACGAGTAGAACCTGTTCGTGAAAAGGCGCGCGCGCGGGTTAACCATATTAAACATAAATCAAAGCCTTACAAAACTGTATCCAATAAAGCACTCTATCCAAATTTAACACGTAAAAATTTACCCTCAACGAATGTAATTCCATTAAATTCGCACAGATTTACTAGAACGTATGACAACCGTTACGATTCACATTGTAAAAACATATCTGGTCATGGGAGTACAAAGCATATACACTATGCCAGACCCACAGTAAAAATGATTGACAACGCGCGACCCAACGCCGACCTTCATGTCAAACCGGTGCACCATCACTTGCATTCCGAATTGTCATATGCTGATCGAGTAAAATCGAACAAGAAATCATTGGAGAACACAAATAAGTTAAATAAAGTGAAGAATACTTATGTCATGGGTCACAAGACGCCAAATACAATTGACACTAAACGTGCGGATCCACGAACGCGAAAATTCGACAACCGTGGGTCTAACTCCCATAAACATGTTAAATCACTGAATAATCCGCATAAAATACATGCGAATCGAGAGAGACACTCCATAAATCCGCGATTCGCCTCGCCATGGGATAATAAAACTGAAAAAGCACAGCAAAACTCGAAAAATAGGAGTTTTCAAAAATCACCTATTGAGTGCCCATTTAAGGGACAAAACACTCAGAAACAACCAAATCAAGTCTACAGTAACTTATTACATTACGGGAAATCGAAAAATTCACAAAAACAAAAAATTAAAAAATTTCTGTATGATGGCGACCAAAATGGCCAACAAGATGGCACAAAATTGAAAAACACAAAAAATGGAATAAATCAATTTCCAAACAAAAATCTTAGTCCCAAACAACGAATTCCGTATTCCCAAGGTCAAACGAACTCAAACAAGACTGAACATCGTAATAAAACTCAAAAACTTAAAAATCAGCCCAATTTTCAAATTTCTTATCCAAACAACAGGTATAGTGTACTGGAACAAGACTATTGTCCTCCAGACTATACAAATATACATGTGCCTGATAGTCCAATGCCTTCAAGGCCACAACACCGTCGTAAAACAAAGGATTTTATGAAAAATCAAAATTCCAACTGCAAGTTCAAACTTGTTGAGAATAATGATAAATACAATGTACTTAAAATGAAATTACCCAAACCGAATGTACGGTACACAAAACACAATAAACCGACTAGTAAAACTGCTAAAATAGTTGAAAAGTATCATAAAACAAATGATGTTGCAAATCAACTTAAAGATAGAAAAGAATAGTTAAACCAAGTTAAAAAGTTAACTAAAGCAAGCAAGCAAACAGATACTCAAATGAAACATACCATACATGGTCGTGGAGTCTCTCATAACCCCAAATCAAATAAAAATGGTAAAACTTCTGAAAAATTCAAAAATGAAACATCCAAAGAAGTGAATGTTACAGGTACGCCTGTGCCATCCTCAATATTGCTTCAAATAGGCAAACAACGTGTTCGTGCCCTTTGTGATACTGGAGCACAGTGCTCCATACTTAGCAACCGTTTATATAAACAAATCACAAATAGACCCAAACTTAACAGAAGGAAGGATAATTTGACTTCAGTCACAGGAAGTGAACTCAAATGTATCGGTCAAATTGAATTACCTTTCAAAGTTAGTGGGTTAAAGATGAAACATGATTTTTATATTGTGGAAAATATGACCCGCAATATAATCTTAGGTACTGACTGGATGGTTCAAAACTGTGTGCGAATATTCTTCGACTTACAATGTTTGAAGATTAATCATCGCATCGTTCCAATGGTACCTGACTTAGAGATTGCAAGCCTTGTTAGACTTAAGAAGGAAGCACTTCTCAAGCCCCAGAGTTGTCTCTTAACTTGTGCTCACATCGTTGGCGGATGTGGCTTATTCGACACTAACCTGTTACAAGTTAGTTCTCTGGATCATGGGTTCTTGTCTGAACAACCCGGCTTGAACTTAAGTGATGCAGTCATTAATGTTAATGACCTTACTTCTTTAGGCAGCATCCCTGTATACCTTGTCAATGATACTGACAAGTTCTATAAACTTAGAAAGGGATGTGTCTTAGGCAAGGTTGAACCTCTTGAGACAGCTCAGATTTCTGAAGTCTCCCAGTCACCCACTCAGTCATTTTCCCGTGACACCAAGCCATCAAAAATTAATTATGCTGAGGTTGATGTGCCCTCAGATAAGAAACAAATAATCACAGATCTTCTTAAAAGTAATGAAGGTCTCTTTGCTGCAACTGATGCAGACCTAACCTTTACTGACACAGTAAAGATGAAAATAGATACACAAGGTAATGCACCCATCAAGTGCCAACCATACCGTGTTCCATTGGCTAAAAAGCAGATCATGGACCAGGCAATTGATGATATGCTTGAATCAGATATCATTACCCCTGCTAGATCACCATGGTCCTTTCCTTGCTTACTTGTGGGCAAGAAAGATGGTTCATCAAGATTTTGTGTTGACTTTCGTAAGCTCAATGCTATTACTAAACCAATTACTTGGCCACTCCCGGTCATTGATGACATATTGAATTCTCTAAATGGCTCTAAATACCTGACAGCGCTTGATCTTAAGTCAGGCTACTGGCAAATCTTATTAGATGAAGATGCCCGTGAAAAGTCTACATTTACTTGCCATAGAGGGACCTATTCTTTCAAGGTAATGAGTTTCGGTCTTTCAAATGCCCCAAGTTTGTTTCAAGAGCTAATGTCCGTCGTCTTAGAAGGACTACAAGATCGCTCATTAGCCTACTTAGACGATATTTTGATATTTTCGCCGACGGAGGCTCAACATCGTAAAGACATTCAAACTGTCTTCGATCGCCTTCAACAACATAAATTGAAACTCAAATTGAAAAAGTGTAAGTTTTTCCAAACTGAGACCAAGTACTTAGGTTTTGTTATTAACTCAGATGGTGTCAAACCCGACCTTGATAAAGTCAAGGCCATTCGAGATGTTCCACCACCTACCAATATTAAAGGAGTTAGATCATTTATGGGAATGACATCATACTATCGTCGTTTCATTCCTGGTTTTAGCGCCATCGCTACACCTCTGATTAATCTCACTAAAAAGTATTCAAAGTTTAAATGGACTGATGAATGCCAAAGAAGCTTTGATACCATGAAATCAAAACTAACTGGAGTATCTTATCTTGCATACCCAGACGTCAACAAACCATATTGGTTATATACTGATGCCTCTGACAATTGTATCGGGGCATGTCTTACTCAACCTTATGAAGACCCAAGTCTTGATCCCACCATCGCTGGTGAATTGGAAAGACCAATCTATTTCCTCTCACACAAACTTAGTGATACTCAACGCCGCTGGGCCACAATTGAAAAGGAATGCTTCGCCATTCACTATGCCCTTCGAAAGTTTGATCATTACTTATCAAATGCTCAGTTTACCATTCGTACTGACCACAAACCTCTTGAACATCTTCTTAAAGGCCCTCTTAGTGCCAATAAGAAACTTCAGAATTGGGCACTGGATATTGCTGGCTATAATTGCCAGATTGAATACATACCAGGTCCTTCGAATCTCTGTGCAGACTGGCTCTCTCGTCCACCTGCACCTTCTCCGTTAAATCCTCATACTGATACTGATTCCTCAGATGGTGAAGACATTCCTGAGATCTGTGATAAGGCTTATCAAGTGACAGCCATAAATTCTAACAAATTTGAACCCAAAGAATTTGCTAAGTGCATAATTCCTCCTGATGACTTACCTCGTCAATCTCAACTCACACATGTTGATTTCAACATGACTCTAGAACAAGATAAAGACGCTGAGATAGTAGAGCTTAAGAAACAATATAATTGCAACAATCCACCCCCCTCCATTTGGGAAAAATACATACTTATCAATGACATCTTGCATTATATTAGTCATGCCAAGGATGACCCTGTTCTTCGCATGTGCATTCCATCTCATTTACAAGCTCACATTATGCAACAGTACCACGATGATAATGGGCATCTCGGTACCGATAAAATGTTTTCCTCAATCAAATCCAAGTATTATTGGAAGAATCTTTACAAAGATATATATGCATATTGTGAAAAATGCATTCCCTGCCAAAGTCGAAAACTTCAGAAAAAGAAATCACCTCTTCAAGAAACAGACATAGCACCTTACCCCTTCGCTAAAATTGGTCTCGATTTAAGTGGACCCTACCCTAAGACGTTAAGTGGGAACGTCTACATCGTCACTTTCATCGACCTCTATAGTGGTTGGCCAGAAAGTTTTGCAGTACCAGACAAATCTGCCTCCACTATTGCCAATTTGTTACTCAGTGAGATTTTTCCTCGTTTCTCAGCACCGCTGGAACTGGTAACTGATAATGGCACCGAGAATATTAATCAAGTCATGCATGATGTCTTAGAAGAACTTCGTATTCATCACGTCACTTCTTCTTATTATCATCCTCAGAGTAACGCCAAAGTTGAACGCGTTCACCGGACTATGCATGACATTCTTTCCAAGTTGCTTAAGAATCAACTTGAGACATGGGATCTGTATCTTCCCCAAACACTGGCTAGTATACGATTCAGTGTGAATGAATCTACTAAATACTCGCCATTCTACCTGCTATATCAACGCGACCCCATTTTACCAATTGACAATTTGCTCCGCCCTCATCACAAGTATGTGGGTGAAGACTTTCACAAGGTCGCACTTCAAGAAATGCATCGTTCATTTCGTTTGATGCATCGTCATCTACAGTCTGCTAAAAAGCGACAGAAAACCTACCAAGATAAGAAGGCGACCGATAACTCTTTTGAAGTGGGCGACCCTGTCTATTATAAAGACAATCGCACCAAAAATAAGTTAGCCCTTAAGTGGCAACCATATTTTCGCGTCATTGAAAAGCGGTCCCCTGTTTCATACCGCATCCGTAATCAACTTACAGGTCGTGTGACTAAGAGTCATGCTGACCTCCTCCGCAGAGCTGCCATAGATTGGACTCTGCCTGTCAAAACTGACAAAGAAGCTGCTGTCAGAGCGCAGCGCTATGTTGTACCCCCCTCCTCATCTGATTCTGACTCCGACTCCGAGGATAACATACCTCTTCAGCGTCTTCGTACAATGAAACGCCAGGTCAGATCAGATTCGGAGGACGAAGACGATATACCCCTTAACGAGCTTCGCACCAAGATGCGTGCTCGTAAACTAGCTCAAGAGGCTCAGAATGATTATAATGCCTCTACTGAAGAGTACAGTGATGATATGCACAATGCATATAACGCATCTACCGACGATTATGATGTACCTCCCAATCTGGGATTACAAGACATCACCATGGCTGCAGACATTGAATCTGTTCATGCCAAATTATCAACAGCAGAGGACGACTCAGCTGAATCTCAGTTTGAACCTGGTCGCCTGCTTACCATTGAACCCCTGACAGTTATCCCCCTTCTAGAGACTGATCTCTAAATATCTGACTACACCGTCAAATAGTCTGTTGTTCCCTTTTCCATTAATGGATATGGATTAGCCGAAATCACATGCATTTCTACTGCATGTCCTTGATTATTTACAAGGTCCCATTAATGGCCGAGCTTATTCCGCGGTTTGTTTATCCCCGCTGCTCATTTATTCTTTGCCTTCTTTAGCTCTGCTAAAGAATTCCTTGTTAGGGAGGATTGTGCAGCGTTGACATGTGCGACGGCACGGTGTTGACCTGTATACGTCTTTGGAAGAATTGACCTGAGTACGTCTGTCACGTACACCTCTTCAGAAGACCTGTCCTCTTTCAAACAAATATCAAACAAATATTTTTTTTGTCTGAACTCCTCCCTGTGACTGCAGTCTGATTCCTTCTTTGTAAAAATAGATAGGTGTAAAAGTAAGAAGGGAAATTTGATTTTATTGACTTAACTTTAAATAGTACCATTGCACGCCTGAAATTCGCCAATCTAAATAATACCATAGATAGGAATGTTTGAATTAATATTAGTTTTTGGAGAAGTGCACATCTCCAACAACGAGTGTATTTAAGTTAAGTAACTAGTTACAATTACAAGGATAACAAAGGCAACCAGACACAACAACTAGACATACCCCAACCCTAACCTACGAGATCACTCTAATCATGTGACTCTTCTATTTTCAGCAATACTAGTACTCTGTGTGACCTTAATCTCACTAGAATTAGGTCAAACGAATAGCATTATTGTGACGCGACATAATGTGATTTTCCAAAAACTTAAAGATATATATATGACCAATGCAGATTGGACAATAGGTTTCGTAGTAAACTTAGAACCATTTCAAAACTACTTGAAATCCCTGTCAAGACAAATAAAAATAGCTCGAAAAGAGTTGGACCGAACAAAGTTAAAAACAATACAAACAAACGGACATGAGTCGTTTAACTTGACAGGTACAACTAAACAATTCGACGATCTCTTCGCGAGTTTCAGTGAAAACTTAGAGATACTGAACACCGAATACTTAGAAGTTGTTTCGCAATTTGTCGAATACAAAACGCTTCACGATGACTCGCCGCATAAGATTAAAAGGTCGCTGCTCCCCTTCATAGGAGAAGGATTATCCTGGCTGTTTGGAACAGTCAGTGAGAGCGACCTCAATAATATTAATAATAATATTAATAAATTGGCTAATAATCAACGAAAAATTGAGCACACTCTCAAAGAAAGTTTTAGCCTAATGGACGTCTCCCGGAATTACATCCGTGAAAATAGAATGAAAACTAATCAGTTGGTTGAAACAGTTAAATATATTCAGCATGTACTCACTGAGGCATTCAACAAGCAATCACACAAATTAACGACATTGGAATATTACGCTAATTTGCATAATCATATTGACCTAAGAATTACAGAGATAAATCAAATGATTACTGCTGCTAGATTTCATGTAGAACACATGCATACGCAAATAAGTATCTTAACTACCAAACGAATTGCTCCAAGTGTGGTTCGTATTAATACCTTACGACGAGTGTTATCTGACTTGGACAAACATCTTCCAGATCATCTTAAATTACCCTTTGATCCCAACACTGAATTGTGGAAGTATTATCAAAACTTTAAGTGTTCTACTCTGTTGACAAACAGTCGACTAATTGTACTAGTGAAAATTCCTCTGATCAACATAAGGAACAAATTTGAACTCTTTAAGATTCATTCGTTCCCATACACACCTAATAACAAATCTTTATCTTCGGATTTAAGACAAATGATTGCTGAATATCGGTTTGACCATAAACACTTAATAATAAATGCTGGTCGTACTCAATTCATAACATTACCCGATAACTCGCTCTGCTTAATGAATCCATTGCCATTCTGTCCTTTTGATGGTGTTATTCGAACGCTTTACAACGATAAACCATGCCCTATAGCATTACTCATGAATGACACGAGGTCAATAAAAGACCAGTGCATTATAGAAGTGCAACCGAGCGTTAAACTACCATATGTCAGAAATGTAAACACTGGACTCTTTGTCATTAGCTTAGCTAAACCTATAACTTTCTCGGTAATGTGTAAAGATTATGTAAGTTCTCAAGAAGTGACATTATTTCCGCCTATTGGATTATTAACTTTACAACCTACGTGTATCGCTTCTGCCCCGAATGTGAAAATTGAGAGTCACTTCTCAGGTGACAACTCTCAGCTTATAAATGCGTTTGATAACGAGATTCTTCCTAAATTTAATCTTTCCAAGTTCTACCTTTGGAAACCTGTCTTGGACAGAATTGATCGTTTTAGGAATTTTACATTACCAATCGCATTAAAAGGTGTTACTAAAATACCTTTACATCAGTTAATTGATTCATTGGACAAACTGGAAAGCATAACACCCCTTAATTCGGAAATTCCAAAATATGTTTATGTAATTATAATTGTGGCAATGTTAGCTTCGGTGCTTGCCCTCTGTCGTTACCGGAATAAAGTTATGTCCCTCTTATGCAAACATAAACGCCGCAATAGGCGCCATAACGTCAGATTTGGGTCACTAGGTGTACGTGAAGACGCAGGTACCTTGAACGAAGAACCAACCACGTCTTCATCACTTGCATCAGAAACCAAGCGATCAGCCGAATCGCCATCCACTCCTGTAACTATCAAACGTACCAAAATTCACCTAACTGAAAATGATATTGCCTATTTACAGCAGCACCAACTCATGGAACTGCCAGAACTGATTACCACTGACGAAGCTTCTTCAACATCTACCTTATAAGAAAATGTCCAAAATCAACGTTGTCATCTTCGGATCCAGCCATATTCAACGACTGGCTCAACATTTACTATCAACGGAGAAGAAGATGACGCTATATCCCAACAACTTCCGCAGAGCATTGGACTTAGTCGACCCCAATATTACAGTAACTATGTATGGTATTAGTGGATTGCGACTCCACGACCTACAAACGTCAACCATCAGCCAACTACAACAACTACGTCCGTCCATAATAATAATAATGTGTGGAGGCAATGACCTCTCCTCTAGGTCAGTAGAAGATACATACTACGACCTAACCCAACTAATCCACAAACTACAAGACCCAACTCCTACCAAAATAATTGTCTGCGAGCTACTTCAGAGAAGAAAAGTCCGACTTCCAGGTCCAGAAAAGAACACCAGTACTCGCAGTAGCGATGTCAATCAATATAATGACCGTGTGAGTCAATTAAACCAATTACTTCGGAGCGGGTTACATAAAAATTACCCAGCAGCATATTACTGGCCGCTTCGAAGACTATCCACCTTCGTTGAGGAATCAGCCTTGAATCATGATAAAGTTCACCTCAACGAAGAAGGAAATATCCGACTATCCCGGAATATAAAACATGCGATTGTGTTCGCATTAACACATTCATAACCATTAGAACCGCTGGATTGGATCAAGAATTTAACCACTTGCGCTTGGGGATTCTTGAGTACGTAGTCACGTACGTCTCCGCCAAGACCTGTGCTTGGACTTGTATCCGGTTCAGCTGAATCATGTTCATTACAGAAGAGGATTAGATGAAGAGTATATACAATAAATATATGACATTCCCTGAATATGATGTCAAGAAAAGATGAAGAGTATATACAATAAATATATGACATTCCCTGAATATGATGTCAAGAAAGCAACAAGTGTATATAAAATAAATATATGACATTCCACGAAGACGATGTAAAAAAAGAAACCTCGTGAGTTAAAACACGAACTTATTGTGATGTGATATAATTCCAAATACGGTATTGTATACCATGATATTATGTGCATGCTCAAATTAATTCGTCGCATGCCATAGGATTATATAAAGACCACGGTCTAAGGCTAAAAATTAATCAGATATAATAAGTAGATTAGCTCATTATAGCTGGATACGTGAGATAGGTAGTATCATAGTTGTTCCATAAATTATAACAGACTTTAAAGTCTTCAACATATAAACACAACTTATGGTTTACTTTTGAATCAGGCTATCATGCCAATTAGATGTTCTGCACAGCCAGATTTTTAATGGAGTAAAAATCTAATTTTATCCATACATCTAAACCCTGCTAACATGCAAAGGTCATATCCTCTTTTCAACAAGCAGGTACACACATGTGTTCTCATTTAACTATAGTTAACTCTGCTTAGAAAATGGATGGAGATGTACTACTCACGTATCCTGCCCATATTTTCCTTTTTCAGCAATTGAAAAAACATATATAGATGTATTAACAATAGAAGTCTTGCCTTAGACCTTGGCCGTCATTGTGCTCAGTCTGTCCTTCAATGGCAACCAGAAAGGTTGCCTTTACACTAAAGGATAATAAATCCCAATCATAACTTAAACTTAAACTAACAGTGTGCCATCTTTCTGTTAACGATTCCTGCTAGGATGATTTCGCATCAGCCTATGCGAAATCCTCTTGGTATGGGAGGTATGTAACAGAACGATGTGCGCCCCTGTCTGATCACGCCTCTGTAAACTATTGCATCAGTTCCAACTATTACGATGCATGAATAACAGGCGTCCGATTGTTAGTCGGACAGCCGTACTTAGCACGATGACGAGATCACGCGATGCTGATTCTAGCTAGTTCTCAGGAAGGTTCCCAGTCGAACCAGTGCAGAGGTCTAAAAGTTATTAGTTGTTTTGGTACACTGCACTGGTCATGATATACGAAAGCTATACTAAAGCTAACTTTAGTGACGAGCCGTTGACAACTAGTTGTCAAGCCTGGCCAGTAACATCGTCACATGATTTTGAAAAGTAGGTTACCACTTTTACATATAAGCACTGAGGTTTTACCCATCAGTGTTCAGTTGACTGAGTCCTCCTATGAGTACCGCCCTGGGAAAGACTTACTGATCCAGAAGAGCCTGAGAATGCTAGCATCAGCTGACCTATCTTGAGAAGCGAAATTATGCTCTAGAAATAAACAGATATCTACGGTTCCATGAGTTGTCGTCATACCAAAAATAATACACAACGTGAAGTCCGGTCGGAACGTCGTATCTCCAACGTACGGGGTTCTGCCACAATAACACAAGCGGCATCACGAAAGAAGTCGGTGTCTGTGAATATTTCTTCGCAACCGGGAACTGAAAGTGACACAACTAATACAAACACTTGCCCATGTAATTCAGTATGTCTCCGAAACCCTTGCTGAGATAACTCTTATGAAAGCGAATCATCAGAAAATGTTTGCTGGAGTAGCCACAACTCTCGCCTCTTTAAACGAAAGTGTGAAAGTGATTAAGGAAAAGCAAAATAGTGTTTCTCTGGAAGTTGAACGCCTTAGCGATGAACGGTGCGCCGGAATCACAAACTTGAAATCTAAGTGCAAACTGTTGGCTGACGATACGAAATCCAATCGAGACAGCCTGGAGTCTTTCCAAACATACCTTAATTCGAAGTTTACAAAAATGACTAAATCGATTAATAAATCAAAAACTATAGATGTAAAAATCAACCAACTGAGTAGAAAATGTAATGAAACATCTAAAGCAGCTAATGCCTACACTGACAAGGCCAGTCGGAATTTAGCTGATGCATTTGAAATGTACGCTCAGAGCAATGCAGCCAAATATAGTGAGTTGTGCGCATTCATAAGGGACACGCTGCATATTGATGACCCGTCAATGTCGGAACAAGATACCCCAAATGTTAGCTCTACACGGAAGCGAGTTCAATCAACACCAGTTACTGTCAATAATAATTCACCAAAGAACTCCACTATTAACAAGAAAGAGAACTCTGCATGCACAAGTAAAATTAACACAAATCTGACATGTCAAGTTTCACACATTTCTGGTGATAGGTATAAGTGCGAGTACAATCAATCGTCGCCACCGGCTTCGATAATAGAGACCTTTCGCAAAAATCACGTTTACGATTACGGATACGGATTGGGTACTACGTCACCAACATTTGTGTACTTTCTAATCGTTGTCGTATTTTACTATCCGTAATAACGGTTACGATCTCATGTTTTCTAATAAGCTCAAATAACACCTGAAATTTATTTTCTGCAATATATCACTTTACTCCGTTCGAGACTGTATATGTATATCATGTAAACCATCCAGTTATATTGAGCTACGACCTCGGTGTGCTGTTTAGATTGGCAATCACTCTACTCGTCGTCGTGAATCTCGAGCTTCCCGCGAAATAAGATCGCTATTCACAACGGATAGTCATCGCTGGCTGCGACACAAAACTTTGCAGTAATATATAGAAGTGCACTATATGAAAGCAGTCGCCACAAATACACGACTGGCATGGATATGGTTGTACTAAAAGACTATTTGGCACACCCACCGACATCACCGTGTCGACTATGTTTCGATTTGATAGGACCAAATCAGAAGTGATGCACATCAGCGAGAACACCAACCTTATGTTGGATTTCCTAAACCCAAAGAGGTGATAGGCCTGGATAGGATAGGATATTTTATTTCCAATATACACATATACAGAGACGTGGCGACAGGGGGGTTTGGGGGGGGGGGGGGGGCTGTCACACCCACCAACTTGGGTCAAAATTTTCAACAGTTGGAAATTTCATACCTGACACAACATTAGTTGGAAATTTCACACCAACAATAGGTTGAAAATGTTCTTGTAGTTTGATTTTCAAACAATTTATTGTGGGGAGTTTATTGTTTTTGGACCAATATTTGCATATTTTCCTTCTTTTGATAACAATTTTGGACTGAAATGGCCATCAGTTAGAAATTTTCCAACCTTAGGGGTGTCGGGTTGGAAATTTCTAACACTTGGAAAGCTTGTGTCCTGGTCCCTCCCCGTGGCCAGTCAAAAACTTCTAGTTAATTTAAGAAAATAATATTGTCCTACATTTGGTGAAAATTGTCCTTGGAATTGTCATCAGTTGGAAATTTCCAACTCTATGAATGCTTGAGGCTAGTCTAGATGCCAGGATTTTGCGATTTTCTTGTTCAGGTTGCAAAATTTTCGCACCCCGTGGCCAATAAAAAACTGCTAATGAGTTTAAGATAAACAATATTTTACTACATTTGGTTAAAATTGTTGACTAAAAATTTCCAAACTAAGGGAGAGTATGAATTTTCTCACACGGGGCCGAACAACCGTGGTCGGCCCGGTGTGTCCTGGTCTATTGCCCGTAGTGGTGTGCATTTGTCTGTAGTTAGACCACTAGATGTTAGGATTTGTGCAATTTTCAGGTTCAAAATATATGAATATTATCATACCGGGTAGATAGAACCATAGTTTGTAAATAGGCTATTAGGCATGTGAACACTTATAGGTGCAATGAGGGAATGAAATTTTGCAAAAACCTTTGGTCTGATTCAAATGGTGTTTTGGTTTGATTCAAGGCGGGTGTGAAAAAGGAATTATGCACGGCCTTGTCTCTGGTTTGATTCAAGGGGGGGGGGGGGTGCAGTTGGAATTATCAAGATGGACATCCCCCAACGGAGACCCTCTAGCCACGTCCCTGCACAAACATATTACATAATAATGATGACAATTATGGATAATTCTGTCGTATATTGTGGGCGATGGCATGCGATGGCATTATCTGGCAAGACTGTCTTCCTGCCGAAATCGAATTGAAATGAAATTGTGGACTGAAAGGGTCTTGAAGTGGTAGCGTCGTGGTTGATGTGAGGTCCAAATTTAGGAACCCCTCTTCCCCAGCATAACGTCTATCAGGTCATCCATGATAACAACGAACTGAATTTCCACCACATAATGACCTGGCATTTATACCTGTATTGCCATAATATATCACGAGAATCCCGGGTCGTACCTTGTAACTGGTCGAATTATTGACAATATAAACAGGTCATTATTATCGCATTGTTGCAAATGAGACGATATGTGAAGTATTAAGGGACTGTATACCAAACACACGCTTTGATTTGTAAAAGTGGTACGAAATAATGATGGTAAGTGTTCGTCAAAACTCTTACGCGTAGTCGTTTTGCGAAAGGACTTTTTGGCCATACGGATAGACTTACGACTACGAATAGCTATCCGTATTCGTAATCGTAAACGTGAGGATGCGAAAGGTCTCTATTGTCTTCAAAGGACACGCATAATCACCCATGTGATTCAGTGCGTATCGATATGACGCCTGCTAGTGCAATTAGCGCTGAAAGCAACGATAGTAACAAACTGGTCTCACACAACGACGACACCAATAGGTTGTTGGGCAGTCCTGAGTTCATCATTCATCCGCGTCATATAGTTAAAAATGATGGACATGTGCATGTAGATGATGACGACATCAATACTGACATAGAAGAAATACTGCCAGAAAACTATGTGCCAACCACCAGTGAAATCAATTTGTCTCAAATAAACACTCAAATAGATCAACACACAGTGCCGCACGCGTACGGTCTATCAAACCTGCCTATCTACACGATTGCGCGGCCGAACATTTCCTTACAACCCCAGGTTAAGCCGGCTACATATATAATTTCAGAAAGGCCAACATGTCAGAGGCTACCTCCAATTCGAGAGAACATTATACAAGCACCGATGAGAAACACATTATGTTATAACACACGTTCGCCTGATGGACAGCTGATAAATGTTCCGTCGAGCAGAGGCACATGCAGTGACGCAGTATTAGAATCCAGCCAGAAATTATGTATGCCCATACCGACTGTGATAAGAAATAACCAGTGCTACTCAACACAAAGTGTACAAAGTCACACGCAAAACTCTCGCTTGACTGGGTATATCCCTGTATCATCAATCCATGCAAGCAGCATGGGTTATCCTCAAATTACGAGTGCTCACACATCCACGACTCCACAGCAAATTGAGACATTGATAACTGATCGACGTCACACTACGGAAAAAGCCACATCACACACAAACGGCCAGAGAGACAACTATAATAGTAAACATGTGAATACGAATAAAACTAATAATATTGTGAATAGACAAATTATGGAATTCTATATTGGTGGCATCGTTGATGGTACGACACAGTACCAGATTCGTAAATACTTGTCTGAAAGAGGTGTTGTCCCAAGTTACCTTAAAATGATGCCAAGTGCTCGCGCCGGAACTGTATGTGCGCGACTAAACGTGATCAAAGATCAAAGCTATCCACTACTTGACTCTGGTTTTTGGCCTGCGGGGGCCTACTGCCGCCCATGGAGACCATATGCACGTAAATAGTATTAACCATGGCTCATATAATCAAGATGTTATCATGGAATGCGACTGCCATAAAAAGCAGTGCCTCGTATTTGCAGGACATGTTAAAACAAGAAATTTACCACATCATAGGCGTTTCGGAACACTGGTTAAACTCCGAAAACCTAACCTTCTTACAATCCCTCAGTGATAAATATGTGTGCCTGTCTAAACCCGGGACAGTCATTAAAACAAAAACAGGCAGTGTATTCACACGAGACGGTGTAGCACTTTTTATTCATAAATCGCTACAAAAACACTGCATCGAAATCAACCTGGACGAAAATCGACTTGTTGGTGCACAATTAGTGTTCAACAAAACTATATTAACCGTCGTACAAGTTTATCTGCCCAGCACCAATCACGGAGATGACTACTTCAGTGACTGTCTGGATTCACTAGATGTATTCTGTGCAACCTACTCAACAGAAGGTTCTGTTGTACTAATGGGAGACTTCAATGCCCACCTCCCCAAGGGTTATTTAAACAATATCACAACTTCTCTTAACGATAGATCTGCCCGATTCGTTAGATTTCTCGACGAATGTGAACTTGTTTCTACAACAGCGAGTGGTGCGTGTGGGTGTAGTGAATACTCGTTCGTGCCGTATTTTCAACTTAATCAGCCATCACTCATTGACCATATACTCGTACTCTCTCGTGACAAAGACCTTATATCTGACTATTCTATTTTATCTGACCATGCTATGAATACATCAAACCACCTACCAATCACATGCACCGTAACATTGCCGGAGTGTTCCAATGTGGAAACACCGACACAACAGAAAAGACTGTATGCTTGGGACAAGATAAACCTTGTCGTGTATAAAGACCTTCTGGATGTGAAATGCAGCGAGCTTGCTACCCGTGAAATTGCTTCCAAAAATCATATTGATTTATTTTACGCTGACATTGTTGAACTCTTACACTCTGCCGCTGTAACAGCCATACCCAAAAAAAACAATATGCGCCATATCAAACACTATTGGAACACGGAACTTGACATACTGAAGAAACAACTGAAATCGCTCTACCAATCTTGGACACATGACGGAAAACCACGCGATACTGATTATCAGACATATGTGGACTACAAACAGGGGAAACGCGTATTTCGCCGCGCACATCGTCATGCTGTAAATAATTTTCAACTTGAACAGAACCGCAAACTCGACGCATATGCAAGGGGTGACTAAAAACTTTTCTGGCGTTATTTAAGACCTCGCTATGGTGCAACTTTTTGTTTAGGATCGGTGATGGATTTTGGAGGTCACATGTGTCGTGACCATAACGATATTCTCTCTGGATGGGCCGCATATTTTCAAGAATTATATAGCCCAAACGAACATGATGATCCTATATTCGAAGAATATGTTCGAAACCAGGTATCTTCATTCCTTGACAGTGCGAATACTGAATGTCCTATGCTAGGTCATCCGATCACAAAAGAAGAAGTTGTTGATACAGTTCGTAAACTGAAATTTAGAAAGGCAAGCGGTCGTGATGACATAGTCAACGAACACCTTCTCTTCGGTTCTGAATTGCTGTATGTGTGCATGTGCAAGTTATTCAACTCCTTCATTGAATACGAGTGGATTCCTCCATCACTAAAATCAGGAATTATTGTTCCTCTTTACAAGGGGGAACCGAAGCCGTCAACACTTCCCGATAGCTATAGAGCCATATCGTTACTCCCAGTGATCTACAAAGTGTTCGAAGGTGTTCTCCTCAATCGATGCATTAATAGCCATTTGCTTGTGACATTCCCTAGTGCATTACAAAACGGGTTTCAAGCAGGAATTGGATGCAATATGACATCTTTTATTCTTCAAGAGTCTATATCATATGCACAAGACAACAACTCTAAACTTTTTGTAGCGTTCTTGGACTCCAAAAAGGCATTCGACAAAGTGTGGCACAATGGCCTCTTGTTCAAATTCATGCGCCTTGGTTTCTCTAGAAAGACCGTTCGCATGCTACGTTGTATATATAGTGATATCACGAGCCGAGTGCGGTACAACGGTTGGCTGTCAAACTCTTTCAGTATAGGACAAGGAACTCAACAAGGAGCAGTCCTTTCACCTTTCTGCTACCTCGTGTATATCGACGAGCTTCTAAAATCGCTAACGACCACTCGGATGGGACTATCCATAAACGGCGTCTCTTGTGTCGCACCAACAACGGCAGACGATATCAGCTTAATATCTCTTTCTAAATCTGGTCTAGATAGCCTTCTGGACATATGTTACAAATATAGCATCAAGTGGCGTTTTTCTTTTTCTTATACTAAAAGCAACATAGTTGTGTTTAATGAATCCAAGTCCATCTATTCTAAATCCAGTAGATCTTGGTGTTTAGGGCCAAACAATATACCAGAACATAGAGAAAGTATTCATCTTGGCATAGTTCAGAATAAATTCGCAAACGGACGAACACAAGGGCATATTGTATCTTCAAAACTACGGAAAACATTTTTCTCCATTGCACGGAAAGCAAACACTTCTTCTCTGACACCGCCGGTGTCACACCGGCATCCCTGCGAGAAATTCTTAAATGTGTAGTGTTGCCGAAGGCTCTGTATGGGTGTGAGTTGTTCCCGCTGGAATACTCGTCGAGTCTCTCAATCATGGAGAGGTCACTTCGGACATGTGCAAAAAGTATACAAACACTCCCGAAGAGAGCTAGCACAAGATTATCGCTTGGATTGCTAGGAATAATGCCAATAGAACAGCAAATACACATAAGAAAACTCTGCTTCCTTGGCAACCTCATCCACCTGCCCATGCATCACCAAACTCCACTTAGGTTGTTTCTTCTTAGGGCTCACCAACAACGTCTCTTCAATAGATCTACGTCAGGCTTCACTCAAGAAACATTCCAGCTCCTTACCAAGTACGACCTAATCGACAATCTTTTCAACTTTATGGACGAAGGGACGTTTCCATCGAAGGATGCATGGAAGGCATTAGCAAAAGACTCCGTTATGCGTTCATATTCCAACTCTTGGCTTTCAGCGGTCGTTTCTGATCCAAGACTAAAAGTACTGTCCTTGACCCATCTCAATCCGCTTAAGCAGTGGCAGCTATGGGACAAACTGCAGTTCATAGGCGCACAACACTCCGTAAAGTACACGAATATGGTACGACTACTAAACCGAACTACATTCGTCAACAATTATGTATTTGTGTTGTGCTCCGTGGTGTACGAAAATGAACTGATGCACATAATGTTCTCCTGCCAGTCTCATCTGTTAATATCTGCACGGAATCAATACTGGGAGTACATTATCAACCACTGTGGAATACAAACATACCTACTCATGTCTCGCCTATCTTCGGACAATTTATTCGCTCTGTTTTTCGGTTCTACTCTCCAGCACGTGACACTAGACTTACCTACGCTCCAGCTTGACAAAATAATTTACTCCACAGCTACATTTCTCCTATTTGCAAGCGACTCATTGAGAGGAACTCAAAAACTACTTACTTATAAACCAATGAAATTTCAGTGACCACATTACGAACTTGTTCAGTAGACCTAGGAAATAATTCTTTATTTCCAGTTCTTAAATAGGCCATTCCCATGTGATACATGCTACTTTCTAAATTCGATGACTGAAACCTTTGTCTAATTTCACTGAATAAGGTAATATGACGACAAACATTCTCATGTTCCAATATTCAACGTTGATGTCCAGTGAATATTTTATCTGGAAGTTTTATTTCGCTCGGCCACACGCATGTGATATTGCTATTTACGTTTTAAAAAGGGCAACTGGTATTCGGGGACTTCTATGTATGCCTTCCCATTTCTAAATAATTCTATATTAGATTATCACTGACCTCACTAACACTTTAAACTTGAAAATGTCAGAACCCGATCGCATGCGTGTGACACGGCGTAAACACTGTAAAATAATATTGTGATTAATATTGTGATTAGTATATCATTTGCTCCAATATTCCACGTTGATGTCCAGTGAATATTTTATTTGGAAGTTTTATTTCGCTCGGTCACACGCATGTGATATTGCTATTCAGGTTTTTAAAAGGGCAACTGGTATTCAGGCACTTCTATGCATGCCTTCCCATTCCTAAATTCTATATTAGATTATCACTGACCTCACTAACACTTGAAATTTGAAAATGTCAGTACCCGATCGCATGCGTGTGACATGGCGTAAACACTGTAAAATAATATTGTGATTAATATTGTGATCATTTGCATGCATACTTACATATCATGTATATACTTGTCATTTATAGATATGCTCTCCTAAATTGAGGAGGTTAACAATAAACTTATGAAAACTGACTTGCTCTGTCGTCCACCGGCGTGTTTATCAACCCTTTAAATGCCGATATTGACTAAAAGAACCCGGGAGAGATCGGGCACATATGGACCCGATCAGATTATATATTGATGACTAATGGTAGCAATGCACTTACTAAAGGTATACTGTGAAGATTGACTCGCCATCTCGTTCACAGTCGGCTTCATTAACCATTAAATGACGATATGCACCAGGAGAACAGAAGGGAGCCCGGACAAGCCCGGGCAGCCCCATGGGCCCACGGACAACATAACATGATGCTTTATATTAGTGGGATACATAATATAGCGAACGTTTATTTTCTGTGTCATTCTCCGCCGGTTTTATTAACCCTTTAAATTCCGATATTGGCTAAATAGTGGAATAGATTAGTAACAAAATTGTTTACTTTATGACTAAAGTATGAAATTTTGCACATATGTACATATTCACATACTAATTAATATTAGGTATGGAACCACGGTGAAATATCACTTTAACCTCTCTTTTAAGGGATTCCCCGGGTTTAAAGAGCGTTTCATAATGATATAATTTACTGAATGTCGCAATTACTCTTACCATGGAATATGCAATTACAAATTAGGCATATACAGTAAGTATGACTCTGCGAAATATAATGATACATTTTAGACCCAAATTGGAACCCCCGTCCAAGATGGTCCTCAAAATAGCAGCCGTAAGTGGAAAAATTGACATTTTTTTCTCTTATATATTCTTTAACAGTTTCAGCTGTTTGGAACTGGTTGAGAATTTGACTTCATTTTATGATGTTCATGTTAACTGATCATTATAGCAATGAAATATGTCATTCATGGGGTTCCATCTCCTTCAAATCCTTAAAAAAATCGATTTTTACAGAATTCAGTATAAAATTTCACCAAAAATCAGAAATTTTATCCTAGTCAAATTTCAACAAGAAATGAGTAGAACTGCACAATGCAAGTGATGCATACCATTACTTTTGACTATATTAACCCAATGGAATCCAAATTGTCACTTTGGCTAAAAATGGCTGTCAAAATATAATACAATCGCTTGTAAAAAAAAGTTGTGGTTGATGTATAAAATTGGATATTATGTCGTAAATACATTGAATACTAACATTTATTATGCATCTTGGTTAAGTGCTACGAGTAAATTACCAAAATATTGGAATTGTCTCTCAAAATTCTAACTTATCAGGCTTGGACTATTTGGAACTATCTTTATTTTTTATTATTTGATCCGTCTTAAATGCATCACATTGAGGTGTTTTTAGAAAAAAATACTCAAGATGGCTACCAACATGTCCACAATTTTTTTATAGAAAAGTTGGATATTTTCACATATAAACCGAACATTATTCTCTACTCTTCTGCAAAGGAAGCAAATTGTTATTCACTTTGTTATTAAACATGCTACTTAATCAACTGGCAACTAATGTTCTATTCTGTGGCATGACAATTCTATTTTAAATGATGCAAAATGTAATTTTGCCGAAAACTTCTTATCGGATTCTGGCCATGTTTTGAATAGAAATGAGCAGCAATCTGAAAATTAACTGAGCGGGGCATAATGATATGCCTACTCTGGCCCAATATCATGTGACAATTTTGTTCCATTGAGTTGAATATTCACAATCAATGGTATACCTCACTTCATGTGCACAGTTCTGTCCATTTCTTCTTAAAATGTGACTAGAATCCTAACGGTGATTCTTGGTGAAAGTTCACACCAAGTTCTTTAAAAATCAAATAATTGAGGGATCGGAAGGGACTGTGCATATTTCATTGCTTCCATGATCAATTAACATGAAAAATACAAAATAAAGTCACATTTCCGAACCAGTTATATACAGAAGAAACTGATCTAGAAGATATTGGTGAAAACACGCCAAATTGTCCTCTTTCAGCTGCCATTTTGACGGCCATCTTGGACGTGGAGTTTCAATTTTACCATTAGCATGTGGCATTATATCTAGCATATATCTAGCATATTTAGCTTTAATCGCATATTTCATGGTAAGATTAATTGCGACATTTAATAAATTATATAATCACGAAACGCTCTTTCAATTCGGATAATTAATGTGAAATTTCAGAGTGGCTCCATATCTAATATCAATAAATTAGTGAATGTGTACATATTGGAAAACGTTCATGCTTTATTCACAATTTAAACAATTGCCCTGAAAAATGAACTTAATCTACTCCATTAAAAGTACCCGGGACTCGATGAGAGCCTGGGCGGATCCAGAGAGCAGATCACACTATATGTTGAAGCCTAATGGTAGTGATGCACTTGCAAAATTTAAAAGGTAAGACTGACCCGCCATCTCGTTCATGGGCGGGTTCATTAATCCCTTAAATGGCGGACAAAAACGTTGGATCGTTGGTTATATCACAAGGATAGCTGGCATGTGCAACACGCTGTTTCTGACACTGGGAGTAATATTAGCGATATCTGACTATATACCAAAATCGGTATACATGTATGTATATATTCAGAGGGAAAATAGGACTACTCGGTGGGTCAATATCGTAAATCGGTCAACAATCTGAAACATATTTTAGCACAGGGATCGTGGACTTGAAGCTCTAGATCAAATAATAAATAGAGTTTGGTCAATAACACCGGCGTTGGATGACACAGCAAGTAATTTTTCACAACATATGCATTTTACTATCACAATGCTTCATATATTATACTGTCCGCATGTGTCCGCCAGGGTTAACCAGACTCTCTTTTCTGGCCCATGTCCTCATTTAAGGGGCAAATGAACCCGGTCGTAAACGAGATGACGAGTCAATCTTCACAGTTTACGTTTAGTAAGTGTCTCGCTACCATTAGCCATCGACATTTAGTTTGGTGCGGTCTCTGAGTGTGGCCGGGCTTTCCCTGATTCCCAATTTCGGCATTCAAAGGGTTAATAAAACCGCCGGTGGATGACACGGCAAGTCAATTTTCACAATATATTCTTAGTGTGTATCCTATACTACCATCAGGCATCATAGTATACGGTATGTTGGTCCATGGGGCTGTCCGAGCTCCAGTGTTCGCCCTGCCGTTAGCCATTTTAGCAAATTGCGAAACAAAATACAAAGTGGCTAAAATAAATATGCTGGTGGCTAAATATATGGCTACAGGCATTTTTCGTGTTGACCGCGGACTGCACGACAATTTATTTTAAACAAACGAAATTAACCGGCTTAGCACAAGACAATTTAACGTTAGTCACGAGAGCTGACGAGAATGATGAGATTACGTATGTGTTCGATTAGCTATAATATCGGGTGTCAGTTTCACGCCTTGGGCAATTACTTAGTGATCGTTTAGAGATAGATCCTTTAGACGCTATGAAAATTGAGTAAACATAGATTTATAAAATGGCTTCTTGTGTAACATAAGGGATTTATTTTACAGTGTTTTAAACTGATTGCAAAAGAGTGAAGTCATATATACGCCCAATTCAATAGCTTCTCCCATTTCATTGACGTTAATGCAGGGGACAGTGTTGAAGGGGACATTGACACTCACGGACATGACATTACAGATGAACCTAAACTTATAATAGGCAAGATGCAGTGTCAGCCTGCAGGAAGTTTGCGTCTGTTCTGGAGATAATTTGAATAGTAGATTCGCTGATAACGAGGACTCGGAGATCTACTTTAGTTTTACCAAACTATTTGAGCCGTTATGTAGTGATAAGCAAGTTGTCATAAAGCACTCCAAGCGTTTGGTGGATCATGTAAAACGGTGCTACTCCGTGGTCAGTCAAAAACTGCTAACATTTAAAAATACGAGGCCTGAATTTGCCTGGAGCTAGGCTAGGATTTTGCAGTTTTTAAGGTTCAGATAAAAACAATTTCTCCCAATATGTGGCTAAACTTTTTCAAAAGTGGCTAACAAAATTGCACAAGTGGCTAAAATAATGGCTACAAAGAATTTCGGCCAGGCCAGGGCAAACACTGCCGAGCTCCTCCGTACTCTCTTCTGGCCCATATCGTCAATTAAGGGGTTAATGAACCAGTTATTGAACGAGACGGTGAGTCAATCTTCACCGTTTACATTTAATAGGTGTATGGGTACAGTTAGTCATCGATATATATATATATATATATATATATATGTGATCGGGTCTCTGGGTCTGTCCGGGATCTCCCGGGTTTCTTTTAGTCAATATCGGCATTATGGGGTTAATGATCTCGCCGGCGGTTGACACAGCAAGTCATTTTTCACAACCTATGCTTTGTATGTATCCTACTAACATAAGACACCATATTATACTGCCCATGAGCTCTTGAGGCCGCCCGGGCCTGCCCGGGCTTGCCATGCATGGCGTGTCCGGGCTATAGTCCAGTGCATTTATGAGAAAATAGGGCTGAACCTCAAAATAATTGCAACACAAAAGATTTTGTTTTATTTTGGTTGGGAGCATCATAGAGTATACTCAGATAAAAATCAACAAAAATCAACAAAAAACATGCGAAATGGCCTTTTTGAGGGAAAAAGTGGCGAAAATGATGAAAAATTGGTGAAAAATGGAGATTAACATTTTTTGTTAATAACTCTTGATGTAAACCTACAATTGTTATATTTTCACAATGATAAACTGTGGTAAAGTTGTATCCAAGATTTTGTATCATTTTATTCTATAAATATTAAAAGTTGAAAAATTTGCCAAAATTCAGTGAAAACTGGAAGTCTACAATAACTCTTGATGCAGTTGTAAAATTGTCATAACTGGGCTTGGAACTATTGTTATATAGTTATATCCACAATTGTGGGTTTTTTCATGTTTGTTAATACAAGCAAATAATCAAAATAATCTAAATAGTTTAGGGTGAAAAGATGTAAAAATGGCAAGAAATCAGAGAAAAATGGAATTTCACATTATATGCATTAGAAAATTGCCATAGTTGGACTTGGACTGTTGTTGTCAGTTAGTTATATATGGGATTTTCCATCAATTTTGGGCCAGGTTGTGGTATCAATGACACTAAGTTGTCCATATCTTGTGGCAAAATAGTGAAAACAGAGAAAAAATATAGAATTTTGAAAAAATAATAAGTCTGGATAGATCGTTCTGATTTTCTGATAAGGCATGTGCACCTATTGCTTTTGCAGTCCGTAACGTTTTACATTTACAACGAATGATGTTCAGTAGTTCTTTTGGAGCTGGTGGTTCCTCACATTTGATAGGATTAAGCCGCCCATTCTTAACCTGCCATCCCTAATCAGTTGGTTCCAAATTAAGCCCCTTCCAACACTGCACCCGGTGATGGTGTATGTAAATGAAATCCTTTTCTACCTAATAGTCTGCCACAGCAGGTTACATCACCTCTGGTCAGCGCTTTGGCAACAGTGATAAGCCTCTGAAACAAGAGTTGTGGGTCGATATGTACAACGTCGTTGTCGATCTTGAGAGACAGAGCACTCATTATTATTGCTTGGGGTGTTCGCTTGAATACATAACTCATAACATCCCCCCCCCCATGTTCATAAGGATCTTCCTGCCTATTAGTCCAGTGCATTTATGAGAATAAAGTGCAAAACCTCAAACTAATTGCAACACAATGTTTCTTAGCAGGAATAAGTCTATTAACCAATTATAAACAACATACTAAAATCAAAAAGGATCAAGAAAGGCGAAATTGATAAATTTTGTTAAATAAATTTAGTAAAATTTGGTAAAATTTTATAGCTTTTCAAAGATGTTTATAAAAAACTTCTTTTCACATGTGCTTCCATTTAGATATCCATTTTGTTGAGTACACAATCCTGATTACAGAACAGAAAACATTTTCCAGATACGTTGAGAATTTTTCGAGTTACATGTATGTGCCTCCAAAATTGGGAGTTTGTCTAATTTCGGAGCCTCAATTTCTGAAGAATTAGCTAAAATCCATATTTTAGGGTCTAGTATTTTAAAAACTAGAGAACAAAGAAGGGATATCTAACTGTTGTATTAGTTGCCTCACTATATTGTGCACAAAACATGATTTCTTTATGCATCTATGATTGAGAATACAAAAATATTCTTAAACAAAATGTGTGTTCCATTGTATGGACTTAGCCAAATTTGCCTTGTGACACAGAACTGGTGTGATGAAATACCATATTTGAGGTCATACAACTCAATAAATTTATATCCATATGCCCTGTATTTCGCATAACCTCTTACGTATACTAGGTTAAATACACTGTGCTGGAATTGCTAAACACATATGTGTCATAATCAACTTATGGCCCTATGAATCCTTTGTTTTGACTCTTTTCCAAAAATGCCATTTTGGACTGTTTTGTGGTGTTTTTGTCCATTTTAAAGTTTTTTTTGTGCACAAATAGTAAACAACAATGAATACAATTAGTGTTTAATGTGTAAAATCATTTGAACGTTACTCCTAAAACACTTAGTGTTGGGAAAAATATGATTACATTGGTTATGCCAATCAACAGTCACTGGATTCACATATTTTTCAAGAAACTGACTCCAAATTTGAATGTTGATAATGGGGTAGGTGAAATCACAAAGGCTATGATCTTGTCACCATATTCTAGTCATTGGAGACAAAGGGTTGTTTTATTCCAGTTTGTGTAGATTATTCTTGCATGATAAACAGTTTAGTACTTTAATAATTATTAGATGTTTATTTAGAACTTTTATCAGCATGTTATATAGAACCAGCCCGAAATAATGAATCGACATTGAGTTACAACAAAAAGGATCGTAGCTCTAAATTTGAACATCAAAACAGGAAGCAGTTTACTCTGTATGAAAGAATAAGGTTTGTAGGAGCTGGTGATGTTAAAGTTTTATGCATCAAGGTCCATATTTTCTAGATTTTGTCAATATGGTTCCCCCTACCCCATTTTTCAGATATTCAAACTTGGCATCAGTTTCCAGAAAAATTAGTGAAATTCAGTGACATTCATTGACATATCCAACATAAGGCATTTATTTCAACACTAAAGTGTTTCAGGAGGAAAGTTCAAATGATTTTGCACATTAAACATACATTGTTTTTACAATTTATACACAAAAACCTTTAAAAATGAACAAAAAACTCCCCAAAATGGCATTTTTAGATGAGTCAATTCTAAAGATTAATAGGGCCATAATTTGATTTTCTACACCATGATTTGGGAAATTCCTTTACAATGTGTTTAACGATGTATACTTAAGTGATTATGAGAAAGACAGGGAATATGGATATATAATTATTGATTTGTATGACATCAAATATGCTATTTCATCACGCCGGTTCTGGACCACAGACAAATTTGGCTGTCCATACAATGGTGGAAAACACATTTTGTTTAAGAATATTTTTGTCCTCTCAATCATATATGCATAAAGAAATCATATTTTGTGCACAACCTAGAGAGGAAATGACTAAAACAACAAGGAATCCCTTCATTATTCTTTATTTTTTTAAATATAAGACCATAAAAAATGGATTCTAACTAATTTTGAGAAATTGAGCCTCCGAAATTAGACAAACTCCAAATTTTGGAGGCACATCTTTCAAAAAATACTGAACGTATCTCGGAAAGGTTTTCCGTTCTGTAATCAGGGTTGTGCACTCTACAAAATGGATATATAAATGGAAGCACATGTGAAAGGAAGTTTTTTATAAACATCCTTAAAAAGCTATAAAGTGAGTATTTTACCAAATTTATTTCACAAAATTCATCAATTTCGCATTTCTTGATTCTTGTTGATTTTTAGTATATTATTTGTGATGGGTTAAAGTACTAATTCCCACTGAGAAACTTTGTGTTGCAATTATTTTGAGGTGAAACCATAAATGCACTGGACTACTAGCCCGGGCAGTAATTAGTCACACCGCAATAAATCTATATCTATCTTAAATCTATATGTATATTTGCGAATGTCTGTCTGTCTGTCTGTGTTCTATATAAATTCACAAGGGACCACCTAGATGATACCAAAGGGGTCTACTAGGGATAACTTTTTACGAGAAAGATAATGGTGCGGGTTAGAATTTTCTAAAGTAACGCCGTTATTGTCAGGGGCCAAAAAGGGGGATGGGCAGAATTTTATCGCCGATTGCCACGAAAATTACATATAATCATCCCCATGATATGAAGAATCTAATGCTGTGGTTTACATGTGTCAAAAGAGGCGTCGTTCGAGTCAGGGATGCACGGAAGGAGAGAGGGGCACCAACATTGATAAAACTAATTTTAGCGCCGATTTCCACCAAATTGATATATATTCTTCTTCATGATACAAGGAATCTAATTGTGCGATTTAAAGGCACCAAATTGGTGTCGTTTGAAAGAGATTGGGGGGGGGCACTAAATTTGATAAGAATGGGTTTAGTGGCCAATTGCCAACACACTTATACAAAATCATCCCCATGGTATGAGGAATCTAATGGTGTGGCTTAAATCTGTCAAAAGTGGCCTCGTTCGAGTCAGGGGTCCACTGAAAGGGAGAGGGGCACCAAAATTGATACACAGTATTTTAGCGCCAATTTCCACCAAATTGATACACGTTCTTATCCATGATACGAGGAATCTAATCGTTTTATTTAAAGACACCATATTGGGTGCCGTTTGGGTGAGCGATGGGGAGCGGAAGGGTGGCCACCAAATTTGATACATTAGCATTAGCACCAAACTTATAAATAATCATCTCCATGATATCAGGAGTCTAATTGTGTGGTCTACGGGTGTCACAAGTGGGGCCATTCGAGTCAGTGGTGCATAGATGTGAGAGGGCACAAACAATTATAACAATGTTTAGTGCCGATTTCCACCAGATTGATACATATTCTTCTCCGTGATACGAATAATCTAATCGTGTGGTTTAGATACACCAAATTGGTTCCCTTTGGATGCGAGATATGGGGACCTTAAATTTGATACGAATGTGTATACTCGCCAATTTTCACCAATTATATATATATATGCATCTCCACAATGAGTCTAAGTGTGTGGTTTAATGGTGACAAAAGTGGCGCCACTTTAATGGACAAAACTGATAAAATAAATATTTTTAGTACCAATTACATTCAAATTCATACACGTTCTTCTCAAATGATACGATGAATCAAATCGTCATGTCTGTCTTTCTGTCTGTATGTGTTCTATATATAACTCCACGTGGTACAATCGAGATGGCACCAAGGCAGTCCAAGAGGGGTAACTTTTTACGAGGAAGATAATAGTACGGGTTAAAATTTTCTAAAGTGATGCTGTTGATGTCAGGTGAAGAAAATGGGGAAGGGCGGAAAAATATAAAAACAATATGGGGAAACGCATACATGATCACCTCCGCGATATGGCGCTGTTCGAGTCAGCGTTGATTTAATAAACTATTTTAGCGCAGATATCCACCAAATTGATATATTATTCTTCTCCATGATATGAGGAATATAATCGTGTGATTTAAAGACGCCAAATTGCTGCCGTTTGGGGGGGGGGTCATAACTATGATAAGAAATTGTTTAGTTGATGATTACCACCAAACCTATATATGATCATCTCAAGTATATCGTGCATCAATGAGTCTAGTGGTTTAAATATGTCAAAAGTGGCGCCGTTAAAGTCATGCATGAGGATGGCAGTTGCACCAAAGCTGATACAAATATATTTAGCACTAATGTCCACCAAATTCATACACATTCTTCTCGAATGATACGATGAATTAAATCACATTTGGTGTCGTTTGGGTCACGGATGGTGAGATGATCTGCACTATCATTGATAAGATTGCTATTCGCCGATATCCACCTGTAAGTTATATATAGTCACCCAGGCCATCTCAATATCGTTTTAAGGAGTTTTTGGCGTTCAAATTTCACAATCTCGACAAATGGTGACCAAATTAAGTCACATGAACAATTATATCTTCTCAACTCATATTTATATGGGGATGGGAATCAGGGCATTCACAGAATGAGCTAGCAAAACAGATACATATAAGAAGCATTAAAGTATATTTATCATTCTATTTAAGAGATACATATATTCTTGCAAACTGAGAGACATCGGACCGTCAAAGGTTACATATTAGAATGGCTCATGTATATATTATAACACGATTGAGTCTGTTCAATACAGTTTCCACAAAGAAAGTTACAATTTGTCAAGAGATATGGAAATCTATCGAAGGCCTGTTCCAAAATAGTGGTCACAGTGTGCATTCAAATATATTTTCTTCTGATATAAAAGAAAAAAACAGTCAGTAGCATATCACTTTTCAGGATCCTCCAATACTGACATCTGATACGGGTATATCTGCCCGATACAGCGGAATTTTTAGGACAGACTCATCGACTATAACATAAACAACTCAAATTCTCGCTGTATCGGGCACATTTGGCTGATATACCTGCGCAGCAACATTTCTTTTAAACTGAGGATATTTAGCCACTATATAGCACCACGAACAGAGGAGCACCTGGACATTTCTTTAAAACATCTGTATCTTCATGGAGATATATGAAAACCAGGTGTCCTCAAGATCTTAGTCCAACCCACTAGACTGATTGATACATCTCTATATGTAAAACCCAATTGTCGTCTTTTATTTTTGGGAACTAATGTGTTTACGATGTTCATGTATCATGTTATAACGTCTGAAGTATACGCTGTTGTAAATAAATAAATACTTCTTTATTGGCGGAACGAATTAATCGCGATAAACAAAATGACAATCGACAAGGTGAGCCACTACTTATATTCCATGACTGTGTAAGAATCATGTTTTGTGATGCTATTTGATTATACAATTTATGAGAATATGTGTAACACTTTGAGTATTCTCTATTCCTAACAAATATCCACAGCATGCAGAGGGTTTCACATCATTTTAACCTGGGCAACGCCGGGTAACCCTGCTAGTAAATTATAAAACAACATGCTTCAAGTCACTATTATAGTCTTTTGGTTAGTACAGCAGCAGTAGCGTGTGGGTTAATCTATTCACTTGCCCGATCGCCCATGGGTGCAGAGGGGTATTCGCTGTCGGTCGGTGCCTTTTTAAATTCTGCGTATAGTTGACAGAACCTATACCACAAGTTAGGGGTTAACAGTGCCATTTCCGCGCAAGCTATCGACTTGGGGATTGGAACTTTGGTACGTACATGTCTGTTCTGCACGATAATACATGCCCCCATCTCGCTCGGTCCCTTGATGGCGGTGCGGTAGGCGAGTGTTATTTTCGGCGTTTGTGCATACATTCATAGCGAATTCGACCGCAGCATATGGGTTAGTTTATTCAATTCCACCAGAGCTAGCGACTTGCCCGACCGCCCATGAATGATGAGGGGTATTTGCTACATGATATGATGTCCCTTTCCGTGGCCATGTAGCTATAGGGGAGGTGCGATCGGTGACTTTTTTGATTTTGCATACATGTACCTGACGGAACAGGTCGCAAGTTAGGGGTTAACAGTGCCACTTCATCTCGAGCTATCGACTTGGTGAGTGGGACTTTGGTACATACAGATCCATTCTGGTCGATAATACTCTCCCCCTCTCGCTCAGTCCCCTGCACATGGTGGCGATGCGGTCGGCGGGTATTATTTTCGGCGATTTTGCGTACTCATAGTGAATTCGATAGCAGCGTATGGGTTAATTTATTCAATTCCTCTACAGCTAGCGACTTGCCCGATCGCCCATGAATGAAGAGGGGTATTCTCTGCATGATGCGATGTCCCTTTCCGCGTCAGACAGCTAGGGGAGGTGCGGCTGGTGTCTTTTAGATTTTGCGTACCTGATGGAACCGGCCGTACGTAAGGGGTTAATCAGGTTATATAATAGTGCCGTTTTCCGCTCAAGCTATCGACTTGGGTATTGGAACTTTGATACATATATACAGGTCTATTCTGCACGATATATAGTGCATGCCCCATCTCGTTCGGACCCCTGGGGGAGGTGCGGTCCGGTACGGACCGGTACGTCGGGTGCGGTCGGATTTTAGTATAGAACAGGATGGGACCCGTTATATGTGGATATTACTTCTGTCATTGTGGTTCATGAGCATACCAAAGATCATTCAAATTCGAGTTACAAATGATGACTGGGCTCCAAATTTGTTTGGGACGAACAGACACACAAAACGTACTTTTTCGTTTGACACCACCAAACTTCATTTGCGGGCGGTACTCAGAACATGATTGCATGTGTGAACACTTCTGTACCCAAACTGCATTTTTTTTTATTCGGAAAATCACGTCCACTTTAAAAATAGAAACTATATAAATGTAAAAGCGACGTTACTCAGATGTAAAACTACCATGCATATATGCCTACTGTATATGATACGCAGCTTTATTCTCTACCACCAAAAAGGCCCACAAAATATCGGCACTTATATATACATATGTAGTGATGGGTGGGCCGACATGAGATCACATGAGAGCTCACACAAGGTCAACAAGGCCCCGTGCATGGTCACAGACAACAACGTAAGGATATCGTTTAATCCCAAAATGAGCTGACGTACAATGTAATTGGACAGATATCAAGAGGTCGACTTAGTCTCACTAACTCATCCCAGAACAATATGTATAAACGTAGCAGGCTCTACCAACTCTCATCAAGATTTCTTTGATAAATCTCCTCATCTGATGTATTCACATTCCTCGTCGTGGGGCTCAGTTATTTGTTAAGCGTCCGTCGATACATTCTTGATTCGTTTATAACGTCCCAGGCGAGATTGGAAGGACTGGATCCTGGCACCGAGAAGTCATTCTCGGCGGCACTATATACCAACTCCTCGTTTACTGTTACGTCCCATAGTATATACGACACATCCTGCGTTCTTGTGTTAAGCTGAACATTAATAATATATTCTAAATATTGGATATCAGCAATTAAGGTAAGTAGTCCAAAGCCAATGGAACTTAATTGTGGCGATGTGTGGTTAACACGGGGTTTTCTTTGTCAGTACGGGTACGTTCATACACTCTCAGGCATTCCTTTGTAGGAATTTCGGTACAGAAAGCTACAATTTTCCAGAAACCGAACGCAAAAAAGGCTTATAAAATGTATCTGTACCGCAACTAAATACACGAGAAGTAAAACATATGTAGTACCACTATATATAGTAGCGATCCTATCGAATTTGTCTGAAAATAACATGCAATAATATCGCAAGAATAAATCATACAGGTTTTTAATGCAACGTTAATAGCACCGTTACATGTGGAACTACCGAAACTTTACTTCTCATGTCGTTAGCTTTGGTAAATATGCATTTTGTATGCATATTATTATGTCATGTTGTCGTTCATATTCTGGCACCATTGGGTTTTCTATGAGAAAATTCCTGAAAAAAATGTCGTGCAAACTTACAATAAGACTACGTTTACACGCTGGCAAATTTGTCCAGCAAATTTAAAGGCAGTTCGTTGTAGGGGGGGGGGGCTGTATAGTGCGCCAAGATTGTAAGACAAACTATTTATAAAATGCACATACATCGCCGTTTACTACATATTCACATTGATATCTATATGTAATTTCATAAGTTGTTTTAACCGACATTTTTCATAAATTATCCTTCAAATATGACAAGATACAGGCGTGCGTTATATAACTCATGACATTTCATTGCCCCAAAAAGCAAATATACAGTTCCTGTCATTCCGAAATCTATCACTCGAAAATGTGAACTTGGTAAGTAGCTACACGTACAGTAATGCCCTAAATAATCTACTCCTTATATAACCACAGCAGAATTATGGGTAACTTTTCAGGATTTAGTCGGAAATATGGCTTGTTGCCATTCAGCGGAAAGCTCTCGGGGTAACACAGGAGAAAAGGAGCTACAGTAATGCCCTAAGTAATCGACTCCTTAACCAAAGCAGAATTATGTGTGACTTTTCAGGATTTAGTCTGAAATATGGCTTGTTGCCATTCATCGGAACTTCATGAAAGTTTTCCTGTTAATTTTGCCAGCTGTGGGAACGCACACCAAGTTGTTTAACCCTTTCATGGCGGGAACTGCCTTGGTGCAACATTAAAGATCCCCCATGCATGTACCACTGCATTATCTCATATATGAGAGCCTCGCATATACAAGAAAATTCGCTGGCTTACAAGGTCAAGGTAAATATTGATAGACCAATGCATTATCTCATATATATGAGAATGAATTATAAGAGAATGAATTGGCACCGGGTTTTCGCAAAATTTCAGGAAGCTCCAGTCATGATAAACAGGACAATGTAGAAGAGAGAAACAAGTTAACCGTAACTCGTATTGATTATTTTCCACTTCGTTACATTTTTCCATATCAACTTCGTCATATAACGAGTCTTGTAACATTTATTACGTATAGGTAGACAGAGTAAAGTTATCTCTGATCATGCATAATATATTGCCCAGGTGGCCGACCAATGATCCCAACACTGTCGTTGAAACAAATGGATTTTTCTCTAACGTCTGCATGTACACTCGCAAAGAGCCACCAACGCACTATGCCATTGTTCTGGGACTATTCTGTCTTATTGACGTACACCTAATTCCTCGGCAACTCTCTAGCTGAATACACTGATTTCTGGGCGAGCATCTGGCATTATCAAACATGTCGTATAAATTGACACTTTCAGCAATGGAGGGTCATATTTGAAGTCTAACATTTGCGAGAATTCAGTTGACGACGTATGTATATAAAAAACATTTACCTGGCAGAAATTTTCGAATATGAATAATATATATCACTAAACGAACATGACTCGATTATTTGAACCTCCAAGTTATGTCTACGTAATTTAGTAGACACCAGATACATGTAGATATATACACGAAAAACCGACCTATATATAGGCTTTACATATACACTGGTAAACTTGGTCATCACAGTAAATCGCTCGCTGTTTTTTTTTTTATAAAGTCTGTACTTTGTAAAAAACAACTATCACCAACAAGAACATACATATATTATTATTATACTTACATATTTTAATATGGAAGTATATTGTTATTCAATTTTTTATTTTTCACTATTATTATTATTTATTATTCTTAATATATTTTGAAACCCTTATATCTCAGAAAGTTTAAAAGTTAAAGCATTGAAATTTGGTAGGTATATGCACCATGCCAAGATGCATGGTAATGGAGCATTTAGGTTTGTGCCCTAACTTGCTTACCAGAGTTATGGCCCTTAAACCAAAATTTTGGAAAAAGTTTGTGCGCAGATTTTCTCCTGTAAGAAGTCAAGCAGCTGAATTCGGTTCACGTAATCGTGTTAACTAAGGAAAGGGCACGAATCGGGGAAATTTTCACCAAGGTCCGAAAACAATTTGTTGACCCGGGGAGGGGTGCAAAATTTGTCAATTTTTTTCTTGTCACCGATTCCAACCATTTTTACTGTCGGGTATCTATACGATGTACTGATGCTACTCGTGAAAGAATTTTGTAAATCGGGTGAGAAATTACCAAGTTATAACACATCGAAAAATGTACTAATAAAGTCCATGTGTAGAAAGTGCTTGTGTCCCGATCTTCTCCTAGACGAAGCGCAACAGCTGGATTTGCTCTATGTGAGCGTCTTAAACATAGACAGAAGACCAAACCAGGACATTTTTACAAAGGTCCGCTCAATTTTTCGTGGGCTAAGGGAGGGGCAAAATATGTCAATTTTTTTTTTGTCGCCGATTTTAACCAAAATGGTTGTGAAGTATCTGTAGGATGTACTAAGTATTATCGTGCGTGAATTTTGTGAATCGGTTGACAAATGTAGAAATGGTGGCCCTTTCCTTTTTTCAAGTTTACAGGGAAAGCACTATGAATTTATATTTCTTCAACCAATCGTGACGTGTTTAATATCATTCGATGGGGAATTTTTAGCTCTTTTAAACGATTATTCATTTGCTGCATTATGTCGAATGAGTCCGGAGATATTCAAAAACGTATGAACCAGAAACATACATATTGGCCTACATAGTAAAATATCGGCGCAATACCTCACCAAAACCCTAGTAAATATTATAGGAGCATAAAATACGAACACAATGGCGCAAATATTAGCTCGATATCTCGAAAATTGGCCGATATATGGCGACTTTTCTACCCGCGTCATCAAATTTCGAGGCATGGGTGGGGGTCACACCAGAACGTTCCAACTGAACACAGAAATGTCAATAAACCATACTATCGACATTCCAATCAATTCCGAGCGATTCCCTTATTATACTTACATATTTTAATATGGAAGTATATTGTTATTCAATTTTTTATTTTTCACTATTATTATTATTTATTATTCTTAATATATTTTGAAACCCTTATATCTCAGAAAGTTTAAAAGTTAAAGCATTGAAATTTGGTAGGTATATGCACCATGCCAAGATGCATGGTAATGGAGCATTTAGGTTTGTGCCCTAACTTGCTTACCAGAGTTATGGCCCTTAAACCAAAATTTTGGAAAAAGTTTGTGCGCAGATTTTCTCCTGTAAGAAGTCAAGCAGCTGAATTCGGTTCACGTAATCGTGTTAACTAAGGAAAGGGCACGAATCGGGGAAATTTTCACCAAGGTCCGAAAACAATTTGTTGACCCGGGGAGGGGTGCAAAATTTGTCAATTTTTTTCTTGTCACCGATTCCAACCATTTTTACTGTCGGGTATCTATACGATGTACTGATGCTACTCGTGAAAGAATTTTGTAAATCGGGTGAGAAATTACCAAGTTATAACACATCGAAAAATGTACTAATAAAGTCCATGTGTAGAAAGTGCTTGTGTCCCGATCTTCTCCTAGACGAAGCGCAACAGCTGGATTTGCTCTATGTGAGCGTCTTAAACATAGACAGAAGACCAAACCAGGACATTTTTACAAAGGTCCGCTCAATTTTTCGTGGGCTAAGGGAGGGGCAAAATATGTCAATTTTTTTTTTGTCGCCGATTTTAACCAAAATGGTTGTGAAGTATCTGTAGGATGTACTAAGTATTATCGTGCGTGAATTTTGTGAATCGGTTGACAAATGTAGAAATGGTGGCCCTTTCCTTTTTTCAAGTTTACAGGGAAAGCACTATGAATTTATATTTCTTCAACCAATCGTGACGTGTTTAATATCATTCGATGGGGAATTTTTAGCTCTTTTAAACGATTATTCATTTGCTGCATTATGTCGAATGAGTCCGGAGATATTCAAAAACGTATGAACCAGAAACATACATATTGGCCTACATAGTAAAATATCGGCGCAATACCTCACCAAAACCCTAGTAAATATTATAGGAGCATAAAATACGAACACAATGGCGCAAATATTAGCTCGATATCTCGAAAATTGGCCGATATATGGCGACTTTTCTACCCGCGTCATCAAATTTCGAGGCATGGGTGGGGGTCACACCAGAACGTTCCAACTGAACACAGAAATGTCAATAAACCATACTATCGACATTCCAATCAATTCCGAGCGATTCCCTTATTATACTTACATATTTTAATATGGAAGTATATTGTTATTCAATTTTTTATTTTTCACTATTATTATTATTTATTATTCTTAATATATTTTGAAACCCTTATATCTCAGAAAGTTTAAAAGTTAAAGCATTGAAATTTGGTAGGTATATGCACCATGCCAAGATGCATGGTAATGGAGCATTTAGGTTTGTGCCCTAACTTGCTTACCAGAGTTATGGCCCTTAAACCAAAATTTTGGAAAAAGTTTGTGCGCAGATTTTCTCCTGTAAGAAGTCAAGCAGCTGAATTCGGTTCACGTAATCGTGTTAACTAAGGAAAGGGCACGAATCGGGGAAATTTTCACCAAGGTCCGAAAACAATTTGTTGACCCGGGGAGGGGTGCAAAATTTGTCAATTTTTTTCTTGTCACCGATTCCAACCATTTTTACTGTCGGGTATCTATACGATGTACTGATGCTACTCGTGAAAGAATTTTGTAAATCGGGTGAGAAATTACCAAGTTATAACACATCGAAAAATGTACTAATAAAGTCCATGTGTAGAAAGTGCTTGTGTCCCGATCTTCTCCTAGACGAAGCGCAACAGCTGGATTTGCTCTATGTGAGCGTCTTAAACATAGACAGAAGACCAAACCAGGACATTTTTACAAAGGTCCGCTCAATTTTTCGTGGGCTAAGGGAGGGGCAAAATATGTCAATTTTTTTTTTGTCGCCGATTTTAACCAAAATGGTTGTGAAGTATCTGTAGGATGTACTAAGTATTATCGTGCGTGAATTTTGTGAATCGGTTGACAAATGTAGAAATGGTGGCCCTTTCCTTTTTTCAAGTTTACAGGGAAAGCACTATGAATTTATATTTCTTCAACCAATCGTGACGTGTTTAATATCATTCGATGGGGAATTTTTAGCTCTTTTAAACGATTATTCATTTGCTGCATTATGTCGAATGAGTCCGGAGATATTCAAAAACGTATGAACCAGAAACATACATATTGGCCTACATAGTAAAATATCGGCGCAATACCTCACCAAAACCCTAGTAAATATTATAGGAGCATAAAATACGAACACAATGGCGCAAATATTAGCTCGATATCTCGAAAATTGGCCGATATATGGCGACTTTTCTACCCGCGTCATCAAATTTCGAGGCATGGGTGGGGGTCACACCAGAACGTTCCAACTGAACACAGAAATGTCAATAAACCATACTATCGACATTCCAATCAATTCCGAGCGATTCCCTTATTATACTTACATATTTTAATATGGAAGTATATTGTTATTCAATTTTTTATTTTTCACTATTATTATTATTTATTATTCTTAATATATTTTGAAACCCTTATATCTCAGAAAGTTTAAAAGTTAAAGCATTGAAATTTGGTAGGTATATGCACCATGCCAAGATGCATGGTAATGGAGCATTTAGGTTTGTGCCCTAACTTGCTTACCAGAGTTATGGCCCTTAAACCAAAATTTTGGAAAAAGTTTGTGCGCAGATTTTCTCCTGTAAGAAGTCAAGCAGCTGAATTCGGTTCACGTAATCGTGTTAACTAAGGAAAGGGCACGAATCGGGGAAATTTTCACCAAGGTCCGAAAACAATTTGTTGACCCGGGGAGGGGTGCAAAATTTGTCAATTTTTTTCTTGTCACCGATTCCAACCATTTTTACTGTCGGGTATCTATACGATGTACTGATGCTACTCGTGAAAGAATTTTGTAAATCGGGTGAGAAATTACCAAGTTATAACACATCGAAAAATGTACTAATAAAGTCCATGTGTAGAAAGTGCTTGTGTCCCGATCTTCTCCTAGACGAAGCGCAACAGCTGGATTTGCTCTATGTGAGCGTCTTAAACATAGACAGAAGACCAAACCAGGACATTTTTACAAAGGTCCGCTCAATTTTTCGTGGGCTAAGGGAGGGGCAAAATATGTCAATTTTTTTTTTGTCGCCGATTTTAACCAAAATGGTTGTGAAGTATCTGTAGGATGTACTAAGTATTATCGTGCGTGAATTTTGTGAATCGGTTGACAAATGTAGAAATGGTGGCCCTTTCCTTTTTTCAAGTTTACAGGGAAAGCACTATGAATTTATATTTCTTCAACCAATCGTGACGTGTTTAATATCATTCGATGGGGAATTTTTAGCTCTTTTAAACGATTATTCATTTGCTGCATTATGTCGAATGAGTCCGGAGATATTCAAAAACGTATGAACCAGAAACATACATATTGGCCTACATAGTAAAATATCGGCGCAATACCTCACCAAAACCCTAGTAAATATTATAGGAGCATAAAATACGAACACAATGGCGCAAATATTAGCTCGATATCTCGAAAATTGGCCGATATATGGCGACTTTTCTACCCGCGTCATCAAATTTCGAGGCATGGGTGGGGGTCACACCAGAACGTTCCAACTGAACACAGAAATGTCAATAAACCATACTATCGACATTCCAATCAATTCCGAGCGATTCCCTTATTATACTTACATATTTTAATATGGAAGTATATTGTTATTCAATTTTTTATTTTTCACTATTATTATTATTTATTATTCTTAATATATTTTGAAACCCTTATATCTCAGAAAGTTTAAAAGTTAAAGCATTGAAATTTGGTAGGTATATGCACCATGCCAAGATGCATGGTAATGGAGCATTTAGGTTTGTGCCCTAACTTGCTTACCAGAGTTATGGCCCTTAAACCAAAATTTTGGAAAAAGTTTGTGCGCAGATTTTCTCCTGTAAGAAGTCAAGCAGCTGAATTCGGTTCACGTAATCGTGTTAACTAAGGAAAGGGCACGAATCGGGGAAATTTTCACCAAGGTCCGAAAACAATTTGTTGACCCGGGGAGGGGTGCAAAATTTGTCAATTTTTTTCTTGTCACCGATTCCAACCATTTTTACTGTCGGGTATCTATACGATGTACTGATGCTACTCGTGAAAGAATTTTGTAAATCGGGTGAGAAATTACCAAGTTATAACACATCGAAAAATGTACTAATAAAGTCCATGTGTAGAAAGTGCTTGTGTCCCGATCTTCTCCTAGACGAAGCGCAACAGCTGGATTTGCTCTATGTGAGCGTCTTAAACATAGACAGAAGACCAAACCAGGACATTTTTACAAAGGTCCGCTCAATTTTTCGTGGGCTAAGGGAGGGGCAAAATATGTCAATTTTTTTTTTGTCGCCGATTTTAACCAAAATGGTTGTGAAGTATCTGTAGGATGTACTAAGTATTATCGTGCGTGAATTTTGTGAATCGGTTGACAAATGTAGAAATGGTGGCCCTTTCCTTTTTTCAAGTTTACAGGGAAAGCACTATGAATTTATATTTCTTCAACCAATCGTGACGTGTTTAATATCATTCGATGGGGAATTTTTAGCTCTTTTAAACGATTATTCATTTGCTGCATTATGTCGAATGAGTCCGGAGATATTCAAAAACGTATGAACCAGAAACATACATATTGGCCTACATAGTAAAATATCGGCGCAATACCTCACCAAAACCCTAGTAAATATTATAGGAGCATAAAATACGAACACAATGGCGCAAATATTAGCTCGATATCTCGAAAATTGGCCGATATATGGCGACTTTTCTACCCGCGTCATCAAATTTCGAGGCATGGGTGGGGGTCACACCAGAACGTTCCAACTGAACACAGAAATGTCAATAAACCATACTATCGACATTCCAATCAATTCCGAGCGATTCCCTTATTATACTTACATATTTTAATATGGAAGTATATTGTTATTCAATTTTTTATTTTTCACTATTATTATTATTTATTATTCTTAATATATTTTGAAACCCTTATATCTCAGAAAGTTTAAAAGTTAAAGCATTGAAATTTGGTAGGTATATGCACCATGCCAAGATGCATGGTAATGGAGCATTTAGGTTTGTGCCCTAACTTGCTTACCAGAGTTATGGCCCTTAAACCAAAATTTTGGAAAAAGTTTGTGCGCAGATTTTCTCCTGTAAGAAGTCAAGCAGCTGAATTCGGTTCACGTAATCGTGTTAACTAAGGAAAGGGCACGAATCGGGGAAATTTTCACCAAGGTCCGAAAACAATTTGTTGACCCGGGGAGGGGTGCAAAATTTGTCAATTTTTTTCTTGTCACCGATTCCAACCATTTTTACTGTCGGGTATCTATACGATGTACTGATGCTACTCGTGAAAGAATTTTGTAAATCGGGTGAGAAATTACCAAGTTATAACACATCGAAAAATGTACTAATAAAGTCCATGTGTAGAAAGTGCTTGTGTCCCGATCTTCTCCTAGACGAAGCGCAACAGCTGGATTTGCTCTATGTGAGCGTCTTAAACATAGACAGAAGACCAAACCAGGACATTTTTACAAAGGTCCGCTCAATTTTTCGTGGGCTAAGGGAGGGGCAAAATATGTCAATTTTTTTTTTGTCGCCGATTTTAACCAAAATGGTTGTGAAGTATCTGTAGGATGTACTAAGTATTATCGTGCGTGAATTTTGTGAATCGGTTGACAAATGTAGAAATGGTGGCCCTTTCCTTTTTTCAAGTTTACAGGGAAAGCACTATGAATTTATATTTCTTCAACCAATCGTGACGTGTTTAATATCATTCGATGGGGAATTTTTAGCTCTTTTAAACGATTATTCATTTGCTGCATTATGTCGAATGAGTCCGGAGATATTCAAAAACGTATGAACCAGAAACATACATATTGGCCTACATAGTAAAATATCGGCGCAATACCTCACCAAAACCCTAGTAAATATTATAGGAGCATAAAATACGAACACAATGGCGCAAATATTAGCTCGATATCTCGAAAATTGGCCGATATATGGCGACTTTTCTACCCGCGTCATCAAATTTCGAGGCATGGGTGGGGGTCACACCAGAACGTTCCAACTGAACACAGAAATGTCAATAAACCATACTATCGACATTCCAATCAATTCCGAGCGATTCCCTTATTATACTTACATATTTTAATATGGAAGTATATTGTTATTCAATTTTTTATTTTTCACTATTATTATTATTTATTATTCTTAATATATTTTGAAACCCTTATATCTCAGAAAGTTTAAAAGTTAAAGCATTGAAATTTGGTAGGTATATGCACCATGCCAAGATGCATGGTAATGGAGCATTTAGGTTTGTGCCCTAACTTGCTTACCAGAGTTATGGCCCTTAAACCAAAATTTTGGAAAAAGTTTGTGCGCAGATTTTCTCCTGTAAGAAGTCAAGCAGCTGAATTCGGTTCACGTAATCGTGTTAACTAAGGAAAGGGCACGAATCGGGGAAATTTTCACCAAGGTCCGAAAACAATTTGTTGACCCGGGGAGGGGTGCAAAATTTGTCAATTTTTTTCTTGTCACCGATTCCAACCATTTTTACTGTCGGGTATCTATACGATGTACTGATGCTACTCGTGAAAGAATTTTGTAAATCGGGTGAGAAATTACCAAGTTATAACACATCGAAAAATGTACTAATAAAGTCCATGTGTAGAAAGTGCTTGTGTCCCGATCTTCTCCTAGACGAAGCGCAACAGCTGGATTTGCTCTATGTGAGCGTCTTAAACATAGACAGAAGACCAAACCAGGACATTTTTACAAAGGTCCGCTCAATTTTTCGTGGGCTAAGGGAGGGGCAAAATATGTCAATTTTTTTTTTGTCGCCGATTTTAACCAAAATGGTTGTGAAGTATCTGTAGGATGTACTAAGTATTATCGTGCGTGAATTTTGTGAATCGGTTGACAAATGTAGAAATGGTGGCCCTTTCCTTTTTTCAAGTTTACAGGGAAAGCACTATGAATTTATATTTCTTCAACCAATCGTGACGTGTTTAATATCATTCGATGGGGAATTTTTAGCTCTTTTAAACGATTATTCATTTGCTGCATTATGTCGAATGAGTCCGGAGATATTCAAAAACGTATGAACCAGAAACATACATATTGGCCTACATAGTAAAATATCGGCGCAATACCTCACCAAAACCCTAGTAAATATTATAGGAGCATAAAATACGAACACAATGGCGCAAATATTAGCTCGATATCTCGAAAATTGGCCGATATATGGCGACTTTTCTACCCGCGTCATCAAATTTCGAGGCATGGGTGGGGGTCACACCAGAACGTTCCAACTGAACACAGAAATGTCAATAAACCATACTATCGACATTCCAATCAATTCCGAGCGATTCCCTTATTATACTTACATATTTTAATATGGAAGTATATTGTTATTCAATTTTTTATTTTTCACTATTATTATTATTTATTATTCTTAATATATTTTGAAACCCTTATATCTCAGAAAGTTTAAAAGTTAAAGCATTGAAATTTGGTAGGTATATGCACCATGCCAAGATGCATGGTAATGGAGCATTTAGGTTTGTGCCCTAACTTGCTTACCAGAGTTATGGCCCTTAAACCAAAATTTTGGAAAAAGTTTGTGCGCAGATTTTCTCCTGTAAGAAGTCAAGCAGCTGAATTCGGTTCACGTAATCGTGTTAACTAAGGAAAGGGCACGAATCGGGGAAATTTTCACCAAGGTCCGAAAACAATTTGTTGACCCGGGGAGGGGTGCAAAATTTGTCAATTTTTTTCTTGTCACCGATTCCAACCATTTTTACTGTCGGGTATCTATACGATGTACTGATGCTACTCGTGAAAGAATTTTGTAAATCGGGTGAGAAATTACCAAGTTATAACACATCGAAAAATGTACTAATAAAGTCCATGTGTAGAAAGTGCTTGTGTCCCGATCTTCTCCTAGACGAAGCGCAACAGCTGGATTTGCTCTATGTGAGCGTCTTAAACATAGACAGAAGACCAAACCAGGACATTTTTACAAAGGTCCGCTCAATTTTTCGTGGGCTAAGGGAGGGGCAAAATATGTCAATTTTTTTTTTGTCGCCGATTTTAACCAAAATGGTTGTGAAGTATCTGTAGGATGTACTAAGTATTATCGTGCGTGAATTTTGTGAATCGGTTGACAAATGTAGAAATGGTGGCCCTTTCCTTTTTTCAAGTTTACAGGGAAAGCACTATGAATTTATATTTCTTCAACCAATCGTGACGTGTTTAATATCATTCGATGGGGAATTTTTAGCTCTTTTAAACGATTATTCATTTGCTGCATTATGTCGAATGAGTCCGGAGATATTCAAAAACGTATGAACCAGAAACATACATATTGGCCTACATAGTAAAATATCGGCGCAATACCTCACCAAAACCCTAGTAAATATTATAGGAGCATAAAATACGAACACAATGGCGCAAATATTAGCTCGATATCTCGAAAATTGGCCGATATATGGCGACTTTTCTACCCGCGTCATCAAATTTCGAGGCATGGGTGGGGGTCACACCAGAACGTTCCAACTGAACACAGAAATGTCAATAAACCATACTATCGACATTCCAATCAATTCCGAGCGATTCCCTTATTATACTTACATATTTTAATATGGAAGTATATTGTTATTCAATTTTTTATTTTTCACTATTATTATTATTTATTATTCTTAATATATTTTGAAACCCTTATATCTCAGAAAGTTTAAAAGTTAAAGCATTGAAATTTGGTAGGTATATGCACCATGCCAAGATGCATGGTAATGGAGCATTTAGGTTTGTGCCCTAACTTGCTTACCAGAGTTATGGCCCTTAAACCAAAATTTTGGAAAAAGTTTGTGCGCAGATTTTCTCCTGTAAGAAGTCAAGCAGCTGAATTCGGTTCACGTAATCGTGTTAACTAAGGAAAGGGCACGAATCGGGGAAATTTTCACCAAGGTCCGAAAACAATTTGTTGACCCGGGGAGGGGTGCAAAATTTGTCAATTTTTTTCTTGTCACCGATTCCAACCATTTTTACTGTCGGGTATCTATACGATGTACTGATGCTACTCGTGAAAGAATTTTGTAAATCGGGTGAGAAATTACCAAGTTATAACACATCGAAAAATGTACTAATAAAGTCCATGTGTAGAAAGTGCTTGTGTCCCGATCTTCTCCTAGACGAAGCGCAACAGCTGGATTTGCTCTATGTGAGCGTCTTAAACATAGACAGAAGACCAAACCAGGACATTTTTACAAAGGTCCGCTCAATTTTTCGTGGGCTAAGGGAGGGGCAAAATATGTCAATTTTTTTTTTGTCGCCGATTTTAACCAAAATGGTTGTGAAGTATCTGTAGGATGTACTAAGTATTATCGTGCGTGAATTTTGTGAATCGGTTGACAAATGTAGAAATGGTGGCCCTTTCCTTTTTTCAAGTTTACAGGGAAAGCACTATGAATTTATATTTCTTCAACCAATCGTGACGTGTTTAATATCATTCGATGGGGAATTTTTAGCTCTTTTAAACGATTATTCATTTGCTGCATTATGTCGAATGAGTCCGGAGATATTCAAAAACGTATGAACCAGAAACATACATATTGGCCTACATAGTAAAATATCGGCGCAATACCTCACCAAAACCCTAGTAAATATTATAGGAGCATAAAATACGAACACAATGGCGCAAATATTAGCTCGATATCTCGAAAATTGGCCGATATATGGCGACTTTTCTACCCGCGTCATCAAATTTCGAGGCATGGGTGGGGGTCACACCAGAACGTTCCAACTGAACACAGAAATGTCAATAAACCATACTATCGACATTCCAATCAATTCCGAGCGATTCCCTTATTATACTTACATATTTTAATATGGAAGTATATTGTTATTCAATTTTTTATTTTTCACTATTATTATTATTTATTATTCTTAATATATTTTGAAACCCTTATATCTCAGAAAGTTTAAAAGTTAAAGCATTGAAATTTGGTAGGTATATGCACCATGCCAAGATGCATGGTAATGGAGCATTTAGGTTTGTGCCCTAACTTGCTTACCAGAGTTATGGCCCTTAAACCAAAATTTTGGAAAAAGTTTGTGCGCAGATTTTCTCCTGTAAGAAGTCAAGCAGCTGAATTCGGTTCACGTAATCGTGTTAACTAAGGAAAGGGCACGAATCGGGGAAATTTTCACCAAGGTCCGAAAACAATTTGTTGACCCGGGGAGGGGTGCAAAATTTGTCAATTTTTTTCTTGTCACCGATTCCAACCATTTTTACTGTCGGGTATCTATACGATGTACTGATGCTACTCGTGAAAGAATTTTGTAAATCGGGTGAGAAATTACCAAGTTATAACACATCGAAAAATGTACTAATAAAGTCCATGTGTAGAAAGTGCTTGTGTCCCGATCTTCTCCTAGACGAAGCGCAACAGCTGGATTTGCTCTATGTGAGCGTCTTAAACATAGACAGAAGACCAAACCAGGACATTTTTACAAAGGTCCGCTCAATTTTTCGTGGGCTAAGGGAGGGGCAAAATATGTCAATTTTTTTTTTGTCGCCGATTTTAACCAAAATGGTTGTGAAGTATCTGTAGGATGTACTAAGTATTATCGTGCGTGAATTTTGTGAATCGGTTGACAAATGTAGAAATGGTGGCCCTTTCCTTTTTTCAAGTTTACAGGGAAAGCACTATGAATTTATATTTCTTCAACCAATCGTGACGTGTTTAATATCATTCGATGGGGAATTTTTAGCTCTTTTAAACGATTATTCATTTGCTGCATTATGTCGAATGAGTCCGGAGATATTCAAAAACGTATGAACCAGAAACATACATATTGGCCTACATAGTAAAATATCGGCGCAATACCTCACCAAAACCCTAGTAAATATTATAGGAGCATAAAATACGAACACAATGGCGCAAATATTAGCTCGATATCTCGAAAATTGGCCGATATATGGCGACTTTTCTACCCGCGTCATCAAATTTCGAGGCATGGGTGGGGGTCACACCAGAACGTTCCAACTGAACACAGAAATGTCAATAAACCATACTATCGACATTCCAATCAATTCCGAGCGATTCCCTTATTATACTTACATATTTTAATATGGAAGTATATTGTTATTCAATTTTTTATTTTTCACTATTATTATTATTTATTATTCTTAATATATTTTGAAACCCTTATATCTCAGAAAGTTTAAAAGTTAAAGCATTGAAATTTGGTAGGTATATGCACCATGCCAAGATGCATGGTAATGGAGCATTTAGGTTTGTGCCCTAACTTGCTTACCAGAGTTATGGCCCTTAAACCAAAATTTTGGAAAAAGTTTGTGCGCAGATTTTCTCCTGTAAGAAGTCAAGCAGCTGAATTCGGTTCACGTAATCGTGTTAACTAAGGAAAGGGCACGAATCGGGGAAATTTTCACCAAGGTCCGAAAACAATTTGTTGACCCGGGGAGGGGTGCAAAATTTGTCAATTTTTTTCTTGTCACCGATTCCAACCATTTTTACTGTCGGGTATCTATACGATGTACTGATGCTACTCGTGAAAGAATTTTGTAAATCGGGTGAGAAATTACCAAGTTATAACACATCGAAAAATGTACTAATAAAGTCCATGTGTAGAAAGTGCTTGTGTCCCGATCTTCTCCTAGACGAAGCGCAACAGCTGGATTTGCTCTATGTGAGCGTCTTAAACATAGACAGAAGACCAAACCAGGACATTTTTACAAAGGTCCGCTCAATTTTTCGTGGGCTAAGGGAGGGGCAAAATATGTCAATTTTTTTTTTGTCGCCGATTTTAACCAAAATGGTTGTGAAGTATCTGTAGGATGTACTAAGTATTATCGTGCGTGAATTTTGTGAATCGGTTGACAAATGTAGAAATGGTGGCCCTTTCCTTTTTTCAAGTTTACAGGGAAAGCACTATGAATTTATATTTCTTCAACCAATCGTGACGTGTTTAATATCATTCGATGGGGAATTTTTAGCTCTTTTAAACGATTATTCATTTGCTGCATTATGTCGAATGAGTCCGGAGATATTCAAAAACGTATGAACCAGAAACATACATATTGGCCTACATAGTAAAATATCGGCGCAATACCTCACCAAAACCCTAGTAAATATTATAGGAGCATAAAATACGAACACAATGGCGCAAATATTAGCTCGATATCTCGAAAATTGGCCGATATATGGCGACTTTTCTACCCGCGTCATCAAATTTCGAGGCATGGGTGGGGGTCACACCAGAACGTTCCAACTGAACACAGAAATGTCAATAAACCATACTATCGACATTCCAATCAATTCCGAGCGATTCCCTTATTATACTTACATATTTTAATATGGAAGTATATTGTTATTCAATTTTTTATTTTTCACTATTATTATTATTTATTATTCTTAATATATTTTGAAACCCTTATATCTCAGAAAGTTTAAAAGTTAAAGCATTGAAATTTGGTAGGTATATGCACCATGCCAAGATGCATGGTAATGGAGCATTTAGGTTTGTGCCCTAACTTGCTTACCAGAGTTATGGCCCTTAAACCAAAATTTTGGAAAAAGTTTGTGCGCAGATTTTCTCCTGTAAGAAGTCAAGCAGCTGAATTCGGTTCACGTAATCGTGTTAACTAAGGAAAGGGCACGAATCGGGGAAATTTTCACCAAGGTCCGAAAACAATTTGTTGACCCGGGGAGGGGTGCAAAATTTGTCAATTTTTTTCTTGTCACCGATTCCAACCATTTTTACTGTCGGGTATCTATACGATGTACTGATGCTACTCGTGAAAGAATTTTGTAAATCGGGTGAGAAATTACCAAGTTATAACACATCGAAAAATGTACTAATAAAGTCCATGTGTAGAAAGTGCTTGTGTCCCGATCTTCTCCTAGACGAAGCGCAACAGCTGGATTTGCTCTATGTGAGCGTCTTAAACATAGACAGAAGACCAAACCAGGACATTTTTACAAAGGTCCGCTCAATTTTTCGTGGGCTAAGGGAGGGGCAAAATATGTCAATTTTTTTTTTGTCGCCGATTTTAACCAAAATGGTTGTGAAGTATCTGTAGGATGTACTAAGTATTATCGTGCGTGAATTTTGTGAATCGGTTGACAAATGTAGAAATGGTGGCCCTTTCCTTTTTTCAAGTTTACAGGGAAAGCACTATGAATTTATATTTCTTCAACCAATCGTGACGTGTTTAATATCATTCGATGGGGAATTTTTAGCTCTTTTAAACGATTATTCATTTGCCGCATTATGTCGAATGAGTCCGGAGATATTCAAAAACGTATGAACCAGAAACATACATATTGGCCTACATAGTAAAATATCGGCGCAATACCTCACCAAAACCCTAGTAAATATTATAGGAGCATAAAATACGAACACAATGGCGCAAATATTAGCTCGATATCTCGAAAATTGGCCGATATATGGCGACTTTTCTACCCGCGTCATCAAATTTCGAGGCATGGGTGGGGGTCACACCAGAACGTTCCAACTGAACACAGAAATGTCAATAAACCATACTATCGACATTCCAATCAATTCCGAGCGATTCCCTTATTATACTTACATATTTTAATATGGAAGTATATTGTTATTCAATTTTTTATTTTTCACTATTATTATTATTTATTATTCTTAATATATTTTGAAACCCTTATATCTCAGAAAGTTTAAAAGTTAAAGCATTGAAATTTGGTAGGTATATGCACCATGCCAAGATGCATGGTAATGGAGCATTTAGGTTTGTGCCCTAACTTGCTTACCAGAGTTATGGCCCTTAAACCAAAATTTTGGAAAAAGTTTGTGCGCAGATTTTCTCCTGTAAGAAGTCAAGCAGCTGAATTCGGTTCACGTAATCGTGTTAACTAAGGAAAGGGCACGAATCGGGGAAATTTTCACCAAGGTCCGAAAACAATTTGTTGACCCGGGGAGGGGTGCAAAATTTGTCAATTTTTTTCTTGTCACCGATTCCAACCATTTTTACTGTCGGGTATCTATACGATGTACTGATGCTACTCGTGAAAGAATTTTGTAAATCGGGTGAGAAATTACCAAGTTATAACACATCGAAAAATGTACTAATAAAGTCCATGTGTAGAAAGTGCTTGTGTCCCGATCTTCTCCTAGACGAAGCGCAACAGCTGGATTTGCTCTATGTGAGCGTCTTAAACATAGACAGAAGACCAAACCAGGACATTTTTACAAAGGTCCGCTCAATTTTTCGTGGGCTAAGGGAGGGGCAAAATATGTCAATTTTTTTTTTGTCGCCGATTTTAACCAAAATGGTTGTGAAGTATCTGTAGGATGTACTAAGTATTATCGTGCGTGAATTTTGTGAATCGGTTGACAAATGTAGAAATGGTGGCCCTTTCCTTTTTTCAAGTTTACAGGGAAAGCACTATGAATTTATATTTCTTCAACCAATCGTGACGTGTTTAATATCATTCGATGGGGAATTTTTAGCTCTTTTAAACGATTATTCATTTGCTGCATTATGTCGAATGAGTCCGGAGATATTCAAAAACGTATGAACCAGAAACATACATATTGGCCTACATAGTAAAATATCGGCGCAATACCTCACCAAAACCCTAGTAAATATTATAGGAGCATAAAATACGAACACAATGGCGCAAATATTAGCTCGATATCTCGAAAATTGGCCGATATATGGCGACTTTTCTACCCGCGTCATCAAATTTCGAGGCATGGGTGGGGGTCACACCAGAACGTTCCAACTGAACACAGAAATGTCAATAAACCATACTATCGACATTCCAATCAATTCCGAGCGATTCCCTTATTATACTTACATATTTTAATATGGAAGTATATTGTTATTCAATTTTTTATTTTTCACTATTATTATTATTTATTATTCTTAATATATTTTGAAACCCTTATATCTCAGAAAGTTTAAAAGTTAAAGCATTGAAATTTGGTAGGTATATGCACCATGCCAAGATGCATGGTAATGGAGCATTTAGGTTTGTGCCCTAACTTGCTTACCAGAGTTATGGCCCTTAAACCAAAATTTTGGAAAAAGTTTGTGCGCAGATTTTCTCCTGTAAGAAGTCAAGCAGCTGAATTCGGTTCACGTAATCGTGTTAACTAAGGAAAGGGCACGAATCGGGGAAATTTTCACCAAGGTCCGAAAACAATTTGTTGACCCGGGGAGGGGTGCAAAATTTGTCAATTTTTTTCTTGTCACCGATTCCAACCATTTTTACTGTCGGGTATCTATACGATGTACTGATGCTACTCGTGAAAGAATTTTGTAAATCGGGTGAGAAATTACCAAGTTATAACACATCGAAAAATGTACTAATAAAGTCCATGTGTAGAAAGTGCTTGTGTCCCGATCTTCTCCTAGACGAAGCGCAACAGCTGGATTTGCTCTATGTGAGCGTCTTAAACATAGACAGAAGACCAAACCAGGACATTTTTACAAAGGTCCGCTCAATTTTTCGTGGGCTAAGGGAGGGGCAAAATATGTCAATTTTTTTTTTGTCGCCGATTTTAACCAAAATGGTTGTGAAGTATCTGTAGGATGTACTAAGTATTATCGTGCGTGAATTTTGTGAATCGGTTGACAAATGTAGAAATGGTGGCCCTTTCCTTTTTTCAAGTTTACAGGGAAAGCACTATGAATTTATATTTCTTCAACCAATCGTGACGTGTTTAATATCATTCGATGGGGAATTTTTAGCTCTTTTAAACGATTATTCATTTGCTGCATTATGTCGAATGAGTCCGGAGATATTCAAAAACGTATGAACCAGAAACATACATATTGGCCTACATAGTAAAATATCGGCGCAATACCTCACCAAAACCCTAGTAAATATTATAGGAGCATAAAATACGAACACAATGGCGCAAATATTAGCTCGATATCTCGAAAATTGGCCGATATATGGCGACTTTTCTACCCGCGTCATCAAATTTCGAGGCATGGGTGGGGGTCACACCAGAACGTTCCAACTGAACACAGAAATGTCAATAAACCATACTATCGACATTCCAATCAATTCCGAGCGATTCCCTTATTATACTTACATATTTTAATATGGAAGTATATTGTTATTCAATTTTTTATTTTTCACTATTATTATTATTTATTATTCTTAATATATTTTGAAACCCTTATATCTCAGAAAGTTTAAAAGTTAAAGCATTGAAATTTGGTAGGTATATGCACCATGCCAAGATGCATGGTAATGGAGCATTTAGGTTTGTGCCCTAACTTGCTTACCAGAGTTATGGCCCTTAAACCAAAATTTTGGAAAAAGTTTGTGCGCAGATTTTCTCCTGTAAGAAGTCAAGCAGCTGAATTCGGTTCACGTAATCGTGTTAACTAAGGAAAGGGCACGAATCGGGGAAATTTTCACCAAGGTCCGAAAACAATTTGTTGACCCGGGGAGGGGTGCAAAATTTGTCAATTTTTTTCTTGTCACCGATTCCAACCATTTTTACTGTCGGGTATCTATACGATGTACTGATGCTACTCGTGAAAGAATTTTGTAAATCGGGTGAGAAATTACCAAGTTATAACACATCGAAAAATGTACTAATAAAGTCCATGTGTAGAAAGTGCTTGTGTCCCGATCTTCTCCTAGACGAAGCGCAACAGCTGGATTTGCTCTATGTGAGCGTCTTAAACATAGACAGAAGACCAAACCAGGACATTTTTACAAAGGTCCGCTCAATTTTTCGTGGGCTAAGGGAGGGGCAAAATATGTCAATTTTTTTTTTGTCGCCGATTTTAACCAAAATGGTTGTGAAGTATCTGTAGGATGTACTAAGTATTATCGTGCGTGAATTTTGTGAATCGGTTGACAAATGTAGAAATGGTGGCCCTTTCCTTTTTTCAAGTTTACAGGGAAAGCACTATGAATTTATATTTCTTCAACCAATCGTGACGTGTTTAATATCATTCGATGGGGAATTTTTAGCTCTTTTAAACGATTATTCATTTGCTGCATTATGTCGAATGAGTCCGGAGATATTCAAAAACGTATGAACCAGAAACATACATATTGGCCTACATAGTAAAATATCGGCGCAATACCTCACCAAAACCCTAGTAAATATTATAGGAGCATAAAATACGAACACAATGGCGCAAATATTAGCTCGATATCTCGAAAATTGGCCGATATATGGCGACTTTTCTACCCGCGTCATCAAATTTCGAGGCATGGGTGGGGGTCACACCAGAACGTTCCAACTGAACACAGAAATGTCAATAAACCATACTATCGACATTCCAATCAATTCCGAGCGATTCCCTTATTATACTTACATATTTTAATATGGAAGTATATTGTTATTCAATTTTTTATTTTTCACTATTATTATTATTTATTATTCTTAATATATTTTGAAACCCTTATATCTCAGAAAGTTTAAAAGTTAAAGCATTGAAATTTGGTAGGTATATGCACCATGCCAAGATGCATGGTAATGGAGCATTTAGGTTTGTGCCCTAACTTGCTTACCAGAGTTATGGCCCTTAAACCAAAATTTTGGAAAAAGTTTGTGCGCAGATTTTCTCCTGTAAGAAGTCAAGCAGCTGAATTCGGTTCACGTAATCGTGTTAACTAAGGAAAGGGCACGAATCGGGGAAATTTTCACCAAGGTCCGAAAACAATTTGTTGACCCGGGGAGGGGTGCAAAATTTGTCAATTTTTTTCTTGTCACCGATTCCAACCATTTTTACTGTCGGGTATCTATACGATGTACTGATGCTACTCGTGAAAGAATTTTGTAAATCGGGTGAGAAATTACCAAGTTATAACACATCGAAAAATGTACTAATAAAGTCCATGTGTAGAAAGTGCTTGTGTCCCGATCTTCTCCTAGACGAAGCGCAACAGCTGGATTTGCTCTATGTGAGCGTCTTAAACATAGACAGAAGACCAAACCAGGACATTTTTACAAAGGTCCGCTCAATTTTTCGTGGGCTAAGGGAGGGGCAAAATATGTCAATTTTTTTTTTGTCGCCGATTTTAACCAAAATGGTTGTGAAGTATCTGTAGGATGTACTAAGTATTATCGTGCGTGAATTTTGTGAATCGGTTGACAAATGTAGAAATGGTGGCCCTTTCCTTTTTTCAAGTTTACAGGGAAAGCACTATGAATTTATATTTCTTCAACCAATCGTGACGTGTTTAATATCATTCGATGGGGAATTTTTAGCTCTTTTAAACGATTATTCATTTGCTGCATTATGTCGAATGAGTCCGGAGATATTCAAAAACGTATGAACCAGAAACATACATATTGGCCTACATAGTAAAATATCGGCGCAATACCTCACCAAAACCCTAGTAAATATTATAGGAGCATAAAATACGAACACAATGGCGCAAATATTAGCTCGATATCTCGAAAATTGGCCGATATATGGCGACTTTTCTACCCGCGTCATCAAATTTCGAGGCATGGGTGGGGGTCACACCAGAACGTTCCAACTGAACACAGAAATGTCAATAAACCATACTATCGACATTCCAATCAATTCCGAGCGATTCCCTTATTATACTTACATATTTTAATATGGAAGTATATTGTTATTCAATTTTTTATTTTTCACTATTATTATTATTTATTATTCTTAATATATTTTGAAACCCTTATATCTCAGAAAGTTTAAAAGTTAAAGCATTGAAATTTGGTAGGTATATGCACCATGCCAAGATGCATGGTAATGGAGCATTTAGGTTTGTGCCCTAACTTGCTTACCAGAGTTATGGCCCTTAAACCAAAATTTTGGAAAAAGTTTGTGCGCAGATTTTCTCCTGTAAGAAGTCAAGCAGCTGAATTCGGTTCACGTAATCGTGTTAACTAAGGAAAGGGCACGAATCGGGGAAATTTTCACCAAGGTCCGAAAACAATTTGTTGACCCGGGGAGGGGTGCAAAATTTGTCAATTTTTTTCTTGTCACCGATTCCAACCATTTTTACTGTCGGGTATCTATACGATGTACTGATGCTACTCGTGAAAGAATTTTGTAAATCGGGTGAGAAATTACCAAGTTATAACACATCGAAAAATGTACTAATAAAGTCCATGTGTAGAAAGTGCTTGTGTCCCGATCTTCTCCTAGACGAAGCGCAACAGCTGGATTTGCTCTATGTGAGCGTCTTAAACATAGACAGAAGACCAAACCAGGACATTTTTACAAAGGTCCGCTCAATTTTTCGTGGGCTAAGGGAGGGGCAAAATATGTCAATTTTTTTTTTGTCGCCGATTTTAACCAAAATGGTTGTGAAGTATCTGTAGGATGTACTAAGTATTATCGTGCGTGAATTTTGTGAATCGGTTGACAAATGTAGAAATGGTGGCCCTTTCCTTTTTTCAAGTTTACAGGGAAAGCACTATGAATTTATATTTCTTCAACCAATCGTGACGTGTTTAATATCATTCGATGGGGAATTTTTAGCTCTTTTAAACGATTATTCATTTGCTGCATTATGTCGAATGAGTCCGGAGATATTCAAAAACGTATGAACCAGAAACATACATATTGGCCTACATAGTAAAATATCGGCGCAATACCTCACCAAAACCCTAGTAAATATTATAGGAGCATAAAATACGAACACAATGGCGCAAATATTAGCTCGATATCTCGAAAATTGGCCGATATATGGCGACTTTTCTACCCGCGTCATCAAATTTCGAGGCATGGGTGGGGGTCACACCAGAACGTTCCAACTGAACACAGAAATGTCAATAAACCATACTATCGACATTCCAATCAATTCCGAGCGATTCCCTTATTATACTTACATATTTTAATATGGAAGTATATTGTTATTCAATTTTTTATTTTTCACTATTATTATTATTTATTATTCTTAATATATTTTGAAACCCTTATATCTCAGAAAGTTTAAAAGTTAAAGCATTGAAATTTGGTAGGTATATGCACCATGCCAAGATGCATGGTAATGGAGCATTTAGGTTTGTGCCCTAACTTGCTTACCAGAGTTATGGCCCTTAAACCAAAATTTTGGAAAAAGTTTGTGCGCAGATTTTCTCCTGTAAGAAGTCAAGCAGCTGAATTCGGTTCACGTAATCGTGTTAACTAAGGAAAGGGCACGAATCGGGGAAATTTTCACCAAGGTCCGAAAACAATTTGTTGACCCGGGGAGGGGTGCAAAATTTGTCAATTTTTTTCTTGTCACCGATTCCAACCATTTTTACTGTCGGGTATCTATACGATGTACTGATGCTACTCGTGAAAGAATTTTGTAAATCGGGTGAGAAATTACCAAGTTATAACACATCGAAAAATGTACTAATAAAGTCCATGTGTAGAAAGTGCTTGTGTCCCGATCTTCTCCTAGACGAAGCGCAACAGCTGGATTTGCTCTATGTGAGCGTCTTAAACATAGACAGAAGACCAAACCAGGACATTTTTACAAAGGTCCGCTCAATTTTTCGTGGGCTAAGGGAGGGGCAAAATATGTCAATTTTTTTTTTGTCGCCGATTTTAACCAAAATGGTTGTGAAGTATCTGTAGGATGTACTAAGTATTATCGTGCGTGAATTTTGTGAATCGGTTGACAAATGTAGAAATGGTGGCCCTTTCCTTTTTTCAAGTTTACAGGGAAAGCACTATGAATTTATATTTCTTCAACCAATCGTGACGTGTTTAATATCATTCGATGGGGAATTTTTAGCTCTTTTAAACGATTATTCATTTGCTGCATTATGTCGAATGAGTCCGGAGATATTCAAAAACGTATGAACCAGAAACATACATATTGGCCTACATAGTAAAATATCGGCGCAATACCTCACCAAAACCCTAGTAAATATTATAGGAGCATAAAATACGAACACAATGGCGCAAATATTAGCTCGATATCTCGAAAATTGGCCGATATATGGCGACTTTTCTACCCGCGTCATCAAATTTCGAGGCATGGGTGGGGGTCACACCAGAACGTTCCAACTGAACACAGAAATGTCAATAAACCATACTATCGACATTCCAATCAATTCCGAGCGATTCCCTTATTATACTTACATATTTTAATATGGAAGTATATTGTTATTCAATTTTTTATTTTTCACTATTATTATTATTTATTATTCTTAATATATTTTGAAACCCTTATATCTCAGAAAGTTTAAAAGTTAAAGCATTGAAATTTGGTAGGTATATGCACCATGCCAAGATGCATGGTAATGGAGCATTTAGGTTTGTGCCCTAACTTGCTTACCAGAGTTATGGCCCTTAAACCAAAATTTTGGAAAAAGTTTGTGCGCAGATTTTCTCCTGTAAGAAGTCAAGCAGCTGAATTCGGTTCACGTAATCGTGTTAACTAAGGAAAGGGCACGAATCGGGGAAATTTTCACCAAGGTCCGAAAACAATTTGTTGACCCGGGGAGGGGTGCAAAATTTGTCAATTTTTTTCTTGTCACCGATTCCAACCATTTTTACTGTCGGGTATCTATACGATGTACTGATGCTACTCGTGAAAGAATTTTGTAAATCGGGTGAGAAATTACCAAGTTATAACACATCGAAAAATGTACTAATAAAGTCCATGTGTAGAAAGTGCTTGTGTCCCGATCTTCTCCTAGACGAAGCGCAACAGCTGGATTTGCTCTATGTGAGCGTCTTAAACATAGACAGAAGACCAAACCAGGACATTTTTACAAAGGTCCGCTCAATTTTTCGTGGGCTAAGGGAGGGGCAAAATATGTCAATTTTTTTTTTGTCGCCGATTTTAACCAAAATGGTTGTGAAGTATCTGTAGGATGTACTAAGTATTATCGTGCGTGAATTTTGTGAATCGGTTGACAAATGTAGAAATGGTGGCCCTTTCCTTTTTTCAAGTTTACAGGGAAAGCACTATGAATTTATATTTCTTCAACCAATCGTGACGTGTTTAATATCATTCGATGGGGAATTTTTAGCTCTTTTAAACGATTATTCATTTGCTGCATTATGTCGAATGAGTCCGGAGATATTCAAAAACGTATGAACCAGAAACATACATATTGGCCTACATAGTAAAATATCGGCGCAATACCTCACCAAAACCCTAGTAAATATTATAGGAGCATAAAATACGAACACAATGGCGCAAATATTAGCTCGATATCTCGAAAATTGGCCGATATATGGCGACTTTTCTACCCGCGTCATCAAATTTCGAGGCATGGGTGGGGGTCACACCAGAACGTTCCAACTGAACACAGAAATGTCAATAAACCATACTATCGACATTCCAATCAATTCCGAGCGATTCCCTTATTATACTTACATATTTTAATATGGAAGTATATTGTTATTCAATTTTTTATTTTTCACTATTATTATTATTTATTATTCTTAATATATTTTGAAACCCTTATATCTCAGAAAGTTTAAAAGTTAAAGCATTGAAATTTGGTAGGTATATGCACCATGCCAAGATGCATGGTAATGGAGCATTTAGGTTTGTGCCCTAACTTGCTTACCAGAGTTATGGCCCTTAAACCAAAATTTTGGAAAAAGTTTGTGCGCAGATTTTCTCCTGTAAGAAGTCAAGCAGCTGAATTCGGTTCACGTAATCGTGTTAACTAAGGAAAGGGCACGAATCGGGGAAATTTTCACCAAGGTCCGAAAACAATTTGTTGACCCGGGGAGGGGTGCAAAATTTGTCAATTTTTTTCTTGTCACCGATTCCAACCATTTTTACTGTCGGGTATCTATACGATGTACTGATGCTACTCGTGAAAGAATTTTGTAAATCGGGTGAGAAATTACCAAGTTATAACACATCGAAAAATGTACTAATAAAGTCCATGTGTAGAAAGTGCTTGTGTCCCGATCTTCTCCTAGACGAAGCGCAACAGCTGGATTTGCTCTATGTGAGCGTCTTAAACATAGACAGAAGACCAAACCAGGACATTTTTACAAAGGTCCGCTCAATTTTTCGTGGGCTAAGGGAGGGGCAAAATATGTCAATTTTTTTTTTGTCGCCGATTTTAACCAAAATGGTTGTGAAGTATCTGTAGGATGTACTAAGTATTATCGTGCGTGAATTTTGTGAATCGGTTGACAAATGTAGAAATGGTGGCCCTTTCCTTTTTTCAAGTTTACAGGGAAAGCACTATGAATTTATATTTCTTCAACCAATCGTGACGTGTTTAATATCATTCGATGGGGAATTTTTAGCTCTTTTAAACGATTATTCATTTGCTGCATTATGTCGAATGAGTCCGGAGATATTCAAAAACGTATGAACCAGAAACATACATATTGGCCTACATAGTAAAATATCGGCGCAATACCTCACCAAAACCCTAGTAAATATTATAGGAGCATAAAATACGAACACAATGGCGCAAATATTAGCTCGATATCTCGAAAATTGGCCGATATATGGCGACTTTTCTACCCGCGTCATCAAATTTCGAGGCATGGGTGGGGGTCACACCAGAACGTTCCAACTGAACACAGAAATGTCAATAAACCATACTATCGACATTCCAATCAATTCCGAGCGATTCCCTTATTATACTTACATATTTTAATATGGAAGTATATTGTTATTCAATTTTTTATTTTTCACTATTATTATTATTTATTATTCTTAATATATTTTGAAACCCTTATATCTCAGAAAGTTTAAAAGTTAAAGCATTGAAATTTGGTAGGTATATGCACCATGCCAAGATGCATGGTAATGGAGCATTTAGGTTTGTGCCCTAACTTGCTTACCAGAGTTATGGCCCTTAAACCAAAATTTTGGAAAAAGTTTGTGCGCAGATTTTCTCCTGTAAGAAGTCAAGCAGCTGAATTCGGTTCACGTAATCGTGTTAACTAAGGAAAGGGCACGAATCGGGGAAATTTTCACCAAGGTCCGAAAACAATTTGTTGACCCGGGGAGGGGTGCAAAATTTGTCAATTTTTTTCTTGTCACCGATTCCAACCATTTTTACTGTCGGGTATCTATACGATGTACTGATGCTACTCGTGAAAGAATTTTGTAAATCGGGTGAGAAATTACCAAGTTATAACACATCGAAAAATGTACTAATAAAGTCCATGTGTAGAAAGTGCTTGTGTCCCGATCTTCTCCTAGACGAAGCGCAACAGCTGGATTTGCTCTATGTGAGCGTCTTAAACATAGACAGAAGACCAAACCAGGACATTTTTACAAAGGTCCGCTCAATTTTTCGTGGGCTAAGGGAGGGGCAAAATATGTCAATTTTTTTTTTGTCGCCGATTTTAACCAAAATGGTTGTGAAGTATCTGTAGGATGTACTAAGTATTATCGTGCGTGAATTTTGTGAATCGGTTGACAAATGTAGAAATGGTGGCCCTTTCCTTTTTTCAAGTTTACAGGGAAAGCACTATGAATTTATATTTCTTCAACCAATCGTGACGTGTTTAATATCATTCGATGGGGAATTTTTAGCTCTTTTAAACGATTATTCATTTGCTGCATTATGTCGAATGAGTCCGGAGATATTCAAAAACGTATGAACCAGAAACATACATATTGGCCTACATAGTAAAATATCGGCGCAATACCTCACCAAAACCCTAGTAAATATTATAGGAGCATAAAATACGAACACAATGGCGCAAATATTAGCTCGATATCTCGAAAATTGGCCGATATATGGCGACTTTTCTACCCGCGTCATCAAATTTCGAGGCATGGGTGGGGGTCACACCAGAACGTTCCAACTGAACACAGAAATGTCAATAAACCATACTATCGACATTCCAATCAATTCCGAGCGATTCCCTTATTATACTTACATATTTTAATATGGAAGTATATTGTTATTCAATTTTTTATTTTTCACTATTATTATTATTTATTATTCTTAATATATTTTGAAACCCTTATATCTCAGAAAGTTTAAAAGTTAAAGCATTGAAATTTGGTAGGTATATGCACCATGCCAAGATGCATGGTAATGGAGCATTTAGGTTTGTGCCCTAACTTGCTTACCAGAGTTATGGCCCTTAAACCAAAATTTTGGAAAAAGTTTGTGCGCAGATTTTCTCCTGTAAGAAGTCAAGCAGCTGAATTCGGTTCACGTAATCGTGTTAACTAAGGAAAGGGCACGAATCGGGGAAATTTTCACCAAGGTCCGAAAACAATTTGTTGACCCGGGGAGGGGTGCAAAATTTGTCAATTTTTTTCTTGTCACCGATTCCAACCATTTTTACTGTCGGGTATCTATACGATGTACTGATGCTACTCGTGAAAGAATTTTGTAAATCGGGTGAGAAATTACCAAGTTATAACACATCGAAAAATGTACTAATAAAGTCCATGTGTAGAAAGTGCTTGTGTCCCGATCTTCTCCTAGACGAAGCGCAACAGCTGGATTTGCTCTATGTGAGCGTCTTAAACATAGACAGAAGACCAAACCAGGACATTTTTACAAAGGTCCGCTCAATTTTTCGTGGGCTAAGGGAGGGGCAAAATATGTCAATTTTTTTTTTGTCGCCGATTTTAACCAAAATGGTTGTGAAGTATCTGTAGGATGTACTAAGTATTATCGTGCGTGAATTTTGTGAATCGGTTGACAAATGTAGAAATGGTGGCCCTTTCCTTTTTTCAAGTTTACAGGGAAAGCACTATGAATTTATATTTCTTCAACCAATCGTGACGTGTTTAATATCATTCGATGGGGAATTTTTAGCTCTTTTAAACGATTATTCATTTGCTGCATTATGTCGAATGAGTCCGGAGATATTCAAAAACGTATGAACCAGAAACATACATATTGGCCTACATAGTAAAATATCGGCGCAATACCTCACCAAAACCCTAGTAAATATTATAGGAGCATAAAATACGAACACAATGGCGCAAATATTAGCTCGATATCTCGAAAATTGGCCGATATATGGCGACTTTTCTACCCGCGTCATCAAATTTCGAGGCATGGGTGGGGGTCACACCAGAACGTTCCAACTGAACACAGAAATGTCAATAAACCATACTATCGACATTCCAATCAATTCCGAGCGATTCCCTTATTATACTTACATATTTTAATATGGAAGTATATTGTTATTCAATTTTTTATTTTTCACTATTATTATTATTTATTATTCTTAATATATTTTGAAACCCTTATATCTCAGAAAGTTTAAAAGTTAAAGCATTGAAATTTGGTAGGTATATGCACCATGCCAAGATGCATGGTAATGGAGCATTTAGGTTTGTGCCCTAACTTGCTTACCAGAGTTATGGCCCTTAAACCAAAATTTTGGAAAAAGTTTGTGCGCAGATTTTCTCCTGTAAGAAGTCAAGCAGCTGAATTCGGTTCACGTAATCGTGTTAACTAAGGAAAGGGCACGAATCGGGGAAATTTTCACCAAGGTCCGAAAACAATTTGTTGACCCGGGGAGGGGTGCAAAATTTGTCAATTTTTTTCTTGTCACCGATTCCAACCATTTTTACTGTCGGGTATCTATACGATGTACTGATGCTACTCGTGAAAGAATTTTGTAAATCGGGTGAGAAATTACCAAGTTATAACACATCGAAAAATGTACTAATAAAGTCCATGTGTAGAAAGTGCTTGTGTCCCGATCTTCTCCTAGACGAAGCGCAACAGCTGGATTTGCTCTATGTGAGCGTCTTAAACATAGACAGAAGACCAAACCAGGACATTTTTACAAAGGTCCGCTCAATTTTTCGTGGGCTAAGGGAGGGGCAAAATATGTCAATTTTTTTTTTGTCGCCGATTTTAACCAAAATGGTTGTGAAGTATCTGTAGGATGTACTAAGTATTATCGTGCGTGAATTTTGTGAATCGGTTGACAAATGTAGAAATGGTGGCCCTTTCCTTTTTTCAAGTTTACAGGGAAAGCACTATGAATTTATATTTCTTCAACCAATCGTGACGTGTTTAATATCATTCGATGGGGAATTTTTAGCTCTTTTAAACGATTATTCATTTGCTGCATTATGTCGAATGAGTCCGGAGATATTCAAAAACGTATGAACCAGAAACATACATATTGGCCTACATAGTAAAATATCGGCGCAATACCTCACCAAAACCCTAGTAAATATTATAGGAGCATAAAATACGAACACAATGGCGCAAATATTAGCTCGATATCTCGAAAATTGGCCGATATATGGCGACTTTTCTACCCGCGTCATCAAATTTCGAGGCATGGGTGGGGGTCACACCAGAACGTTCCAACTGAACACAGAAATGTCAATAAACCATACTATCGACATTCCAATCAATTCCGAGCGATTCCCTTATTATACTTACATATTTTAATATGGAAGTATATTGTTATTCAATTTTTTATTTTTCACTATTATTATTATTTATTATTCTTAATATATTTTGAAACCCTTATATCTCAGAAAGTTTAAAAGTTAAAGCATTGAAATTTGGTAGGTATATGCACCATGCCAAGATGCATGGTAATGGAGCATTTAGGTTTGTGCCCTAACTTGCTTACCAGAGTTATGGCCCTTAAACCAAAATTTTGGAAAAAGTTTGTGCGCAGATTTTCTCCTGTAAGAAGTCAAGCAGCTGAATTCGGTTCACGTAATCGTGTTAACTAAGGAAAGGGCACGAATCGGGGAAATTTTCACCAAGGTCCGAAAACAATTTGTTGACCCGGGGAGGGGTGCAAAATTTGTCAATTTTTTTCTTGTCACCGATTCCAACCATTTTTACTGTCGGGTATCTATACGATGTACTGATGCTACTCGTGAAAGAATTTTGTAAATCGGGTGAGAAATTACCAAGTTATAACACATCGAAAAATGTACTAATAAAGTCCATGTGTAGAAAGTGCTTGTGTCCCGATCTTCTCCTAGACGAAGCGCAACAGCTGGATTTGCTCTATGTGAGCGTCTTAAACATAGACAGAAGACCAAACCAGGACATTTTTACAATGTCAAAAATTACACAAATGACCACTGGCGATATATTTCAACATCCATTCATGTTGGCGCACTGTATTAAGTGTTGTATTGGCTAATGGGTAATCACTCAAAACAAAGTCGGCTGTCTGTCTTGCCGACCGGCCGTGATTATGCGGTTTTATCACGATGCGGCTTAAAAATGACATATTTTGAGTCCAAAAACGGTTGAAATTCATTAGTTTTAGAATAGTAGTTCGTTTTGTTTTCACTTTTTTTAAAACCCCCATTTTTTACAAAAATAATTCTCGACTTTGACATTTGAGAATTAACAGAACTGTGGTGTCCGTCGTATATTGTTATAACACTTCTCAGCATGGACCACGTTTTCATAAAGCACAATCCGTCTTATGCGCGGACTTTCGCTTGCAGTTCTCAATTCAATTGAAACTATTTTCTATCCGTTCACGCGCCCGAAAACCATTTTAATATATGATATATTCAAATTGAATGAATGGGAGTCAGCGTATCCCGTCCGACGCCCCAACCTTGCCACCCCTTAGTCGCTAATTTTGGTATCATAATTTCGGAACGTGACACTTTGCGGTTTGGTATTGGTTCACCATCTGACATAGTGCATAATTTTGTTGAATTCAGATCTGACCATTTAAAAATTGTCTCTTTATCATCTGTATGTGTCACGAGTGAAAATATATGACTTTATTGTCCGACTGTTAAGACCGCCGATTGCATATTTCGCATTAATTGGACGAGACGTAATGTAAAGTCTTATAACTTACGAATAGGCGACAACGTCGACGTCGTACATTCGTTCGCTACTCGGAAAATATACAATAAATGCCTTAAAGCGCCGACTAATTCACCACCTGCGGGTATACAAGAATATGAATCACACCAAAATTAAGCGAATTGCATATGGAATGTGTAGGTACAAGCTGCCATGTATATATCATTTCCAGAATGCTACCATTTCATGACAATCTATTTGTTAAAATACGGCACCTTAAACTGTTGGGAACATCGCGATATAGGCAAGCGAGCAAAGAGAGTTTAATGTCATCATACCATACGCTATTTCGCTGTTCCGAAATGGGTGGTCGATCAATGTAGCATAATTACATTGAACGACATATATAAGTATGTTTTTGTGTGAATAACGATTGTTAACTTGGTATTATGAACTTATGCATGACTGTGGAGACTTGCAATAACATATTAAATGGTAAAATACGCGCATTCATATCCGTATATTCTCAAAAATATCCGTCTATTTTACAAGCTCGACATGCTATATTTGTTTATGGTATACCAGGGGGGGGTGAAAACAAAAATTCCGGCACGTATGCCGGGGTGGGTGGGTGATCAAATCCACCAACAAGCAATTTTTTCCGCAACTAAAAAAAATAATTTCCTGCTTGTTTGTTAGTGTTTTGGCAACTGTAAACTGTAAACTGACTGCAGGCAGTTATCGTGTTGTATTTTGTTGCAAATTTTTAAATCCAAGATGGCCGCTGGCAGCCATGTTTTTTTGGCCGAATGACCTCAAAAGGACTCATTCCTATTTACATGTCCATGTCAACATCCATGATAAATAGTATGCACAGAAATTCATATACAGCTGTTTACAGTGAATTCCCCCCCGCAAATCTCTGTTTTAGTGTTAAAAGGGGGGTGGGGGTCAAAAAATGGTCGGAAAAAACTGCCGAAAACGGAAAAAAATTTGGCGAAGGGGGTGGGTGGGTACAAAAAATGATCGAAAGGGAAAAAATGCCATACGTGCCTGAAATTTTTGTCCGACCCCCCCCCCCCCCTGGGTATACTACCGTTTCAACACATCGGCTATTTATCATTTTGCTGGTGAGAAGGCGTATGTTCAGTTTGGTGCTATTTATGTACACAGAAAAGGCACCATTACTCGGGAAAGCAACATACCGAAATGCATATAGATGTACGCGAATCATGTTACGTTCTCACACAATGCAGCTTTCCCAAATCCGCGCTCTTTAAAATAGAATTGGCTGCATGACTGGCCTACTTCTGATGGCACAGTGTGTTGCGCACCTGTCCGATTAAGTCGCTTTGAACCAAAAATGTATACAAAATTCGCACAAGCTGTGGAAAAGTTCGCGATCTTGGACAGTCAGTACAATCGGTTGGACAGTCAGTACAATCGGTATAAACGTTTGTAATGACATAACGTGTCTTGACAGCATTACCTGTTATGCTATTTTGATATGTTTCTAAATTATATTTAATGCTTGATTCCTGATACACATATATAGTGACATTTCAGTGATCTTTCTAGAGCGTTCCCGAGCATGATAGAACTTCAAATAAAACATATTCGCCTTTGTCCCATTCTGGTGATTTGGGCTCGTTTTTAGCATGTTACTAATTTTATAATAAGGCGTAATCAAGACATGTGTTATCAGATGTGTGAGTGATTGCCATTCGCGCATAATTATTTCATAAATAAATATATCCGCTGCACGTAGATATAACCGTCACTTATAGTACTGGCCGTTGAAATCACTGACCCGACAAACTGATAAACCAAGACTTAACACTTGGCAAATTACAGATCGGCATTGATTTAAAACTTCGCACTTCATTGTGGACAGACTATAACTATCCGTATATTTCACGAGAATATACCATCCCATAGCAGTTATAATTTTTAACATCTCAAGTCTTTAATTTGGAATATAGGCACAAGAGATAGACACATGTGTGCATGTGGAACCCGTGCATGTTCTTTATTCCCGTTGCCAATTAAATATATATATTGTACACATGTGGGTATGTATACTAATAAAACCGAACTGTGTGTGTGTTCATTTGTTTGTCGGTCTGACCTGCTATTGGTGCCCAACCGGTTGGATCATGACAAACTAAAATTGGAACACACGGTGAATTGTCACGTGGAGTGTCATGGGATAGGTGCATCTGACGTCGTGTGATTTAATTTGGAATTCATGAATAATTTAATAACATGCTTACATCTATATCTACAGTATGCCCTAAGTAATCGACTCCTTAAACATAGCAGAATTATGGGTAATATTTCAGGATTTAGCGGGAAATATAGCCTGCTGACATTCATCCGAAAGCTCTCCTGAATCCCGAAAAGTTACCCATAATTCTGCTGTGTTTAAGGGGTCGATTACATAGGGCATTACTGTATATCTGCGAATTTCTGTCTGTCTGCCTGTGTCTGTCTTCTACAGAAATTACAGGAGACCATCTAGATGATACCAAAGGGTCTACTAGGGGTCACTTTTTACGAGAAATATAATTTCAAAAGTAGCCTCATTCTTAATCTTTTATTTTTGCGAACTGATGTGTTTATGATGTTCATGTATCATAATATAAGGTATGAAGTATGCATGGTTGTAACTAAATAAATACTTCAATAGTTGTGGAACGGATTAATCGAGATAAACAAAATTACGATCGAAAAGGTGAGCCACTACTTATATTCCATGACTTTTTAAAGTTATAAATATAGTGATAATTATTGTGGTTATGGTTACGGCTAGAGCATGGTTATGCTTATAGAAACATTTAGTATTGGGACATGGTACGGGTTGCCTATAGGTATGGTTATGATTAAGATTTGGGTTATGGGAAAGGTAATGATTGAGAGGGGATTTGGATTGGAATATATATGATAATTATATGGAAGTATCAAACTTCCAATAGGAAGTTTAAAAATTCTAGTTATTATTATTATTATTATTATTATTATTATTAATAACTCTCCAATAACAAGATTTCTTATTGAAACTCATTAAATACATGGCAGCAATGTGTATATGCAGGTGGCGAAGAGCTGTTGGTTCTATTACTAGTATCTCTTAAGCAACATGACAGTCCTGTTGAGGGAGGAGGGTGGGATAGCACGGGTTGATTTTTCATGTTGTATATATATATACAGGTACGAGTATCTATTTAGTAGTCATTACTAAGCTAGGTTTATTCACTATCTTGTCCCTCTACAGAACTGTCAAGCTGCATTCTTGTTATATTTATATATCTATACTTTTTATATTTATATTATATGAATGTCACACTCTGTGTTTACACTTTTGTATATATGCTTATGCTCATGTCTGCAAATTTTGCATCTTTTAGCCATTAAAAAATTATCTATCTATCTATCTATGTAAATGTTACTGTTACAGTTGAATTATCTATCGAGGTCAATTCGGTACCAAAGTTTAATAACAAACTGACGGTAAACATAGGAAAAAGTCAGAGCATTGAAAAGTATTCTGCAAATCGCATTGTTCACGTGTTCGGAGCATGTACTGAAGGATACACATGTTTTGAAATCCCGTTCTAAATGACGTTTAGCTTTCGCGTCTGTCATGATTTCTGTCAGTCTCTTTGAAAAGCCGACGATAATCCCAACGGATGTACGTCTCTAAATTTCATTTCTACAACGACGCGGCATTTCCAACATGACGTAACAAACCATTTCCAAATATGGAGTGCATTCCGGGCGTAGTAAATGTTTGTGAGAATCGTAGTATTTAGAAATAGTTATAAATACAACAAAACGCGAAAGAATAATTATCAGTCATGAAACCTCGAAGATGGTGTCTCCTATATTGCGATGAGTAAAATGAGTTATGGATATATCGCCTACATTCAATTGTCCAATAATAGTTGAGTTTGACAATGCGTGGGAAACTTGTGAACACGTCATTGACCTCTCATTATGTCAATGAAATCACGCGCGTGCTTCGCCACGCTCCACTGAAAGGGAGGGAATCCCATCAATTCATAACTGATTATGAATTAGATATCCAGAGACGTAAACTATTTTAAAAAATTTGTTTAAAGAGACTGGATTTCTGTTAGAGAATAATTGTTTACGGGAACACAGTTGAAGTAACTGAGTTTGTGCTAATATTAAACCCCGTGTATGTATATACCCTTCGGCACATTTTCAAAACATGTGCCCTTCAGCACTTTTATAAGATGAGAGTGACCCCTCCAGCCTTACTTCGCGACCAGCGATGTTTGTTGACATTGTACAGCTTTGTTTACATCACAATCGTTACAACACGCGAAATTCCGTTATTGGAGAACTATCAATGATGAGTATAAGTGCACTGGAGTCTCGAAGTGAGTCCGGAATTTGCGCAAGTGCAAATAGTGACGAGTAATTAAGTCAAGTGTATACATCCCGATAAGTGATTGACCGCATAAGTCAATGCGGTTACACGTGTAAAGTCATAAGTCAATGCGGTCACGTGTATAAATCATATTAAGTCAATGCGGTCACACGTGTGCGGACATGGGCGGACGGAGGTTCTTTAAATTTAAAACATAAATACAATAGCTGATCATAAATATAATTGCAATGTGGTGTTGGTGTGAGTAGGTTTGAGGAAGTTATCTTGGATAATATGAACTACAACGTAATGACATCGATGCATGCATGGACTCGCTCTCGCTTAGAAATGATAAACTATTACACTGTCTACTTCATGATCGACACTTTCTTAACTAAATACTCTTTGACGGGAAGTGTTTATTGAACTTATTAGCTGAACATTTCCCACCAAAGGATATGAATCCTTCTGCACTTGAATTAGATTTTCTACTTTCTGTCGTCTGCTTTGTATTATACATGTACCTGAACATCCCTCCAAATAAATAGTACACCATGCATTCAAATATATACTTAACTGATGGGAGAATCCAGAATCCATTTAGTAAAGAAAGAGTTAATTAAAACAATTCAAAGGAACTCGTAATCTTCGTCGTTTAGTTCATGCCTATACAGTAATTTGTCGCTTTCGTCTAAACCTGGTGATAAAAATAAGTCGATAGATACATTACGTACCAATATATGCAGACTATGTGTCTCGGAAAACCTCATAGAAGCCATTGATGTTATCGTCTCAAATTAAAGGAGGGCCTTTTATTTTCTCCCACTTGGAACATTAAAGAGCTTTGTGGTCTGATGTTGATAAAAAATAAAGAGTGTTTTATCACTTTTAGCGAAAAGTTGAACACAGCCGATACAGTTCAATGACTTTGTCTTTGCTAAGTATTTCAAGAGTCTATTGAGAGTTTTGTATGTTAGTCTTCGCTTGAAATGGTAACACAAAATATGGTATGTACCACTTCACTGTTGAAAAAGATCGATAACTAACTAACTTCGTTATCGGTATGTAATGTTAGAATATATAAACAATTTGCATATCATATTTTCGTATAGATTTAACGAACTATTTGGACCATCAGAACGCGACAGAAGCGAGGAATTGCTGTTCCAAATTTTAGGTCTGAAGATTACAAATCGCTTTAACCCTTTCACGACGAGAGCTGCGCTGTTGCAGCATTAAACATCATGTGCCAGTGCATTTTCTTATATATGCGAGTCTACAAAAGGGAGCCATGCATATATAAGAGAAATCACTGGCTTACAATGTCATGGTAAATATGTTAAATTGGGCCAATGCAATCTCTTATATATAAATGTGAGGCTCCCTATATGGTAGACTCGCATATATAAGAGAATTCATTGGCACAGGGTTTTCGCAAAATTTCAGGAAGCCCCAGTCATAAAAGGTTGGGGCACATACGGTTTAGTCTAGGCTCCGTCGTCTGTCCATTAGTGCGAACATATCGTCACCTTGTAACTCTGGTATAAACCATCGGATTTCGTGTCATTTGATACATGTATGATGGTAGCTCAGCTGGAGGGAAATGATACCCACGTGGACATACTACATCTTTCGTCCATTCATTCTTACCATAGTTACGACCCTTGCAATTCCGTCTCCATGCGAGCATTACATCCTGTAACTCGGGTGTTATCATCGGATTTGGTTGTCCTTTGGTATATGTTGATAGCCCAACTTGGGGAATTGTCATCAATTTATTACAGGGTTCGCCCGTTCAGTCACGAAACCCAGGTGTTCATAATCGGATTTGGCTGTGTTTTATACTAAACTGAACGTTGAGGGCATACATGTATTCCACGCTTAACGTTGCACTATATAGTCTTGTTGGCATATCTTTTGCATAGTTGCATATGCTGTCCCACAGTCTCAATGTCTTCAAGGTCTTTTGCACCTGAAATCAACAGAACAACAGCCTCGCAGTACACTAATTGTAGATTCTCAACATTCACAACTCATTTGAAAATGCATCATGACCGAATTGCTTGAAAATCGCTCTGTGTGTTTGGTGTAGGATAGTGCACAGAACACAGCGGCACCTTAATATGTTTTTAACGAGGAGGCTGGCAACAAACACTAGAGTACATGGCAGCCCTTCTATGGCAGATGAAGTGGCCCTCGACTATAATATGAGAGAAACTTCCTTGCCAATGAGGAAAACAATAAGATTTATTGTGATGCACTCAATGGCCGGATAGGAGCTCCTATAGGTATATCCAGAATGCATCATCATTACCGCAGTTATATGGCCGAATCATCAGCATTCTTGATTTGAGAATTAAATGATATAATCATATATAATCATATAATAGGGACCGAAGGGTAATTTGAGGGTGTCCTTCACCAACACTGGACTAGATTTTCAACAGGTAGACTTTTCATGCCTGAAACAAAACAGTTGGAAATTTCAGACCAGTTATATATAGGATATATACTTGCCTATTTTCTGTCTAATTTTCTGTCTAATTTTGAACTCACAAGCACGACCCCTTCAGCTTTTAGGAAACGGAAGCATGGACGCTCTAATTTTTGCTTGCGTGACCAAAATTCAAAACATGTTGAAACCTCCTATTTTGAACTTCGATATCTAACCAATAAGACTTCACATCAATGAGCTCACGAGTACGATCTAATAATTTACTGCCTTTTCGTGACGGGGGCTGCGATGGTGCAGTATTAAATATCCCGTGCCAGTATACATTCTCTTATATATTGGAGTTTCATATCGGGAACATCGCATATATAAGAGAAGCACTGGCTTACAAGGTCAAGGTAAATATTGCTAGGCTAATACATTCTCTTATATATGTGACGCTCCCTATATATGACAGACTCGCATATATAAGATTGGCACAGGGTTTTCGAAAAAATTCAGGAAGCTTCAGTCATGCCTGGAACCCCCTACATACATAAATTGTTTGCCAGCTCTTTAAATGATTTCAAGACTGATCTCTTCCGACTACAATACACCGAATCAGATATAGCCGCGACCAAAGGAAGTAAAAGTGATGCCAAAAACTCCAGACGCCGTTTAAGATGCCTTTGTGTTGTATGAATGTCATGATGTTACTCGTGTTTATTGTGTGGATATATGGAGTCTGTCTCGAGTGCATGGTATCATTAGGCATGCAATCATCGACTTGTGCCTTCTGGTGGTTATGCGTTATGCAAATATTATCTATAGTATTATTATAAGTTATGCCCTGGATCAAGTTGGTTTATTATTATCCAAAATTAGGCGTGTCTGAAGTAAGCAAAGAAGAACTAACGAATAAGAACAACTTATCGATATTGGGTACGAAGATGACACGACATTTTATATGAATTGCTATTGTCTAAATGTAGTTTTATTTCCATTTAGTATATGTGTCCTTACTACGCGATGTGACTATCTGGTTATGGTATATATTGTGTTTGTATATATGGCCTGATATGACTTGTGGAAAAGCAGTTTATCTTACACATGATCAGTAAGTATCGGAAGCGTGTGTAATAACTAAAAATTCCGCTTTGCACAAATAGTACAGAGATCCGGTTTTGGAATAGCCGACAGAACATGCTCGATAATTGATCCTATACATTTACATGTATATAGCCATTTGAGCCACACGGTGTCCTGCAGCTTGCATGATATTATGGATTTCACATGCCACGGGTCTGGACTTTAATTACTTCAAGCTTGATCTGAATTGATGGAGATCCCAATATGTCATTCCGATCGATGCATGGAGATTTCGAAAAGAAATGAGAATTTGTTCACGCTCAATGAAGCAAGCAAACTTGAAAAAATGCATAATGAGTCCGTGCCTCAATGCATATCTGATATATATATATATTTCCATACTGAGTGTGATTATCACTAAATCCAGCATTCCGATTGGTCAGCGACCACGTGACTAGTTGCAATTATTTCTCGATAAACCTGCAAGAGGGTCATAATGACAACCATAATTACATCGGCGCGTCATTGATTTTGGAGAAGAAGAACGCGTAATGTTTTGGGCGCATTTGCAATCGCGCAGGATTGACTTATTAAATCATCAGGTTTCAATATAAAGAGCCTCGTTTTGAAATTGTTCGTGTTAACTTTTGCCAATATAACATTGATTAAAAACACCTTTTGTGTCACGTAGTATTAATTTCTAAAACAAAGCAATTGAATGATACATGGATAAATTGTCGGGTTTTACACAAGTTATGACCACTTACCTCACGGTTACATCTCCATAAAAACAGTCCACATGACAGTTAATCCTTAAATAGTTTTAATTAGTAGATGCAGGTTAATTTTCCGCTTGTGCAAACTTGTCAGTGAATACTGAAATTATTTTTGTTTCCGAATCCAATAAAATTGAACAGTAAATCGGCGTGAAATGTATCCGATTTTATGTTCCAGAATAATGTAGCACATCTCATTGTAATCTGTTATTGTTCGAACATTGTTGCCAATTGTATTTTGTAAATAAAACAGAAAATAAAATGAATTTTGATGAAAGTGTTGTCTGCAGGTGAGAGAATTTGACCGGCTTTCAAAAACACGTCACGTGACAAATGGGAAATTCCGACCCGCCACGTGACAAATGGTACAAAAATAACTTCTCAGCTGGTTTCTGATCGGGTGCTGTGGGATATTTTGGGCTGGTTTTGTCACGATACACTTTTCGATTTAAATACATTTACAAAAGTGGCTTTTTCGCTAAATGTATATAAATATAAGGATTAACTGTCATGTGGACTGTTTTTATGGAGATGTAACCGTGAGGTAAGTGGTCATAACTTGTATGTAAAACCTTCGGGTTTTACACAAGTTATGACCACTTACCTCACGGTTACATCTCCATAAAAACAGTCCACATGACAGTTAATCCTTAAATAAATATATATATACCCCAGTACCAGTTATCGTATGGTCACATCTACAATTTCGGAGGAAGTGCATTGTGCTTTTCAAATATAATGGTAGATCGGTTCGTTCTGTGTCAATATTCGAACCCATGTTCCAACTGATATGCTTCTCAACTCTCGGCGAAAATGCTTCCTTTTTAAGGATGTCCCCTTAGCCGATGTGGTTATGTCGTGGATAAAATCGATCGCAGTCTGGGCAAGATGAGGTTGGCGCGGGTTCAAATTCAGACTGCCGGAAATCGGGACCGATTGTCAGTCTTGATCTGAGTTGATGAACATCTCAATGTGCCATTCCGATCGATAATGCATGCCATCTCGATAAGAAATGTGAATTTGTTCACGCTCAGTAAAGCAAGCACATGCATTTGAAGCAAAAAGCACCCATTACTGAGTCTGTACCACCATAAATCTGATATAGCTATATACGCCAGTATTAGTAATCGTATGGTCACAGATACAACTTCGGAGGAAGTGCACTGTACTATTCCAATATAATGGTTGATCCTTTCTGAGTCAATAATAGAACCCATTTTCTGACTGATATGCTTCCCAACTCTCGGTGAAAGAGCTTCCATTTTAGCTCAACTTGACGAAGTCAAGTTTGAGCTGATGCCATGGGTTTGTCGTCAGTCCGTCCATCAACAATTTCCGTTAGCACACCCTACAGGTCACATCTCTCATCCGATCGTCACCAAACTTCATATGGATCTTCGGTGTGACCTCTAGATTTGGAGACATAAATGTTTTTCGAAATTCGTTAAAAATCATGGCCACCACCAACCATCTTGGATTTCAAATTTGAATCCATCGCCGAACCCTGCTTTTATTGGAGAATTGTTTTTGATAAATTACAGGCATGTTTTTGATCACCTCTAGTAAGGAGCTATCGAATTTTAACGATTTTCGACGAAAACCATGGCCGCCGGCAGCCACCTTGGAGTTTACTCTTAAATTTGCATGACTAAATCCTTTGGCACACCCTACAGACCGCATCACTCATCCGATCGTCACTAAACTGAAAATGAATCTTTTGTGTGACCACTAGATGGGAGCCATAAAATTGTTCCGTATTTCATTGAAAAACATGGCCGCCAACGGCCATCTTGGATTTTACTCTTTGGCGCACCCAAGACCCCAATTTGACTCTCTCTCTCTCTCTCTCTCTCTCTCTCTCTCGCTCGCTCTCTCTCTCTCTCTCTCTCTCTCTCTCTCTCTCTGTGGCTGAACTTGGCGAGGTGTTTAATTTAAGGTTGATCAAGCAAGTATAATCCAAGTCGTGCCAATCATCATCATCATCATCGTCATCATCATCATCGTCATCGTCTTCTTTTTCTTCTGTTTTTGTCATCGCCCTCAACATCGGCATTGTCGCCGTAAACGCAGCAATAACGAATGAGCTATCAACGATGTGCAGGCAGCGGTAGAATGTGTTTTGCCTGTCTTATTTAGATTGAAGCCAATTAAGATGGAAATGCACGTTTTGCATAAATACAGCCAAATATGGCAAGATATTTTCAACAAAGTGTTTCTCTGGATCTATCTGGCGAAAAAAATTGAATTTCACATATCATCCACAGGTCCCCAGAACAAATATTGACCCCATCCACAATAGTACTTAATCCTTAATAGATAGATGTCTTTCTAAGTGAAAGTATTCATAATATTTCATGAATCAAGAAAAATTAAGTCTCCTCTCATGATCTTCAGATAAGATATCATGGATATATGATCTGCATTTTTGAAACAAATCTAATTTACAGAAGTTCGTGGTATCTGAAAACGGTGAAATTATACATATTTTCCATGCCATAAAAGTGAAGTAAATGAGATTATAATAACCAATTGGTGGTTCGATGGTTCGATGGTTCTTAAATATTGTATCACAATAATTGCTTGTACCAAATTTCACAAATAAATTCGTGACAGATTTTGAGAAAATCCATTTGGAAATACCAGGAAATTTTGGCCAAACGTGCATCTGACCATTAAGCATGTGGGTGGTCGGTCGCATTGTGGCAGCTTGTTAAAATAAATGTCACCACCGACTATTGTTTACAGGTTTCGCTTGACGTTGGCCGATATCTACAATCGTGTAGATTTGGCACCATGAAACCATGTGACTGTTATGGTATATAGTGTTTATCCACAGCAATACCATAGAAATACACGTTACAGGTTACCTTGTGTGGCTGAACTTTGCTTTAGTGTTTAGTTTAACCCTTTCAGTGCCAGGTCCGATTTTTGTATCAACCAATATACCCTGTGCCAATGCATTCTCTTATATATGCGAGTCGACCATAGGTCGCCTCGCATATATAAGAGAATGCATTGCCCTAACAATATTTCATCATTTGTTATTATTTTTTACAATTTTTTACAATTTTAATAATTTTTTCTTATAATCTTTAACAGACTTATTTTGTAGGTTTAGAGCCAGGGAATCTTACGTTTTTCATGGGCATCAAAATTATTACTATTAATACTTGGTGGTAGTTTTGAGTTATAACATGCCCCTAAGGTTTTATCCAGTTTGTTTTTAAATTCGCTATAGCATGCTTAAGCATACCCAAAAAAATCCAGACCGTAAATTAGGGCCGATGATATCGGCGTCTGGCACTGAAAGGGTTAAGGTTGGTCAAGTATAGTCCAAATCGTGGCAATTTCATCATCATCATCGTACTGATGTGATCTGGCGAATGGTTTTGATAGCGATTTCTATGCTTATTTGCGTTCTAAATTATAATATATTGTGTAATATGTGAACTACGAAGGCACTTGCTGAGCTATATGTGATCCAATTAACCTTTTTGTTTTACTAATTGCGAGTAGTTCCCTTAGGGTTGTAATTGAACTTATTATCTGAACATTTCCGCCCAATAAATCGGACTCCTTCAGTACTTGATGTTGGGTTTCTGTTATAAAAATTGGTCGGTGTGTGTATAATATATTCATTTACGGACTTATATGTTGTGGAGTCATTTCCAGAAGTGATAGAAAATGTCGCATCAAAAGAAAAATCGTTTCCTTAATATGATGTAAAATAAAGAGCGTTTATAACTAAAATTATATGAAAAAACGTGCTGCTAATTTAAGTGCAAAGTTTCTATCATTTAACTTGCTTTTTGTTTAGTACATTCAGATGAAGTGTATATATATGACGATACAGTTACCAGGCTTCAGTGAACGATAGACTTGGCACATATATTTGATAGTTCACTCAAGTTAACTGGTGCAGACTAATTATTATGACGATTTGCCAGGGGGTATTCCATGTGATGTGCATAAAGAGGACTTCAAAGAGATAGTACCACGGGGGGAAATGGAAAAACTTATCTCGACAATGAACGCCATATGAATAAAATATGATATTATTTCTCATCTCATTTTCAGCTAATCTTCACCTGAAGGTGGTCGCATGCAACATCACAGAAAAGTGCGTTTGACGTGCAACTAATTTGAATGCATGTAATGAATGTTTATTAAGCGTACGCATAACATTCGATAAAAAGTAGTAAAACGCAGACCACCGTCGACGGGAATTATATGGTTTAAGGTGGCGTTTACTTGCAGTTTGTTTAAAAAATTAATACCGATGGTCGCGACGAAGTTTACAAAAGCTAAATCTACAAAATGTCTAAGTGAACGTTCAGACGACCACGTAAGTGGGAAGATTTCCGTCGTAGGGAGTACATTCTTCAACAATTTTTATCAATTTTTATCAATATTTCTTACATTCTTTAACAATTTTTTATAATTTTGTTCATGTTTTGTTTCATTTTTTAACAATGCTCATGCTCACGTCAAAATCGTAGATCAAAACATAATATCAAGCACTGTTTGATTTTAGATGCGAAATCGTGGCGTATCCTTTGTTACCTCCATTTGCGACGTAATCGCAGTCGTGTGTATGTAAAAATCGTAGCTGGAAATGACCGTAGGGTTGTCAATCACGTGCATTAGGAACAACCTACGATATCATAATGTACGACGACATCGCAATCGTCTGAACAAACTATCCACAATCTCGTCGGGCCCGATTGCTCCACTTGCGATTGAATCGTGGTCAGATATAGTAATAGAAACAATGAAAATCTAGAGTAATGTAATACCACAATTCGTTTATAATCTGGAAAAATAGCTTCAGTTGTTCAACTATACCGCTCGTTTTAATTTATGTATGCTTCACACATAAACAGGGTAATATCATATACGCATTGATCGTTAAAGGGGAACTGTACACTAAATGTGCTCTATGTGCTCTATGAGCGATTCAAACAACATGGTAATTATAATGAAAATGAGTTTATGACTCGAGTCATAAACTAATTTTCACTATATATACCATTATCAGATGAGTAGGTTTTTCCGCTCAGATGAGTTGGGTTTTCCGCTCAAAACATATAATCAAAATATGTGACTTGCGAGTGGCCTCTCTTTGAATTTCAGCAATAGGCTACATTCAGCTCCTAAAATATTACCCATTTATTAAAATTCTGTGACATTAATCTTATGAATGTTCAACTATGAGGAAGTTGTAATTTCTTCTAGCGCAACATTAAAGGTACTCAACCCGTAAAGAGGGTCCCCGTCTCAACAGATTCCAACAACAACAATCCGATCAGAGGGTCCTATATTACTATTTCTTTGGCTTTGGGGGTAAAAAATATTTGATTCGAGTCGAGGAACCCATCAAACAAAGCTCAGAGTTATTAGATATTGATTTTTCAAATTTGTTATGTTCTCGAGATCAGTACTAATAACTGCCGTAATCTGCTCTGGATGTGTTCTCCAAATCTATTCAAACAGACAAGGATGAATAACTCTAAAATCAAGTGGTAATTTTAACGCAATTTTGATTGAGTTCTGGGCCAGATAGTATTCCCGATAATGAAAAATAATAGATTTCTAAAATCGATATCTAACAAATCTGAGCTTTGATGGGTGACTTCCTCGACTCGAATAAAATATTTTTGACCCCCGAAGCCATTGAAATAGTAATTGAGAGGAGTTTTATCGGGTTGAGTACCTTTAAATGCATTCTCTTATATGTGCGAGTGGACCATATAAATGCATTGGCCTAACAAATTTTTATAAATTTTTCTCACATTCTTTAACAATTTTTATAAAAAAATTTAAATAATTTTGTCTTACATTCTTTAACAAATTTATAAAAAAAAATTATAATTTTTTCTTACATTCTATAACAATTTTTATAATTTTTTCTTATAATTTTGATCATTTTTTATTACATTCTTAAACAATTTTATTTTATTTTTTTCATTTTTTCTTACATTCTTTATTAATTTTTATATTTTTTTTCTTACATTCTTCAACAATTTTTATCAATTTTTATCAATATTTCTTACATTCTTTAACAATTTTTTATAATTTTGTTCATGTTTTGTTTCATTTTTTAACAATTATAACAAAAATAATATAAAATTTGTTAGGCCAATGCATTCTCTTATATATGCGAGCGACCTATGGTCGACTCGGATATATAAGAGAATGCATTGGCACAGGGTAAATGTGGCCGCCACCGTTGATGTATGGATCGATACGTTTATTATAGCTTAGCTGCAAACCAATACACAACATACATGTAGGTGTATTGCTGCATGAACAAAACATACAACAGGGAAATATACAGATATATATATATATACTTATACAATTTATAACCACCGGTTAGCCTATATTATGTATATCATTTTACCTTATCAATTGGTAACTTTGTTTTCGTTTTCGCCAAGCTCCTTCGGCGAATCCTCAATACAATTTTGCAGTGCTACCTTAATATGTCAGTGAGCTATGCCAACGGATGCCCACGTCAACCAAGAACTGACACGAGCCGTCGAAGTGTTTGCGTGTTCACGTGGTTCCTGAGTTGATCATATCGTTCAACAGTTCCTTGTTTTTCGGTTCATCAGCATAATTAAGCCTCTGTTCATCGTATCTATCATCTCAGGTCCGCTAACGCGAGCAATTAACTGCGTGGTATATGTTTGTTTTCTGATGATAAACAACGCTGGTATCCTGCACTTCGCGTGTTGCGATGATAAATATGTTACCTGTTAAGCCGTAATTGTCTGGAACAATGGAATACCTGTATCAGAGTGATCATTAGAGATCAAGTAATTATCCCTTTTGAATCGGGTAAACAATTCACACAAAGGTTAATGCAGCACAGTCTTGTTGTGTGACGTCATGATATCTCGCGTGTTTTTTTCTGTTCTCACCCTATATGAAATGGGATCCATCGCTTGTATATATAGTAGCCTCGCATTCTAGCGTTCATAGCAGCGGGTGTGACTAAACACCATTGGAACAGCCCAGACCGCCCGGTGGTGTCTAGGTTTAATTTTAGTGGCCAGAACAGTACGATGGTCTCATGAAACGGACTGAAACCGCGGCCACACAGAAGTACCGCTATTAACCGTCGACTTGCCTGGCAATAGTGCGCCCACAATAACATGCCATGTAGACCGAACCCCCATGTCGCCCTTGTATATCGCTAAAGAAATACACACATATATGCATGTAACGGAACTACCGTATTATAGACTACATTTGCGGAGAAAAAAAGGCGAATCGCCCACCAAAGCCTGGCAAATAACCCTAAAAACGCCGCCATCGCCGAATATGTTTGCCGCGAATGAAGCTAACAGTCCGTGGACCGCCCCTGCATGTGCTGTGTGGTGGTAATTTTAGTGGCTAAACCAGTGCGGTGGTCTCACGAAAACACGCAAATGCATGCACGAACGGGGCCTCGACCAAACAGAAGTGCCGCTATTATTATAACCCATAACTTGCCAGAATTGCAATATTTTGACACCCAGACCAGACCCCAATGTCGCCACCGTACCGATAAGAAGTCCCCGCACATATGTAGCAGATCTATACCGTCGACTAGATTCGCGAAGAAACACAGGCGAATCGTCAACCAAATCCGCGACCAAATTCAAACTTGGCCTAAGTTTGTCTTCTGAAATTTGAACCACGAAATCAAGAGATTCAGTAGTAGTATATATTGAGCTGTGTCACCCCCAAGCGAGGAAGAGCCGAAGAGCCAATGTTTACATAACACGTTGCTATGTTGTGTTGTTAAGGGGGGTATTTAAATTTAAAGGTAGACAATGGGTTTAAAGGGACAACAATTGAATTTAAATGGATGCTATTGAAATGTATTTAAAGGGAAAGATATAAGAATGAATCGGGTCATTGAATTTAATGAGTGTGTTGAATGGGTTGTAATTGATAGAGTATACAAGAATGAATCGGATCATTGAAACTGTTTCGAGTGAGATCAGGTCAGTGATTTATCTATAATTGAATGACAGATATATAAGAATTTGTTTTGTGCGGCTGAATTAGATAGGATCTTGCATGGGATAACAAATGGATGTAATTGATAGAGTATACAATACGGGCATAATTGGAATGATATGGGGAAGCAACCGATCAGTAAGTATTAGTCAAATGAACGAGTTTTATATATGTTACTATTTGGCAAGATCAGTCTTCATCAGATGACAGTGGGTACGAAGCGGACGATGACGAATGAATACAGCGAAAAAAGAAAAAAAACTCGGGATTCTTTTGAACCCCCAACTATCAATTAATATTAGTTATATTCCATAATCCCTCTGTTGATTCAGTTGGTTAGGACTCCAAGCAGATATTTCGTCCCAGATATAGCAAGTCGTGGGTTCAAACAGAGTGATAGTAGTCGACAAGTTTGAACATAACCTCTGGGCGCCGCATATATCACGTGGTTTCCGCCACCAAGGTAGAGTTTATCCATATAGCAGAAGGTGATCGTATATGATCGAAAACGGGTATAAATATTATATAGTATAGGTTACATATTCGGGTAGATGGTTTGACTGCCTAAGCCCTAGACTCCTCAACCTCAGCCACCAGGGGTGAGAGGTCACATCGCGGTGTGTTATCACTAATGGAATAGGATATTGGGGTGATAAACGATCGCGTTAACCCTATTGCGTATCGCCTACAATATGAAAGAAAATAGGGGGGGCGTGTACTTGGGTGGAGGTTATGCGGATATCGCAGATAAGAAGATACCGTTGATATATATTGGTACTATAAAAGGAATATATAACGCTGTTATATTACGAACACCAATATTATATGGAACAATGAAGACAAATAAACAGTATAGTGTATCAACATTTGCTTTATTCGACACCAAGAATAATAGGTTTATTGCAGTTAATCATCGATTGTCATCGTCGTCATCTTGCTCAGAGTCTTGAGAGGAGTCCATCTGATTATCGTTTTTGTCCTCACTTTTATTTCTCATGTACTCCATCAGGAGGGGTTTATATGTCCTCAAAGAAATCCGAACAGCAGGGAGTATATCATAGCTATCATCTAGCATCTTATACACACGATCCATGATCTTGTTATGAGTTTTCCCACCACTAACTTCAAGTAAATTTCGTATAAATGCAGCGTATATGTTTAAGAAACGCCTTTCATACTCGGGACGTATCTTCACTTTCGATTTTTCTTCAGCCTCGTCTTCCGTCAATCCTTTCTTCATATAACGTTCAACTAATTCATCTAATTCTGCTTTATTGTCATCTTGGGCCTGTAACCACACCTCTTCGAAATAATCGTTTTCTTTTTCAGTCGGAAGTTTTAATATTAGTCTGTCCTGGTCCGGAATTAATTCTATTTTATTCGTGTCAGTTTTCTGTTTTTTATTATTCACCCGTGCATTTTCAATTGATTCTCTTTTCTTCCTATCAGAACACCAATTTTTAATGTGCCTTTGTACATCATGCTGGGTCTCAAATACGACACCACAATCGTCACAGCTTGGCATGATGTTGCCTTCGCTTTCAGAGTCGTATTCCTGCTGTAACAATAGCCCAGGGTATGTAGTTTCACTGATATTATCTTTCTTTTGATGCGTTATCACATCGACGGGCTCATCAACACTACTGTTATTTGACAATATGCTTTCTTGTTTTATACTAGTCTTTGTCAGCACATTACTACGAAGTCGCAAATTTTCTGGAGTATTCGTTTTTAAGTCAACTACGAGATAACCAAATGGTTGATTGGTAGCTTCATTGAAATGGGACATAAAGTGTTGTGTTTTCTCTGGATACATTTGACGAGCTAGAGTCATTACCTGCATTTTATCTATAGGGTTGTTGAATAGAATCAAGTAGTGGCAATTTCTCCGTTGGGTAGGGTCCTTGTTATAGTAGAGAGATTGATTAATCGCAACCACTGATATACCCAAATGGTGACTGCCTTCCGTGAATAATTCAGTAACCCGCGAATCCTTGGATGCCGTAGACATAAGGTCATCAAGTACAATCAGACATTTTTTTCCAGAATGAATGAGGGTGTCCAAGTTAGTCGGAAGACCTTGTATAAACTGGACAGATGGCGCGACTGTGTCCTTGATTTCATCGTATAATGGCTGCCAGTACTTATAGAACCAAATTATTTTCTCGGGTGAAGGCTGTATACTCGCTGAACAATTTTGAAGTATACTTTTAAGCAAGTGTGTTTTGCCGCAAGAAGTGGGTCCCGAAATCCACGCGGTAAATGGATGCCTGAATTTGAAGTCATCCTGTCGCGCGCCACCACTGCTTTCTCTATAAGGTTGTTGTTGTTGTTGTTGTTGTTGTTGTCGTTGTTGTTGTTGTTGTTGTAGTTGTTGTTGTTGGTGTTGTTGTCGAGAGTGTTTGAACTTTATATGCCGTTTTAAACTGTCTGGCCATACATATTCAATTGAACATGTTTCACACTGATGCTTCATCCTTGACCGATCTGAGGGCACTGAGTCTTTTCCAGATAAAAGAGAGCCTTTTATGACAGGAAGAACAATATCTCTTTTATCTGGAAAAGACTCAGTGCCCTCAGATCGGTCAAGGATGAAGCATCAGTGTGAAACATGTTCAATTGAATATGTATGGCCAGACAGTTTAAAACGGCATATAAAGTTCAAACACTCTCGACAACAACACCAACAACAACAACTACAACAACAACAACAACAACAACGACAACAACAACAACAACAACAACAACAACCTTATAGAGAAAGCAGTGGTGGCGCGCGACAGGATGACTTCAAATTCAGGCATCCATTTACCGCGTGGATTTCGGGACCCACTTCTTGCGGCAAAACACACTTGCTTAAAAGTATACTTCAAAATTGTTCAGCGAGTATACAGCCTTCACCCGAGAAAATAATTTGGTTCTATAAGTACTGGCAGCCATTATACGATGAAATCAAGGACACAGTCGCGCCATCTGTCCAGTTTATACAAGGTCTTCCGACTAACTTGGACACCCTCATTCATTCTGGAAAAAAATGTCTGATTGTACTTGATGACCTTATGTCTACGGCATCCAAGGATTCGCGGGTTACTGAATTATTCACGGAAGGCAGTCACCATTTGGGTATATCAGTGGTTGCGATTAATCAATCTCTCTACTATAACAAGGACCCTACCCAACGGAGAAATTGCCACTACTTGATTCTATTCAACAACCCTATAGATAAAATGCAGGTAATGACTCAAGCTCGTCAAATGTATCCAGAGAAAACACAACACTTTATGTCCCATTTCAATGAAGCTACCAATCAACCATTTGGTTATCTCGTAGTTGACTTAAAAACGAATACTCCAGAAAATTTGCGACTTCGTAGTAATGTGCTGACAAAGACTAGTATAAAACAAGAAAGCATATTGTCAAATAACAGTAGTGTTGATGAGCCCGTCGATGTGATAACGCATCAAAAGAAAGATAATATCAGTGAAACTACATACCCTGGGCTATTGTTACAGCAGGAATACGACTCTGAAAGCGAAGGCAACATCATGCCAAGCTGTGACGATTGTGGTGTCGTATTTGAGACCCAGCATGATGTACAAAGGCACATTAAAAATTGGTGTTCTGATAGGAAGAAAAGAGAATCAATTGAAAATGCACGGGTGAATAATAAAAAACAGAAAACTGACACGAATAAAATAGAATTAATTCCGGACCAGGACAGACTAATATTAAAACTTCCGACTGAAAAAGAAAACGATTATTTCGAAGAGGTGTGGTTACAGGCCCAAGATGACAATAAAGCAGAATTAGATGAATTAGTTGAACGTTATATGAAGAAAGGATTGACGGAAGACGAGGCTGAAGAAAAATCGAAAGTGAAGATACGTCCCGAGTATGAAAGGCGTTTCTTAAACATATACGCTGCATTTATACGAAATTTACTTGAAGTTAGTGGTGGGAAAACTCATAACAAGATCATGGATCGTGTGTATAAGATGCTAGATGATAGCTATGATATACTCCCTGCTGTTCGGATTTCTTTGAGGACATATAAACCCCTCCTGATGGAGTACATGAGAAATAAAAGTGAGGACAAAAACGATAATCAGATGGACTCCTCTCAAGACTCTGAGCAAGATGACGACGATGACACTCGATGATTAACTGCAATAAACCTATTATTCTTGGTGTCGAATAAAGCAAATGTTGATACACTATACTGTTTATTTGTCTTCATTGTTCCATATAATATTGGTGTTCGTAATATAACAGCGTTATATATTCCTTTTATAGTACCAATATATATCAACGGTATCTTCTTATCTGCGATATCCGCATAACCTCCACCCAAGTACACGCCCCCCCTATTTTCTTTCATATTGTAGGCGATACGCAATAGGGTTAACGCGATCGTTTATCACCCCAATATCCTATTCCATTAGTGATAACACACCGCGATGTGACCTCTCACCCCTGGTGGCTGAGGTTGAGGAGTCTAGGGCTTAGGCAGTCAAACCATCTACCCGAATATGTAACCTATACTATATAATATTTATACCCGTTTTCGATCATATACGATCACCTTCTGCTATATGGATAAACTCTACCTTGGTGGCGGAAACCACGTGATATATGCGGCGCCCAGAGGTTATGTTCAAACTTGTCGACTACTATCACTCTGTTTGAACCCACGACTTGCTATATCTGGGACGAAATATCTGCTTGGAGTCCTAACCAACTGAATCAACAGAGGGATTATGGAATATAACTAATATTAATTGATAGTTGGGGGTTCAAAAGAATCCCGAGTTTTTTTTCTTTTTTCGCTGTATTCATTCGTCATCGTCCGCTTCGTACCCACTGTCATCTGATGAAGACTGATCTTGCCAAATAGTAACATATATAAAACTCGTTCATTTGACTAATACTTACTGATCGGTTGCTTCCCCATATCATTCCAATTATGCCCGTATTGTATACTCTATCAATTACATCCATTTGTTATCCCATGCAAGATCCTATCTAATTCAGCCGCACAAAACAAATTCTTATATATCTGTCATTCAATTATAGATAAATCACTGACCTGATCTCACTCGAAACAGTTTCAATGATCCGATTCATTCTTGTATACTCTATCAATTACAACCCATTCAACACACTCATTAAATTCAATGACCGATTCATTCTTATATCTTTCCCTTTAAATACATTTCAATAGCATCCATTTAAATTCAATTGTTGTCCCTTTAAACCCATTGTCTACCTTTAAATTTAAATACCCCCCTTAACAACACAACATAGCAACGTGTTATGTAAACATTGGCTCTTCGGCTCTTCCTCGCTTGGGGGTGACACAGCTCAATATATACTACTTTCAGTTGAATTTAAAAACAATCAAATAACTAAAAGTAAAGTCATCAAACAAAAACCAATATAATCGGTAAATTCTTAGTCGACAAGGACCATAACTCTGCGGAATAAATGGGTGGATCGAATCCATATTCGAACTCGACCTGTATTTGGAGCTGATAACCTCAGATACCAAATTTTTTTTCAGACCCTATCACCCGGAAACCTCAAAATGACAACATTCTAAGTCAGTCAAAAATGGGCTATAACTCAGGCAATAATGCGTTGACCGAACCCATTTTCGAACTTGTATTGTGAGTTCATAAACTCACATACCAAATTTGGTTTCCATCCGATAACCCAAAATAAAATTCTCATCCGGAAACTTTCCGGAGGGACGGACATATTCTAAGTCGAAAAGGGACCATAACTCCGGTAATAATGGGCGGACCGAACCCATGTTCGAACTTAACCTGTATTTTGAGCTGATAAACGCACATACCAAATTTGGTTTCGATCCGATAGCCCAAAAATAACGATCACATTCTAGTCTGTCTCATCGACCGGAAACTTTCCGCACAGACGGCTTGACGGAAAGACTCCGGCTATTTTAATAGTCCCCAAAAAAAATAATAATTCGGGGGACAAAAACTAAAATAATTTTTTAAGTGATGTTGAAAACTCGACTGGGGTGAATGAATGGGAACACAGAATAAAGTAGTTATTTTTATTATTTTACACACAAATTGTCAGCACTTAACTTCATTATATTAAAGACATATTATGTACTTTTTCTGATGCGTGAAAGTGATCAGTTAGTGTCCAGGCGCTATGCCAACTGGAGGAATGTAGCATTCTACTAACATTGCCGAAAATCTGAAGCAAATCGACCGTACCACTGCATATAAAACATCGTCTGAACTACGCTCAATTGTAAATATTTACTACTCTATTCGGGACGCATCTATCGGGGATAAACTAATGAAAACGGTTCTTCCATCGAGAGTCACTGTATTTAATTATTATATAAGAATGGCGGTGTGTGTTGTCAATTTGGATATAATATTTGTTAAAAAAACTACTTCTGTGAACAAGATTATTCTCCATTTATATTTGATCACCCTACCGGAGTGTTTCACATCACTTTACAAATCGCGTTGGAGACATCCTTGCCGTTTTTTCTCTCGACAAAATACTCCCCCCGAAGTAAGGACTAAATATTCATCCTAAGTGTACGTTCAGACGACCACGATACAATCATAAGTGGAAATATTTCCGTCGTAGGAAGTAACCGTTAGTTGGACTGCGCATGCTCACGTCAAAATCGTAGGTCATAAAATAATATCAAGCGCTTTTTGATTTTAGACAACCAACGATATCATAACGCCCGACGACATCGCAATCGTCTGAACAAACTATCCACGATCTCGTCGGGCCCGATTGCTCCACTTACGATTGAATCGTGGTCGTCTGAACGTACACTATAAGAGGAACATTCAGACACAAGAAGAACTAATGTTAAAATATCAAGTGGTCTGCGCATGTGTAACTTACCCGCTAGCAACATTTGAGCGCGATTCGAGTGTCTTGTTGAACGCCCCGATACCATTAAGTTACGTCGGTGAATAGATCCCCTACTGGACAACCGGAAATAAAATGTATCGAGATACATGTACTATGTCTTGAAAATATTGTCGACAGGGCATAATACTTGTGTAAGCTCTTCTGTAAAGGAGGTCAATAAATGAATATCATGTTCCGAATGTGCCTAGACGACCATTAATTAACCACCCTGGTCAAGTGGTCCTGCTAATGTGCTATGATGCGGTTTGGTCCTGCTGAATTGCTATGATGCTGTTAGTGCAAACTGATGCTGTTAACAAAAAGTACCGTTATATTTTTGTAATTTTGTCTTTTAATCTGAACATATATAGTCCAGGTACATTAGACGTGAAAGGGGAAAAATAAGGAAATAAATCAGGGAAAGCTGATTTTTTAAATATTATTTAGGCCATAACATCGCGGACGAGTCACGAAAAGTCCCCTAAAATCCGATTTGAGCTTTCTGAGTTACACCATCGTTTCCATATAAAAAAAACTTCTATATTTTTCACAATCATTGAAATAATTGGATGCTTTAATAATTTTTCAACTGAAAAATATATAAATGGCATTTAATATTGTTTAATACGCATTTCTCGAACAAGAGACACACATTCAAAGGGGGACTTCGAATGTATGTCGCAAAAATGAATATCAAATAACATAATGAACCCAAAAAATGACGATTTTTTCAGGCAAACTGTCGTATTCGATGTCATATTTCTCGGGCTTCTCAAAATGTAAACGCGAGCAATTTATTTTAAAAACTGCACAGATATCACTCCGTCACTATAATATGCGGAATTAGCGACTATTCGTATGATAAGTTGTCAATACTTGTAAAAACATAACCCTATCCCTAAACCGGTTCTCATCTAACTGGTCACTTTTTGTTACTAGTCCAGGCGCTTGGTGTAGAAAAAACACAACAATTGATAAAAAGGTGCTAGAAGCATGACAATTGGCATTTTCAGATGTGGCGATATTCGCGACAGGTCCGTCCTTAGCAGCGGTTGTTAGGCAAATACCCGGCATCGAAGAAATGCAATTAATGCACATATGACTGATATTATGTGAGTTTTAACAAACTAAACTACGTCGTGTAACATTTGTATGGTGAAACTAATTATACTTTGTTGACCTGACTAAAATAGTACCACATTTCTTACATACGGGGGTAATGGTTGCTATGGACACACTCGCGATCTAAAAATGCACATATGACTGATATTATGGCAGTTTTACTATCATACTTTAACAAATAATAACGTAACACTCTTATTATTATTATTATTTGCAACATTATTTGCAATACTTAACACTACCCCCCAAAACGTACACCATGGCTTTAAAACTACCCCCTCAAAGGTATTGTGGCGGCCTACGCTCATGGTATATATGTTTGGACATGGGTCATATGACTACGTATCGGTGCCTGGGTCCTTACACTTGATATTAAAGATAAGGAATTCTCATTTAATGTTATTTGTATAAAATCTTAAGAGTGTTACGTTGTTATTTGTTGGATTACCATGAAGTCCCTTTGGGCTGGACTATCTATTGCATTATCATAGTTTAGTTTGTTAAAACTTCCATAATATCACTCATATTTGTACTTATTCGATGTCGGATAGTTTCCTAGCAACCGTTGCTAAGGAATGATTTGCCGCGATGTCTGCACATCTGAAAACGATTAATAGTGTAAGGAACACATGTGCTATGTTTCATGCATTTATCACCATTAGCACAAGTATTACACCAAAACGCCTGGACTATTGTGATTATTTTAACTTTTCGGGCACTCGAAGCCATGGTGTACGTTTTAGGGGATAGTGTTAAGTTTTCGGCTATAACATATTAAGAGTGGTGATGTTTCGATATATCTTATCACTTTCATTTTCTGAATTAACCTCTGTTCAGGTATAATGGTTCATAACTCAACTCATTGTCATCTGAATATCCTTACTAACATTACAAGGTCAGAACTCTGTACTACGCGCTGAAGCGTCGATTCGCTTGAAACCTCGATTATTCTCCCGATAAATCGCATCATCGCTATGATTTACTGTAAAATATTGCACAAATCGCTCATGCAGAGTATTTTGTTTTTACCCCACGACTAAAAGTGTTACCCCATATGAGTAAAATGACTGACCGATTTATCTTGATGGCTCCATGATGTTCTCATTTATTCATATGTCCGTGAACAATTCGAAATGTCCTTAATGCGATCGGATTAGAAAAAAGTACAACTCATCACTTGCTAATGGGTTTTGATAGGTTTGTATGTTTCAATTAGTAGTAAGCTTTATTTGAGATGTCAAGTGTACGACGCATGGGTGTTTCCTGATGCATGTTGATAATTATACACTGTATGTGCTGTTTGGCTTGATTGATGGGAGATAATTCATATATAGCTAGGGTGTGCTCTTAATTGTGATATATTTAAGAAATGAATGTAATGGGTGTGTGTTTTATTGAGGGATACGGCCCTGCATGCTGTGGTCGTTGGGGCACATTGTGGGAATCACTAAATGTGCATGCACCAACGACCATGGGGCCGTATCCTTCAATAAAGCGCACGCACACGCACGCACACATACACACGCACACACATTCATTTATTATATCTATATATCATTTTAATGACTTTTTCCCATAAAAAGCGGGGGGGGGGGGGCTCGGTGACTCAGTCAGTTAGGGGTACAACTTCAAACCGCCACGCCCTCCAGCGCTGGCGATGATGGTTCAAATCCACATGTTTCCATTACGGACTTTGTAACTCGAAATCGTTATCTGGAGGAGTTGCCAATTAATCGCCGATGGCCGGTGGTTTGCCAATGGTTTATCACCCATTGAAATCACTAGTTGAGCCGTAAGTATGCGGATTTCCTCCACCATTAACACCGGCAATGTCGCGATATGGCTTCTGTTGCTGAAAGTGACATTAAACCCCAATCAATCAATCAATCCCATAAAAAGCTTCACGTCTTTGTATTTATTTTCTCAAAATCTGCCGAGAATTTGCGACTGGACCACGCAGCAATATATTAAGTCAGTCCATTAAAGCACTTAGCAACGATCACGTAATCGATATAAATTATTGGCTTCAGATGCATTACAGCTGCAATTTCAAAAGCCCAATTATTCTGCCGACCGCTTTTAGTGATTATGCCAACACTTTGTGACGTCGTGTTCATGCTACGGTCTGTTTTATTGGGATATTAAACGGGTTACCAACCGCCACGTTCCCACCTGTAAATAGTAATATACGTGTTCTGATGTCCCACGAATAATTGCCGAGTATTAAGCATTACTTGCTCAAAGGGGTAATGTATCCTAAATCGGTCAGTTATGGGACAATCTCCTTTTATACTCAACATAATATTTGCAACAAATAAATAAATTTGAGCCATGGATTAGTGCAAAATACACCCACGAGTTCTATGAGCGATGCAAACAACATGGCAATTATAATGAAAATGAATTTATGACTCCATTTTCTGTTGAATATAAAAGGAGATGGTCCCATAAATGACCGGATTTATAGTACAGTACGCATTTAAGCCTGAATATATCTTTAAAATGCACTGGATGAATATCGTCAGCATGGACTATATCGAGACTTGATATGTGTTTATTTGGTACGAAGAAAGCACTTGATCCCATAACCAATCGCGGGAAACCATATCATAGCTTAAGAAGTGAGCAAGTGCTCCAAATTAATTGCTCCTATCCATAAAGGTCAAGTTGGCAAATCCCCAGGCCATAGAATATTGACGGTTGTGTTTATCTCTGATTAATCCCAGAACGACTGACACAGATATCATTTGTTCCAAATGACGTTATTGATCACATTTGCTATATAGTTTTCGTCACCGGAACGTGGTGATATAGGGAATTAAAGTGTCTCTCTGTGCGACATCTTCAAATTGAACAGTTGAATGTTCCATGGCCCAAACAAAACAGTTAAGATTGTTACTGTGATTGATGTAAACTTATTTATTTCCCAATGCTGATAAACATATACATGTACAGGTAAATGACACCAATTAACACATAGTTAATTACAATAGTGGATGTATACATAAACTGAATGGGAATAAACAACAGTTTGTCCCCTTTTGCCTCCATTAAATGGAGAGGGGGATCAAACAGGAAAGAATGGAATTGTAATGTCGGAAAGAGATTCATATAGTGTCGAGAGATACGACGAAAGAGGGAGGATGGGAAGGAGAGAACGAGAGACAAAAAAAATGTGAGGAGCAGTTGGGAAAGGAGAATAGTTGAGATCACAATGGACACTATCTATCGGAGCCTCATTGGGAGGGAGAGTGATGAGAGAGCGAGGAGAGAGTGAGGAGAGAGTGAGTAACTGTGTTACTGATTGAAATGCCAGTCATTATATAGGCCTAACGTTTTAATATTAATGTTGAATATTTTCCCGCTTTCAGTCAATGTTTTGACTTAAATGTACATGACATGGGTTGGTTAAAGATTCCACCATGTCAACACATACATCGTTGGTATTGTAAGTTATATTTTTATGTTTGCAGTCCACTCGATCATTCGGTATGGTCGGACATACACCCGTATAATGAGACTAAGTGCAACTCCCCGCAAGTGGAGCGGATGTCCATCTAAGTTTCAAGAACGTGTCCGCCAATCCCCACAGTTCTTATATCATATTATGCTATTAAAATATGCTTAAATCAAACTCCCCTCATGTCAGCCCCGTATCCAGTAAACGCAGCTGCTACTAATGTTATGTCTGGAGAAGAAAACCAATGTCAGAAATGGTAACGCGCTCAAGATCATATATTATATACCCATGATTGTAATTATAGAATATAAAATATATTGGTTTCGCGAATGACCAACTCAGAACTCCGTTAAAATAACAATAACAACCAGCACCTAATTAACGAACCGGCGGCCGACTCGACCGCCTCCGACCACAACCCCCAGTGGGCTGCAGAACGAAAAATGTCTATAAAAGTTGAAATATAAGACTTACAAATTATCGTTTTCATTTCTTTTATTTGTAATTGACATATAGCTTGTCACAAACCAAAAATAACATTATTAACATAATAATGTAAAGGACAATAAATGAAATTGAAATTCCCAACTACACCTTTTACTGGACTCGGTCTCCGGGTCGCAGTTCGACTTTTAAATCCGTCCCAAAAATTCCCATTTCTATAAATAAAACCCCCAGCGCCCATACGTTACAATAATCTCTACATTATAGTATACACGCGGAACGCGAAATAACATATTGGCTCATCTCGAGATAATATATATATATAGTGATAATAACACTACAGTCTACAGACAATTTCTTGCTTACGGCGGCACTCTCACGATAATGCAACATTAATTCTGCTATCATGAAGCATATTTTCAATGTAAAATTACTAATAACAAGTGCGAATTTGAACATTTGCGTAATGAAACAATACAGATCACAACGAAATAGATTGATAAACAATAAGCAGTCTGAACAGGGTTTCCGCTTCTATAATAATCTCTTATCAAAATTAGCAATGAGCTTGTCTGCGAAATTGCGTGGAAGAGTATACAAGGATTGCTTCGTACTTCCTAATCGACATGTTGTCGCTATGTACTCTGGTAGATAGTACTTCCTAATCGACATGTTGTCGCTATGCACTCTGGTAGATAGTATTGAACAGCCAGGATGTCGACGCGACATCTCCACGATAAATGAGCTTTCATTACTCATCAACGGAAGTGCGCGTAACATATGATAAATGTTCAATATATAGCGCTCTGTTCATTGCTCGTTTATCTTCCACATCAGGGTGGTATACACTGCCATCGGAAGTATAGAGAATAACGCAGTTCGGTCCCAAATCTAGTTGTCGGTACTTATACGCCAGTTCTCGGTATGCATTGTTTCTACGCCATAATCAGGAACATAACTATAACAAGAAAACAATAGTCATAAATGTTAAAGCCCTCAAGACATATTATTAAGCATATATATATATATATATATATATATATATATATATATATATATTTTGGAAGATCTGTCTGTCTGTGTGTCTGTGTGTTCGCGATGAACTCGAAAACGGCCGAGCCGATTTCGATGAAACTTGTTATGTGGGGGTATTTTCGGTCGGGGGGTGGCATGGGCCTATTAATTTGTCCGTGCGACGTGACCTTGACCTTGAAATCGGGTCATTTCAAGGTCAAACGCCCGAATATCACGGGATTTCGATGAAACTTGGTATGTGGGGATACCTTCGACCAGAGAGTGGCATAAACCTATTAATTTTCCCGTGCGACGTGACCTTGACCTTGAAATCGGGTCATTTCAAGGTCAAACGCCCGAATATCACGGGATTTCGATTAAACTTGGTATGTGGGGGTACCTTCGACCAGAGAGTGGCATAAACCTATTAATTTGCCCGTGCGACATGACCTTGACCTTGAAATCGAGTCATTTCAAGGTCAAACGCCCGAATATCACGGGATTTCGAAGAAACTTGGTATGTGGGGGTACCTTCGACCAGAGAGTGGCATAAACCTATTAATTTGCCCGTTCGACGTGACCTTGACCTTGAAATCGGGTCATTTCAAGGTCAGACGCCCGAATATCACGGGATTTCGACGAAACTTGGTATGTGGGGGGTACTTTCGTATGGGGAGTCTCATAAGCCTATTCGTTTGCCCGTGCAACGTGACCTTGACCTTGAAATCGGGTCAATTCAAGGTCAAATCGGGAATTTTGATGGGATTTCGACGAAATTTGATACGTGGGGTTACTTTTGTCCACTGAGTGTTTTGGACGGGTCGAGTCGTGACCCCGACCTGACCTTGACCTTCAAAATTATCAATTCAAGGTCAAATCGGGTAAAACCGGATGGATTTCGACGGGCACATTTGTCGGGTACTTTTGTCCGGGCAGTGTTTTGGACTGGTCAAATCTTGACACCACTTGACCTTGACCTTCAAAATGGACAATTCAAGGTCAAAGCCCGGACGAAGTCAGGTCACCTTCTAGTATATATATATATATATATATATATATCTTCAAGAGTGGCCCAGCCATTGTTCATACCTAAACATCGAAAGCAACCAACGTGGTCATAAAAGTTACATACTGCAACAATGAGACATCAGCGAAGATACATCCGCGAAAACCAGAATTGTGTTGTGCGTTGTCCTGCGAGATCAGATCAGATCAGCCTTACTACAATTTCCTAAAAATAACTCGCATCGAGTGAAACCCGAAATGCGTTGTCCTGTCAGATACCCCCATCGCTCCATTGGCACGACCAGAACAGCGAAGCAGTAAACACCCATATAATATGGGTGTAATAATAATCGATCCATGTATGTAGCGCATTCGATCCACAATTAATTTATTTAACCCTTTCAGTGCCAGGTCCGATTTTTGTATCAACCCACATACCCTCTGCCAATGCATTCTCTTATATATGCGAGTCAACCATAGGTCGCCTCGCATATATAAGAGAATGCATTGGCCTAACAATTTTTCATCATTTGTTATTATTTTTTACAATTTTTTACAATTTTAATAATTTTTTCTTATATTCTTTAATAGACTTATTTTGTAAGTTTAGTGCCAGGGAATCTTACGTTTTTCATGGGCATCAAAATTATTATTATGAATACTTGGTGATAGTTTTGAGTTATAACATGCCCCTAAGGTTTTATCCAGTTTGTTTTTAAATTCGCTATAGCATGCTTAAACATGCACAAAAAAATTGAACCAAAAAAAAAAATAAAAAATTTAGGGCCGATTTTACAGACCGTAAATTAGGGCCGATGACATCGGCCCCTGGCACTGAAAGGGTTAATGGTATCAATTATCACCTCGGATATATATAGGGCGCGTCACTCCCATCCTCCTCATAGGAAGCAACTCCAGATTCAACGAATTCGGGCGCATAACAATGTTAACATACTGACAAGATCTATCGACACCCGTACCCAGTACTCCATTAACGCATACGTGTGGCGCATAGCAATGTTAACATGCTGACAAGATCTATCGACACCCGTACCCAGTACTCCATTAACGCATGCGTGTGGCGCATAGCAATGTTAACATGCTGACAAGATCTATCCACACCCGTCCCGAGTACTCTTTTAATAGCTTATCTTGAATCGAGTGATATATGTGTAATTAAACAGTTAGATGAGATTTATTAGGGATGTATTGATTCTGTGACCTTTTCTATGAGCAGAAATATATGTACCCAGAGCAGTCTCACGAATGTGACCGATCATCATTTATTTTGATATCTACAAAATCAAACCTTTCAAAATTCACGAGTCTCAAAATATAATAGTCCTAGTTGCCCACGATCACGTGATGACGCACGAATATATCGCTTTTATCACAATTATTCATTGTACTATGAACGCAATTTATCAAAACACATTATTCATTGTATATCTACATTGTACCATGGACGCAATTTATCAAAACACAAAGGAGAACAATAGACTGCCTTCGATAAAATCTAAGCTTGACCAAATTTGCCTACATACTGGGTGGCAGAGACGGTTTATACCTGGATATTATATATGGTTGTATTCGCCAATGCCACATAAACGTGAAACTTACTACGTATTCTGCAACATCATCACAACGTTTACCCCTTGTCCCTAATGTTACATCCAGCTGCTACACACACAACCACAACTAGCAACATTGCGCGAATGTTCAACGTTGAAATAGCCTTAAGCGATGGTCATCTGATATTTAGCACGAGTGCGTGGGTGGTAATGGTAAGATATTTTCAAACAAGATAGTGAACATTAATAGTGTGCATTGCGTGGTAACATATTTCAGTTGTAAAGTGGCCACTGAAGTAGTTTGAACAATGTTGTCTACTAAGAAACCGGTTTGTAGCAGCATGAAAGTTAGTCTTACATGTACAAATAATATACCATGTACCGTCTCGTTGATATGGTGAGATGCGGTGCATATCTATTGACGTTATGAGTGTTTCTTTACAGTATAATAAGCATTGCGACATGGTATGTGTATATGTATGGTTTATATAACGGAGAGTGTTGAAAATGCAGGTAATGTAACTTGTTTTTATACTACAATGGTATGCACTTCGGTTTCTGCGTTACATTCAATAATTAATCATCATTCCGAATGAAACTACCATACACTGTGTGGCGAACCATTACTTCGTGTGTTGCGAGCCAGAAATTATTATTTTGGCCCGATAATTGGATGTTGGATAAGCAGAAAACCTAAACTTTAAAGACGTTTCAAATCAATGGGCGTTTGACTTGTGTTGCAGTGACAGATAAATCCTTCAGAAGGATATGTTTTAGTGATCTGTGTACCTTTGCAGATATTTAATAACAGACTTGTATATTACCAATACATATTTTCACTCCTAGGTGATTACTTTCTTTGTGGTATGGCTTGGAGTTGCGGCCATGTTGACAGCCATTTCATGATTGTATTATTTTATGTCCGTATCACTCTATTCGTACATTAATTTCACACAAACTGGTATAACTACGTAACACCCATTGCCACAATATATCGTATAATGACTTATTTCGAGAACTGATGAAATATAGATAACCATATTGGACGCCATCTTGGATAACAAAGTTTCCCAAAAGCGGATTTTTGCTGATTTTGGATATGTTGTTCCTGAAGCTTTTCCACTTCTAATGACACCAAAACCCCTTGTATTCAATTTCTTCCGGGCTCATGCCCAAATGCGGCTCCAACGACCACACTTGGCGCGAAAGTTGACATCTTGGCGAATCCGATTAATTCGGCAAAGCCACTGCTGTGTGAAACTCAGAATAGACCAGCGGTCGGACTGCGAACTCATCTCGATGTGTTGACAACTTGACAGCAAAGACAAGTCCGACACGCTAACCACCGGACCACAGAGATTCAGGAAAGTGCATCAGTATAATTTAATTTTAGCGCTCTCAATAAGAAGGAATCGAATTTTATTTGTATTTCATATTGATATAGCAGTGTAAGGAATTTAATTGATTTCCATCGGCGAGCCAAGATGATATTCGCTATAAAATTAATAATTTAAAATTAATCATTCAAAAGGTAACACAAATTGCCGGGTTGGTAGATTTCTTTGGGCTCTGGTATGCTTCAAGTTTAGATTTAAACCATTTCACAAGACTATCATATTATGTAGTGTGTCCAAAAGCACGTTAAATATGGGTTTGAAAATAACAGGGCATTATCGTCCGCAGGGCTATAAAGATCAATATTGTATATGAAATAGAAAATATTGTTGAGAAAGACATTGCATAGCAAATGTTCTAGGATATACCTTTGATAATCTCCTTTGGTCATGTCAGACCAGTTGCTGAACACTCTTTGAATTTGTGTCTGTTGTTTACTGTTTGCTAAATAGCTGAGGTGGAGAGAGAGAGAGAGAGAGAGAGAGAGAGAGAGAGAGAGAGAGAGAGAGAGAGAGAGAGAGAGAGAGAGAGCGAGAGAGAGAGAGACAGAGAGAGAGGGGGCCGTTTTGTCAGAGTCCGTATGCTGATAATTTAACAATAAGCTGACTGGGCAGGCAGTCAAATAATTTTTAGATAAGTCCTTAATAATAGCTGAAACATATTTATGTTGATCAAGTGAAAATTACAGTCTTCAATTAGTCTCGGCCACTGACGACAATGACCTTTTCGAAAGGCACATACAGAATGATCAAATACGTTTGCGAAGAAATCGGATAGCTGAAAATAAATAACTTTGTCAAACAACAACACGTAATAACTATAATATACTGACTGGCCTATAATTTGTTTTATTTCGAGAGGAAGAACGTGGGCTGTTTTGATGTTATTCGGGAATATATACCCCACTTATAATGCTGCTGTTAAAGGCCACTTAATTTTCAAACACCGAGATCACATTATATAAAATATGCCATATTATATACCATTTGAAAGAGGAAGCTCCAATACATTGTATTTTCAACTTATTCGATGTAATAAACTGTGAACATGTTGTTATTGTTGAGATATCGACGTCTGTTCTTTGCTAAAATTTCAGCACAAAATCGATTATTTTCAATAGAAGGGGAATAAATCTATATATTTAGATATAATGTTATTCCACTTCACTTGAAAATAAACTACAGTTTGAATTTTGTTGCATTCTGGGAGCCATAACGGGGGAAATGATGTTATTATTTCAGCTATTTTATATTACTCTATGGACACCTTCTGAGACACAGACGTTCCAAATGGTGATGAAGATGAATTATAGTATTTTAATCATATTTATGGCATAGATTGATATTAAAACCGTATATCAAGGCACTATAAAAATAATCGGTGACTCGAAAATTAAGCGGGCCTTTAATAAGAAGCTCGTGGTATCTCGTGGAGATATACAACCTCCCCGCAACCGATCTAGAACACATACAGCCACATGCAATTTATTAATTTCTATCTGCTTCACTGTCTGGGGCGGGAAGTCCATTCAATATTAAACCACCACACGATTATAACATGACGTCCCAACGTAAGCTGTCATAGCGTAGAGGAGCCCCGTCCGAATTGACACCAAATTAATCAAACTTCCTAAAAGCCCATCTTCAACTCGCCAGACATATACCAAAAATGTTAAACTACTTCCAATCAACATAGTTCGTGACATATATACACGCCAGCATGATCATCGGTAAAAAAAATAATACGATGATAATATTACAAGCATAATGCTATAGAAACCATGAAAGCTAACGATGACATTTTGCAATGAAAGTAAAATAATCTTTGTGATAGGTGATCTACAGACTTTCGACAGCCTGACAAACAGTGAGAACTTGCTAAAACTGTCGCCTGCCTCTTCCGATGAATTATGATATCTGTCCTTCAAATTAGGTTCGTTCTCATTATTTCGTTTATGAACAACTAGACGCCCATATCGTATCCAGTAGGTTAGACATCCGAGATGGTAGGTCGTCTAATGAATAACTTGCAAACTTATGGTGTCAAACCGACCTACTCCCCCTCCTCATCCTCTCTCTCTCTCTCGTTCTCTCTCTCTCTCTATCTTCCTCCCCTCCATCTCAGTTCTAACCCATCCTACTCTTCACACTTCTCGATATCTACATTTCATACAATTCCAATACATTTAACGAACACACAGTCAATCAGCCAATCAAATAGCAACGACCAGATACTACGGCCCCATGCTGCACTAGTGAAGTATTCATGAGTCGGCATGGCACCAAGATCTTGTATACATATTATCATCTTAAGAATATTTGGTATCATCTTCCTAAGTGGGCTGAACGACCAAAAAAACCTTATAGCTTACTGTCACCTACGTTTCCGACAGATATCATGCATCCAAATATCCGATATGTTATGTCTTATGTATCTCTATGTACTGTCTTTGTATGTGTTGGAATAAAGTATGTTTAAAAAAAATGGCCTATATAGGTGCAAACAATACAGACAGACAGACAGACTGAAGTTCCAAAATATATAATAGACTAGAAGGTGACCCGACTTCGTCCGGGCTTTGACCTTGAATTGTCCATTTTGAAGGTCAAGGTCAAGTGGGGTCACGATTTGACCAGTCCAAAACACTGCCCGGACAAAAGTACCCGACAAACGTGCCTATTGAAATCCATCCGGTTTTACCAAATTTGACCTTGAATTGATCATTTTGAAGGTCAGGGTCAGGTCGACTCGACCCGTCCAAAACACTCAGTTGACAAAAGTACCCCCATGTAACAAATTTCGTCGAAATCCCATCAAAATTGGCGATTTGACCTTGAATTGACCCGATTTCAAGGTCAAGGTCACGTCGCACGGGCAAACGAATATGCTTATGAGACTCCCCATACGAATGTAGCCCCACATACCAAGTTTCATCGAAATCCCGTGATATTCGAGCGTTTGACCTTGAAATGACCCGATTTCAAGGTCAAGGTCACGTCGCACGGGCAAATTAATAGGTTTATGCCACTCTCCGACCGAAGATACCACCACATACCAAGTTTCATCGAAATCCCGTGATATTCGAGCGTTTGACCTTGAAATTACCCGATTTCAAGGTCAAGGTCACGTCGCACGGGCAAATTAATAGGCCTATGCCAGTTCCTGGCCGAAAATACACCCACATACCAAGTTTCATCTAAATCGGTTCGGCCGTTTTCGAGTCCATCGCGAACACACAGACACACAGACAGACACACAGACAGATCTTCCAAAAATATATAATAGACTAGAAGGTGACCCGACTTCGTCCGGGCTTTGACCTTGAATTGTCCATTTTGAAGGTCAAGGACAAGTGGGTTCACGATTTGACCAGTCCAAAACACTGCCCGGACAAAAGTACCCGACAAACGTGCCCGTCGAAATCCATCCGGTTTTACCCGATTTGACCTTGAATTGATCATTTTGAAGGTCAAGGTCAGGTCGGGGTCACGACTCGACCCGTCCAATACACTCAGTGGACAAAAGTAACCCTACGTATCAAATATCGTCGAAATCACACCACAATTCGCGATTTGACCTTGAATTGACCCGATTTCAAGGTCAAGGTCATGTCGCACGGGCAAATGAATAGGCCTATGCCACTTCCCGGCCGAAAATACCCCCACATACCAAGTTTCATCGAAACCCCGTGATATTCGGGCGTTTGACCTTGAAATTACCAGATTTCAAGGTCAAGGTCACGTCGCACGGGCAAATTAATAGGCCCATGTCACTCCCTGGCCGAAAATACACCCACTTACCAAGTTTCATCGAAATCGGCTAGGCCGATTTCGAGTCCATCGATTACAGACAGACACACATACACAGACACACACACACACACACACACACACCCTCACATACATATCTTCCAAAATATATAATAGACTAGCCGATGAGCCCGACGTTGTCCGGGCTATTCAAAAACCAAATTTCAAGTCGATAGCTCCACCCGTTTCCGAGATCTGGTCTGCGCATGCGCGAAGCTGGCGTCGCCCGGGCTCGGCGACCCGATAAAATTCGTATCCGGGGCAAGATACATTCACATAGCAAATTTCAAGTCGATAGCTCCACCCGTTTCCGAGATCTCGTCTGCGCATGCGCGAAGCGGGCGTCGCACGGGCTCGGCGACCCGATAAAATTCGTATCCGGGGCAAGATACATTCACATAGCAAATTTCAAGTCGATAGCTCCACCCGTTGCCGAGATCTCGTCTGCGCATGCGCGAAGCTGGCGTCGCACGGGCTCGGCGACCCGATAACATTCGTATCCGGGGCAAGATACATTCACATAGAAAATTTCAAGTCGATAGCTCCACCCGTTTCCGAGATCTCGTCTGCGCATGCGCGAAGCGGGCGCCACCCTGGCTCGCCAAAACGACATCGACCACCGCCTGGTCAAACTACACACACGTACCAAGTTTCGTCCCGATCGGTCGAGAATCGTAGATTTGTATTAATGACAGACAAACAAACAGACAGACAGACAGACAGAGGTCTTCAAAATATATATGAGATTACGGTCAGCGCGACTATTAGATCTACATGCACACCATGCCCCACATCAAGGGGCGTGACTAGAGAGTCTATATTTTGCGGTGGGGGTCTATTGGTGTAAACAATATTTATTCCCAATACAAAAGCAGATTAACTGCTAATGGATGATTATGAGTGATTGGAATGGGATGAAACAACAAACCTATTGTGGCTTTTTTTTGTAAATCCTCTCCCAGATCGCTCAAATGACTTGGACTGTCCAATTATACCCCTTGAACCAGACCGAAATTTCCAAGTCAGGGACTTTCCAATTACACCCACCCCTTGGGCTGGAATTGTCCAACAAATGAATTCCAAAAATTCATTATCCATGCACACACGATTTTAGTTGCTTAATTATAAATAGGTCATCATCTTAGAGCACCATACATAACGTGTGATAATACGAAGAATCCGTTCCACCCCCCCCCCCCTCCATCATACCCCTCAATCTTCGTCTTCTTTTCATGAATTCTCCTCTTGTTCTTAACCCTTTACCCAACAGAAGGGCCCTGTGCCAATGCATTCTCTTATATATGCGAGTCGACCATAGGTCGCCTCGCATATATAAGAGAATGCATTGGCTTAATACATTATAAATTATAAAATTGTTAAAGAATGTAAGAAAAAATGGTAAAAAGTGTTAAAAAAAGATTTTTTGTAGGCCAATGCATTCTCTTATATATGCGAGGCGACCTATGGTCGACTCGCATATATAAGAGAATGCATTGGCACAGGGCATAACTGTAACTATCACAATGTGGTCAAGGAGCCGGTTCCAATGATACCCATATTTGTATGGTTCTATTGAGACAGACCGAAGATATTTTAGGCTGTTGAAGCTTTATTTGGCCGGTTTTGGCCGGTTTGTTGGGTAAAGGGTTAATACGCAGAACCCATGTAATATCCGAATTATCTATCTACTTTCCGGTCCCGATATTAACGTAAAATCCCAGGATGATTTATATATACATTTTACAGGTGACCTTGATGATACATGGGGAGAACGACACCCGAAAAGCCATGTGGTTACTTCGTTCTCCCTTTCTACGAGATATATAATATACTACCATATCCATTATAACATTTCCTTATGTTCAATGAATCTTTTGTAACATAATTATATATGTGACCCGCCATATCAAATCCAGAGGTAAGTTTTACCCTGTGCCAATGCATTCTCTTATATATGCGAGTCGACCATAGGTCGCCTCGCATATATAAGAGAATGCATTGGCCTAACAATTTTTTATCATTTTTTTTAAATAAATGTTTCTTACAATTTTTAGGACATAAAATAAAAAAACATCCATTACCCTGCAGGGAGCCCCATACATATATAGAAGCATATAGAAGAGTGTCGTCTGCTCATATTTGTCTGGGGCTCTGTATGGGTGAAATTATAAAATTGTTAAAGAATACAAGAAAAAATTATTAAAATTGTAAAAAATTGTTAGGCCAATGCATTCTCTTATATATGCGAGGCGACCTATGGTCGACTCGCATATATAAGAGAATGCATTGTCACAGGGTAAAACAAATCCCGACTTACGACTGGATTTGATATGGCGGGTCACCTATTTGGATAAATAAATAATGTTTAAACCAATTGTCCAACTTATACCTCAGGCGTTCAAAATTTCAAATTTAATGCCCCCTATGGTTATTGTTCTAACTGATGTCAATTTCAGTAAGAAAATTTGGCCGAATGTTCGACCTTTGGTCTAAAACAATGCCACTGAAAACTTGTTAGAAAATCAAACTACCAACTTCAGCCAATTTTGGTGTGAACGTTCCAACTAAGCAATGTAAGGCATGAAATATCCAACTATATTGAACAATTTGACGATTGTTGGGAGGTGAGAAACCCACTCCCTGTCACCACGCCCCTGTTCACATCAGACTGTGCTATCATGATTGTCCCTAAATAGCCCATGGGAACCAATATACGGCATCGTGATAGACTCACTAGCATTTTTCTATCGTATATTCTCATTGTCCACTGGGATTGTCACTAAAATGATTTCCGTGTCGAGTTTAATCCAAGGTAGTTCCTGGTCAGTTAATAACTTATTGGCCTCTATTCCCCAAATGTGTTCTGTTATTTGCGTCCTTATATGACAAAGTTTGGTTAACTGATTCTGATGGCACTACCAGGATGCGGTGCCGATAGTTCACGGTCATCACGCTATGGTTGGTAAAAAAAATTGATTGTGTCATGGAACACCGTGTTAGCCACAAAGTGCACACCGACCATCAATATATGCCAAGCTGGCACCTCGCATGCGGACCGCCACATCCACCATAAATATTTATGGATATTTTCAGCGCACCTGCCCGACTGAAACAAGTTATGTCGACAAATTATATGGTACCTTGTTCAAGAGTAATTCTGCATTATAGTATTGAATATACTCTTGGACATCTATGAATACAAAATCCCCCCCTTAGAAACTCACCGACTCTGAGTTTAGCGTGCCTGTCATTTGCAGAATGAGGCCCTGAGAGGGTGAATTTAGTGACGCTATCCCGTACAGCGGGCTAGCATAACCAAATTCATCCTCTGTGGGGTTCATTCTGCATGGCATCTTCTGCTATGGGAGACATAGACTCCGATTGAAGTTCCCAAATGGTGAATATTGTGATGTACACCCACTGAGAACCTCGATTATGCATATTATATTCTGCAAATTATGGGATATAGAAACTTCAAACTTCCCAGAAGGGAAAAAGTAACTTAATTTTTTTTAATTTGAGACTATAGATACTTTTCAGAAGATGAGACCGAATGAGAATGAGGTCCCCAGAGAGTGGATTTGGTTATGCTAGCCCGCTGTACGGGATAGCGTCACTAAATTCACCCACTCAGGACCTCATTCTGCAAATGACAGGCACACTAAACTCAGACTTGAAGCTCATGGTCTGCGATTATTTACGCTGGCAGGTCATATATATCCGCAAAATACAACCTTAATTTTTCACCTTGCACATACGTGTTCTGTTATCGCCACCTTGTTTAAAACAATAAGCATCTTATCAATAACAGTTTATGTATTCGGGAGAGTTACGGTTGAAATAACTCGCGTCTGATCCCTTTTATTTTTAACTGCTATAAAGCTTCTTCATCAGAATGTTTTTTTAATGATGGCGACACAAATCTTTCACATTATCGGACACACGTGACGTCTTTTAAGATGGCCGTTTTGGAAGTTCATATATGCGAAACTTAGTGGAATTTATTACCTTTTTGTGGCAAGGATAAACCATAAAACTACACATTGATGATATATCTAGAAACATTTGGGAATTCGAACGTTATATGGGCCTCTAAATCACATTGCCCCAGGGCGTGTTCTCATACAGAATAAATTAACAATCGTTGCCTTGGTTATGTAAGCAGACATTAGTCAGAAACAGGGATGTTGTTCAGAAATGTATTTTCGGAAACAACATTAGTTGGACATATTATTCCAAAATAGAAAACAAAATAGAAAAATTATAATGATATTTTGATTTTTCGACCACCATTATTCACTGTGAAAGTTGTTGCTTCCATACCAAAAAGTAGAATATTGTCCTACACATTTTTGGACTGAATTGGAAACTTTCAAACAATATGTGGTGTTTTCTTAGACGTTTCCAACAATTGGACGAATTGAGTTGCCAGTTGGAAAATTCCATGCCAAGGGATTGGGTGTAAATTAAATTTCCGTCTGGTTCAAGGAGGGGGTGGGTACATATGCAAATGTTATGTTGGACACCCCTATCGGGGGCCCTCCAGCCACATCCCTGCATGTTTGAGATGCGCGAGAGAAGAACTCATTGGGTTATATAAATGACACAACTGCTCTGCCTCACATATAACGAGTAACTGGTTTGGAATGCTATATACACTGCATGTCTAATTTGATACGTTTTAATGAATAACACTGTCGAAACTAATGAACTGCATGTGATATAACGTACCAGAGTTCTACGTATTTATTCTATCGGACAAGTGTTTAAATGGAAGATGAATTTCCCTGTAACATTCAAACTCACATTCTCAGAGCTCTTGTCAGAATCTTCTCTTTCCTTTGATTTGGTTTATTGTGTGTTTATGCCGCTATAGCGCCCCTAGTTAAGTGGTCCTGGTAGTCTGCTATGATGTTGGTGGATCCTGGTTAATTAATACGATGATAGTAGAGCCGTTAGGAAAAAGTACCGATATTTGTTTTTTAAGTTGTCATTTTCGCGGTGTTTGGCTAATCCGAGCGATTTGAGAAGAAAACAGTGTCTGCAAGAACATATATATTTATTTATTCAATAATGGCTACGCTGGCGGGCGCAAAATGACGTGAATACCCATCTTGATTACAGTCGATTTCCAACAACTAATGCAACACTATCAAACTATTTCGCAATATATATGTTATTGAATGTTTGTTACACATAATGGCTTTTCCTAGATATGTTCAGATTATTAAAAACAAAATAACGGTACTTTTTCTTAACAGCATCAGTTTTCCATAACAGCGGGACCCATCAGCATCATAGCACATTAGGAAGACCACTTGGCCATAGTTGTTTCGCGATATTGCCATGCAGTCTAGCAATGGTATAGTGTCGCGCAGAGGGCTAATTTATATGGGAAATCACGCTGGTGCCTACAAAAAAACCCCACCGCCAGTATTCCATTACTGTGAAACTTGCGAAATGCACCAATCGGGTTATCTAAATGCATGCATGGTTCACAAATCCGAGCTTATTGGCATTTAGTTATTGACCTCCACGTGTGGAGAGCGGCTTACAATATTTACAAAAAAGACAAAGTGAAAATATGACATAATGCAAGGGTTACATCTAATAACAAATACATGCATCAACAATTGGAAAAAAAAACCCAATAAAACGCACACAATAAATAATTAAATAAAATAACGCTATATACAGCAAGTCATTATGTCACAGGCATGCGGATATACGACATATTGGTGTTCTGTGTTGTCCCAGACATTTGTCGCACGCATGTGGTCGTAGTTATATACATTAGAGGAACGTCTTGAACATTTGAAGTTATGACTGATTTATTTAGGGGGGAGAACGTATCGAAGTTCGTGATGGTGTCAGAGCTTCCAGAATGTATCAGAACATAGGCCGTGTACGAATGAGTCTACAGGCAATGCATGAGCAGAAATGTGGCAGCGCCCAGAAGCAAGTCTAGCAGACAATTAAAGAATTTCTCGGTGAGTGTTTGAAGCATAACTGCCAAGAAAGAGAGCAAACAAATGAATTTCACCAAGAGCAAGCAGTTCCATCGAAGTCTTGAATTTTGTTGTTATATCTTGATTGATAAATACGGCACTGAAGGTTGTTTGGGTATGTGATTATATGCAGTATAGGAACGCAAGATTTTTTATCGCTGTGCTGTGATTGTCGTCACGTGTCAAAGGATACGGATGTGTTTTCAAGAGAATAACTGAAGCAGGATCACCAGAGACAGATGACTGCCACGATGACACATATGCGTTTTGAACAACAGACTTTCCACACGGATTTTGCAGGAAGTGTCCCTTCATCCAAGTATTCACCCAAGTAGCGACGCATTTTATATTTGTCCATAATGGCGCCTTCATCCAAGTAGTGACGCATTTTATATTTGTCCATAATGGCGAATATACCTGGAACAGCGCCAGTAGCTTGGCGATTGAACAATCAATATATGTGACATATGTTACACAAATCCGGAGCGGTAACTGATGTGACTCTGGCAGGCGAACAAGTAGCCCGACAATGCACAGTTTGCGAATGTGTATTTCACTCTCAACCGGCAGTATACCTAACAAGAAAACCATAGTCAGAAATGGTAACGCCATAAATATAAATTATAATATAAAATATATTGGTTACATTAATGCACCGCCTCAGAATTCCGTTAAAACAACTAATCCTTCAAATTATTACAAAAAACTACGGCTTATTACTGCAGGTTTTTCATTCACCAAACCAGAAAGCTTCTAAATGCGGATCAAATATTGTGTTCCCGCCATAAAATCGTCAAGTGTGCATGGCCCAGCCAGTGTTCATACCAAAACATCGAACGCAATTAACGCGGTCATAATAGTTACACACTGCAACTATATAAGACATCCAGCGAATACACACCCCACGAAAACCCGAAATATGTTGTCCTGCGAGATATCCCATCGCTATAGCCCAATTTGACACGACCAGATTAGTCTTCCTACAATATCCTAAAACAATAAAGCTTCTCAAATGATCGGAATAGTCAGTAGAACTTTCACGAACTTGAACATTCCAACTACAGCTTTTACCGGACTCGGGGTCGCAATACAACTTTAACGCGTCCCAAAATAACCGGAAAAACCAATTATCTATTTATAAAATCCCCATGGGACCACAGATTCCAAAACTTGTAGATCAGTATACACCGGTGGCGTTAATAAACCGAGTGACAATTTAGTGGATGTTCGATTTGGAAATGACTGAACATATTTTACACAAGCTTTTAGAGATTTGTCCATGATGCTTAATGCAGTTGTTTACTGAATCGATATGAGTTCTGTTTCGTATACCACTGTTTTGTGAAAAACTATGGTTTTTATGATTGTGCACATAGTTATCGGTGTGATCGTTTGGAGGTTTTTGCTTCCCATGATTCCAAAGAATGATGTTCTCAATTTCTCAGAGACGAGAGACGCGACAGACACCACCGTTGCAGATTTCTTCTGTGTCACACCCAGATGGACGTAGTCAGCCACCTCCTCGATAACCTGGCTTCCATGCACTCACCGGAGCCTTTCTTTGTTCATTGAATACAACAACTTTTGATTTGACGTGTGAAAAATTAGATCTCCATTTCAAACTATATGCGTGACATATTTGTAAAAGTTTGTCGAGCCCAGACTTTGATGGGGATAATAATATTATATCATCTGCTGTTGTACTATGCACATTACTGACTGAATCACATGAACCTTATAGCTAGTTACTCCATTACCAACAGAAACATTATGCTGACCAAGACCGAAAACAGTCATGAAGGTAGCAAAACGAGGGTGCTATGTCTCTCTTTCTCGAAAGATCTACGTGAATATTACCAACAACACACTGAACAACACGTGTTACAGGGACCCAAAACCTTCGAAGTAGGTTCATGTGAAATAACATAACTTTTGTAAAAGTCTGTAAAACAACTGTCATCAACAAGTACATGAAAGATAGGTTGATTTTATTCTTATTTTCATTATAAATACTCTCCAATAATGAGATTTCGAAAACGTATCGGTAGACTTCGGAAATGATAAAAGCATCGAAAAATATTCATAAAATCATGTTCAAACTAAAATATTTTAACTTACTACACGCTTAGGATGTTTGTTAACTAATCACTGTAACAGTTTTATTTACAAAACAATGGTTTCAACACCCGAAGGCACAACGTATATGTATTTCCACACCTTCTTCTTAGTAGTGATGTGTATACAGACTTTTATACTTATTTTTCCATTTACCCACTGTGAGTGCCTTATGTCCCTTTAAGTGTGTTTGTTATATTCGCCATAATCAGCATTGTATATACACCATGCAATCATTGCTGTCAGAAGAAAACCAAGTCGTATCTTCGACGTGTATAGCAGGCGGTCATTCACACGAGCTTGCTCTAGGGGTGATGTGGGAACTTGGGCGTTTCGTACTCAGTTTATCCTCCGATCACCGGAGCCGATTACAAGGCGTATTGTTATTGGCCCCAGGAAATATACGTATATTTGAATGTAGTGTCATGTGTTACGGCTGCGAATGGTCCACAATCAATTTCGCGCGCGGATGTTGTTTGGCGTTTTATGAGAAACGTATCACCATTTAACATAATTATTACTTTCTAGAACAGTTAAATATTTATTGTGGCCCATTGATCCACAAACCAAACACAAATTAGCTCATGCACATCGCTAATTTTCAAGTAATTGTTTGCATCATCGCAAGATCCGACCTAGCTTCATGTCCTGCTTGTGGAGCGTGGACAGATGTGCCGCTGGCTCAATTACGAAAATAATATATACCATATACAGTACCAGTCAGAAGAAGTGGTATATTTATTGCGATATTGAGCGTACTTAATTTCGAAAAAGCGCGATTATAGCGCAATTCCACAAATCTGTCGCACTTATTTTTTGCGACATTGAGCGCAAAATACAGCGATATTAAGCGCGCAAAATTTCATACAGACCGATAATGTATAATTATATTAGATAAATACTGTGCATATAGTGTACATATAGCATTTACAACTATAATTATATTAAAATCTAAAACAGTGTCTCTATTTATGCAATAAACAATATAGAAGAAGCAGTAATAGTCACAATTTTGAGCACAAGATGTCGCAATATTAACCAGAGATATTGCGATATTAAGCGCAAAATATTGCCATAATATCGCAAGCGGTGCGCTTATAAGCGTTTCCACTTGCAATATTATTGCGATACTGGGCGCAAAAATAGCGCGCTTAATATAACACTTCTTTTGACTGTTACTGTACTGAGAGTATACTAGATTTGTCTTGACAAGAACAGAAGCAAGTATACATGTATAAAAGTTAATTTAATGTTAACCCATTCGTGACGGGAGCTGCGCTGGTGCAACATTACAGACCATGTGTCCGTGTATTCTCTTATATATGCGAGTCTCCCATATAAGATAATGTACTGGCTTACAAGATCAAGGTAAATATTGTTACAACCAATGTATTCTCTTATATATGTGAGGCTCCCCATGTTAGACTCGCATATATAAGATAATGCATTTGTACAGGGCTTTCGCAAAATTTCAGGCAGCTCCAGTCACGAAAGGGTTAATGACACTAGCTGTTAGCGTGGAAATGCAGTCAATATAATTATTTGCCGATCGATATCCTATAGGTTTAAAGATACGGGCGGCGTTGGCGGTGGGTATGGTGTTAAAATATTCACCTCCGTCAAAAACCGCCATAAACAGAAGGAATAGTAAGATATAGACATACTTTTTTCTTATGCCAATCAGAAATATGACATAAACAGTATGTTATTGTCAACGTTTTCCCCCTTTGTTATGTAAACAAAAGCAAAAAAAACGTTACGTTTCCTGACTTTTGTTTAGATCCGGATATGGTAAACATAAAGAGCTTTATTTGTCACTGTTTTCCTGATATGGAAATAATAAAGAGCGTTTATATCATTTTTGTGTGATTAACCAATAGAATTGCGCTGTGTTATGTAAACAGAATCACAACTTCAGCAACACGAGCAGTCTCTTGTTTACGTACACCACCGTACGTCTTGATGACAATATACTATTTACGCGCTAATTATGTTTGGCAAATGGGCGAAACTGTATATATTTTGGTGTTCCTTCTGTTGATGGCGATTTGAACAAATATAAATATTTCTGCAACGAACGCCACCCGTGCCTTTAACTTTCTTCGATGTTGAGAACCAAACATTAAAGGGACTCAATGCAATCGCAGTTGGTTGATGTGCAAACAGTATGTAAAACCGCGATAATCAAGAATGTGAACAAGGGCATCTCTAGGGCGTGGCAAAATACGCCCGTGCTAATTTCAAGAATGGGCCATAACTCAGGTGACAATAATTTGGCGGGCGGAAAACAAAATTCGAACTAAACCTGTATTTTGTGCTAGTAAACCCACATACCAAATTTAAGTGAATTAAGTTCAGACTTACTAAAGTTATCATCCGGAAACGAAAAAAGCGAACGGACGAACGTCTTGACGGACAGACTGACGTACCGACAGACCAATAACATAATGTACATCGTTTTTTTTTTCTCAAAACGGGCGCATATCAATAGATAATTTTTATTCTTCCAGTCTTTTCATTATTAGTCTATACGTAATACATACATGGAGTGCCCACTTAGTTGCCCTTTATGCACCAAAAATATTTCAACAGTCTCTATAATTGAAAGTGGTTAATATAACCTAATTATCAAGCTTCCAACATTATAATTTTATGCCCGTGAGGGTTTGGAGACTGAAATTATACTCTCTCTGTTACATCCAGGCCCGTTTCCGGTGATCAAAATGTAGCTGAGTTATTTCCGGCCGAAGGCCGGACATAATGATCGGACTGCATTATACGGGTCCCTTCACGAAGATCGATCATGTTGGTGGTGGCTGTTGGTGCGAATGCTGACTGGAGGATAGGCGATGTTGGTTGTTAGTTGCTGATTCTTTCTTTATCTTTTCTTTTTGGGCGGTGGTTCTGATGGTGCTGTTGGCGAATCTGGAGGAATATTGACTTTTGTTATAAATGCTATATGTTTGACTTGTTCGGCTTGCCGTATATCAGATTGTCTAAATATTTTTTTTGTAATTCTGCTATTAGTTCTTCCCTTTGGGCTTAGTTATCATCGTCCTCGAAATCGGACGCGTCATATGCGTCTTCGGAATCGGATTCGAATGGGTCTTCGGAATAGGATGTAGGTGCTTCTGTTGTAGGAGAGGCAGGCGAGATAGGTTCGATGTACTCCGGGGTCTTCGGGGTAAAGTGTGAGGTGTCCGCATCTATCCGTGGTGGTGGAGGGTCCATCACCACTTCACAGCGGCGGAGAGATATTGGCTTGACTTCCACTTTTTCCACGCGCCCATTCGCTCTGCGTCTCTCTTTTTCCTGTGTGGCGTCTTTCTATTGCGAGACTTCATGCATGGCTGATTTGGCTGTCTCCAGACCCCTCCCAGTAGAGATATCTGACCTGGGTGGTGCAGGGCCGGACTGGAAGTCCAAAATCAGTTGAAATCCGCCTTGGTGAGCGTGCAGCGTCCAGCTCACTCAAAGCGCAACATGAATGACTTCCAGAAGTGGATGGTTGTCACATCTTTCGGGATTCTCGGTACCCATATATGGTAAATATGTGTGCCAAGTGTCATAACAATTAACCAAGAAGTGAAGAATAAAATCACAATACATTTCTAAGTCAACAATATGTGTGACTCCCAATGGGACTAAGGATACCCCCGTGTTTTAAAACACTACTTAAGATGGTTCACATGTCAGTAAACATTAACTTAAAATAATAAAATAACAGATTCCCATTGCATGTGAACAACCCTAACACCAAACCCTAATCCTAAACCTATTGACCGAAAAATGTAGGAATAAAAGCTCGGACAAAATTATGCATGTTGCGAAAATCTTCTAAGTCGAAAAAGGGGAATAATTCCACACAAAAAAGTCGGTCAGACGTCATACTCGCAGGTGCACAGGTTCCCATGGTACTACATATATGTGCCAAGTTTAAAAAACATAGACCTAAATAAAAGCTCGGACAAAATTATGCATGTTGCAAAAAAATCTTCTAAGTCGAAAAAGGGGAATAACTCCACAAAACAAAAATTCGGTCAGACGTCATAATCGCAGGTGCACATGTAGGTTCCCATGGTACTAAATATTTGTGCCAAGTTAAAAAAAAGTATTGACCTAAAATTGTAGGAATAAAAGCTCGGACCAAAATTATAATGTTGCGAAAATTTTGTTGAAAAAGGGGGATAACTCCACCAAAAAAAGTCAGCTGCATATTCTCATGGTACTAAATATCTGTGCCAAGTTAAAAAAAAATTGACCGCAAAATGTGGAATAAAAGTTCGGACAAAATTATTCAAGTTTCGAAAAATTTCTAAGTCGAAAAAGGGGGATAACTCCACCAAAAAATAATGTCCTACAGACGTCATAATCGCATGTGCACAGGTTCCCATGGTGGTGCCAAGTTTCACGGAAAATGATTAAAAACGACTGAGAAAAACTCCGGACAAGTTTGTGTCCACGGACGACGGACGGACGGACGACGGACGGACAAGCTGATTTCAGTATACCCCCACAACTTCGTTGCGGGGGTATACAAAGGGAGATAGCTCTACTACAATAATTCATACTAAGCTCATACTCGCATGTCCACATGATGGTAAATATATGTGCCAAGCTTCCTAAAAATTAAAGTCGCTTTCACACATGTCCGTTTCTCCGATGCGTTTCCTTGCGTTTCTAATATTTTAACGCATCCGGAAAACGCATCGGTCAAAACAGTGATAATATCACTGGGTCTTTCACACATGTGCGTTTGGCGGATGCGTTTCTTTTTTTTCATGTCTCGGACTTGAAATGCTGCGTTTCTAAAAAATCATACACAAGCATGTGTGGCTAGCTTCACTATTTCGACCGATGCGTTTTCCGGATGCGTTAACATATTAGAAACGCATCCGAGAAACGGACATGTGTGGAAGCGGCTTAGCCGGATGCGTTAACATATTAGAAACGCATCCGAGAAACGGACATGTGTGAAAGCGGCTTTAACACATGTCCGTTTCTCGGATGCGTTTCCTTGCGTTTATAATATTTTAACGCATCCGGAAAACGCATCGGTCGAAATAGTGAAGCTAGCCACACATGCTTGTGTATGCTTTTTTAGAAACGCAGGCGAAACGCAGCATTTCAAGTCCGAGACATGAAAAAAAAGAAACGCATCCGGCAAACGCACATGTGTGAAAGACCCAGTGATATTATCACTGTTTTGACCGATGCGTTTTCCGGATGCGTTAAAATATTAGAAACGCAAGGAAACGCATCGGAGAAACGGACATGTGTGAAAGCGGCTTTAACCAAGTGAAGAATAAAATCACAATACATTTCAAAAAGGGATATAGCTCAACCACAATAAGGTTATAACATGAAACCAAGCTCATAATCGCATGTGTACAGGTTCATATGCCTTTAAATACACGTACCTGTGTCAAACCCAAAGCAATTGACCACAAAATGAAGGAGTCGCATCACGGACAACATTGAGTTTGTTGCTAAAAATAAGTCGGATAACAGGTGGATAACTCACTTAAACATCCCGACCGAGATCATAATGTCAAGTACACAAATTCCCATCGATCTAAAAAACATATTGACCGATAAATGTAGGAATACCAGCTGTGACAAAGATGCGTTCATGGACGGACGGACATGCTGATTCCAGAATACCTTCGTTGCGGGTGGTGCATACTAGCATGTGTCAACCTTTACCGATATTTTCAAACCAAATATATGTAACAACCTCGTGAAATTAGATAGCTGGTGTGAGTTCAGCGATGCATTCTTATAATGCTGTAGAATTTTCCCCACACCAACCTAATTTGACAAAATTCTGCTTGCGGCTGTGACATGAGATCCAACTTGTAGGGATTTGGAAACCTCGAATCAACGATCTTGCCGCGAGCGTGTGTGCTGACTCGCAACTTCGTTATGACAAACGTGACGTTCGTCGCGATCTTCAGTAATTTCTACTTCCAACCGAACGACATTTGCTTTGCGGAAGGACAGTGTACATGAACCGATGGATTCCCCCTCCATGTTATTAGTTAGACTCACAAAAATGTCACATCAGCCTTGGTTCTGCGAATCGTTGCTTGGTATAACCAGTTGTGCACATGTGCGTTACTTGTTATAAACAACTGTGTTAGTCCCTTCCCTAAGGAGATCAAGATGTTGGTCCCAAGATTAACATTTATGGTTGTGCAAATCGTTGTTTTGGGTCGGACATTTAACAGCCCTGAATACCCATACCTACAATACAATGTCTGTAAACATGTTTTCCTGAAGACTCAGCATTGCCCGAGGTGCTCGTTCGTTTTTGGAATGAGGTAGACCTGTATCCCATGTGTTTCAACATTTGTGCTGATTCATCGCGAATCGTTGTATTTGGGGTAGTAATTTATATCTCCTGCATTAAAACACACGTATCCTCACATCTAAAATAGTCGCATTTTTGCGAAGACTTTACAATGCTTCGTTTGTGTTTGCTATGCGGTACATGTAAACCTGTATTCTACTCGTGCCTATTCTTCGTGACTCATTTGGCTTGGGCCAGTAATTTAACCCCTCTAGTGCCTAGTGCCAACAAAAGCACACATTTCTAATTTGTTTTCTTAACTAAAATTTTGCATTTCCAAAACTACCGCATTTTCTTCACACAAAAAAAAACAGCCTAAAAATACTCAGAACCCTTCCACAATTTCTGGACCCCGGCAGACTTTTCCTGATCATATATACAAGAAAACCACAATCAGAAATGGTAACGCCCTCAAGATCATATTATTAGCCATAAATATAAATTATAATAAAAAATATATTGGTTACATGAATTCCTCAGATTTCCTCAGAATTCCGTTAAAACAACTAATCCTTCAAATTATTACAAAAAACTACGTCTTATTACTGCAGGTTTCTCATTCACCACACCAGAAAGCTTCTAAATGCGGATAAAAAATCGGAGGTATTGTGTTCCCGCCAAGAGTGCATGGCCCAGCCATTGTTCATACATAAACATCGAAAGCAATTAACGCGGTCATAATGGTTACATACTGCAACTATAAGACATCCGGATACACACCCCACGAAAACCCGAAATGTGTTTTCCTGCGAGAAATCCCATCGCTATAGGAGACATTATTCCTATTCTTACAAAATACAACCTATATGAGTATCTCACATCATTCGCTGAAACAGGATTCTTCCCTATTCAATCACATTGGAAAGCTATTGTGAAACAGAATATGTCTCACACAACGTCACAACCAAATCAACCTGAACGAGTGGACTCCCTTGAGTTTTTTCGCAGAGTAAAACCTTGCCATATGTCTACCTGGAGGGGATGGAAGCTCTGTTGGCACAACCCTAATTATCTACAGAAAGCGGTACAAATGGCTAACATTCTCAACCGCACGACATATGATAATAATACTATCTGCAAACACTGTGGCCATTTGTACCATAACCAGGTTGAACACATGTTTCTCCATTGTTTCTCACCACATATAGTTCAACTGAAGAACTGCTTCTGGTATAGAATTATTAATGTCCACGGTATCTCAATCTTTGTCACGATGGATCAATTGTCTTGCAATGAATTTCTAATGTATGCATTTGGATGCCAGTCGCTGGGCGGACTTGATCCCTCAGATATTCCCAATGAAAATAGTTTATTCACAGACTGCTTCTCGTTCATAAGTGTATTATGTTACATATGATTGTTTGCGAGTGGCGACTCCTATATAGATTCATGCATCATGTATACTGCTGATCTTTAATATCCCAAATTTGTCGGGAAACAAATAGCATATGTAACAATACAATTTTATTATTACTATCTACAGTATACTAAAGTATACGAATATCACAATATCAATGATAACATCGCATCTCTGTATATTATATGGAATGCCACCATATATCGATATCTAATTTATTATATGCCATTATAGACATTGACGTATAATTATAATTTGTAGATATATGACCTCTGTGATTGCAATCGCCATGCAATTTATTATATATACATGTGTATATGGGATAGTATTGACGTTATATATACACGTATATATAGTACAATAATTGCTTCTAATTTCACACGATGCATTCGTGTCTGTTCTGATAACACATACGTAACGCCTTATTATTCTTAATGTTTTTTGATTATGTAATTGTATATACGTTGTACACTACGTCTCCCGTGTGTGGAGGAATAAACAATCTCTCTCTCTCTCTCTATACACCCATGATTTTAATTATAGAATATAAAATATATTGGTTTCGCGAATGACCAACTCGGAATTCCGTTAAAATAACAATAACAACCAGCACCTAATTAACGAACCGGCGGCCGACTCGGCCGTCTCCGACCACAACCATCAGTGGGATGCAGAACGAAAATTTATTTCTAAAAGTTGAAATATAAGACCTACAAATTATCTTTTAAATTTCTTTTATTGTAATTGACATAGCTTGTCCCAAACCAAAAATCAACATTGTTGACATAATAATGTAAAGGACAATAAACGAAATTGAAATTCCCAACTACACCTAACTCGGCCTCCTGGTCGCGCTGTTCGACTTTTAAATAAACCGGAAAAACTATTTTCTATTTATAAACCCCCCATCGGACCACATCTTTCTTATATTTGCCGAACAGTATACACGCGGGCGTGCTAATAAACATGATTTACGTACAGTTAGATTATCTTTTACCATATTTACGTATAGGGTATGATTTTCTTTTACCGCTCAGGGAACTTTCCCATAGCAGCCAGTTTCAGATTTATTACAGATTTATTCATTCATGTGGTCAAAGTATGATATTGGAGCAGTGACATCTAATATATATTTTGGAACTTCTGACTGTTTGTTTGTTGTTTGTTTGTTAGCTATGGCCGGGAAAACGAATTGACCGATTGAGCTCAAACTTCCAATCTAAGGTTAAAAATCCACGTGCAAAACCGCCGTTTTGGAGAAGCTCAGAGCACCCATTCTCCCCTCCCAGTCACAAAAATTACCGCCATTGGCACGGTGGAGTTAATAACGTTGATAGTTAAAGAGCGTTCGTATCCGTAGTGTCGTTGATAAAGAGCGTATGTGCGTAATGTGATTCTTACGTCTGGGTCCACACGTGAGCGTGACTGCATGTGTCCAGACATGAGCGTGTTGTGTGATTCTTACGTACTTAGGGCTTCCTAGGAACGGGGGACATTTTCATCGGGTCAGTTTTTTCGCCCGAGGTGATCTTCACCTTGAAACGGGTACCCACAAATGATATATATGTGTGTGTCCTTTATAGACTCGAACCGATTGAGCTCAAACTTGCTACCCACGGGAAGTTTCATGGACGGGTTAAACTGTGACCCCGACCTGACCTTGACCTTGAAAATGATCAATTGCAAGTTTTTCCGCCCGATGTGATCTTCACCTTGAAACGGGTATCCACAAACGTACCTCTTTTAGGGACGGGTAGCATCACGGGACGGGTACCATCATTTCTCTTGATTACAAAAGGCAGAATTAACTCAATGGGTCAAATCGTTACCCCGACCTGACCTTGACCTTCAAAATGGTCAATTCAAGGTCAAAGCCCGGACGAAGTCGGGTCACCTGCTAGTATTATATGTTTACAAACAGTAATAAATTGTAAGCATGCGTGGTAAGTATACAATACTCAATACTGTTGGGTGGGTGCTGTGGTGGGGGTCTTTTAGTTATTACTAAGTTTATTTTCGGTTATTCGTGATCGATGCCAGGTATTATACATGGGGGTCTTCAGTATGGTTGTTGTGGTGGTGTCATGGTGTCCTTTGTCGGTCAATGGCATATCTGATGAAGGCAGCTAGATTTATCAAGATCTTGTTATTCCGTGAGTTGAAACGAGCATTTAATTTGAGCGCATTCGGTCTTTTGTAACAGAGTTGTTTGATGTATTTCTTTCGGATGTGTCAAGATTCGTACATTCAAGAATGAGGTGGTATTCATCACCTAGTTTCTCATTACAGAGATTGCATTTTCGTTCCTCATATGAGGCGCCCATCCATGATCCAATTTCCACGGACTATCTATAGTTGCGTGTACGAAATTTTATCAGGCATGGCACAGTTTTCTGATTTTCAAGTGATATATAATATTCTTTGCCGAAATTTGGCTTGGTAATACGGATGAATGGGCACTTACTAGAGGCGTTAATATAATCTTGCCATTTCTGAATGTATTGTCAATTGAACGGGTCTTGATCAACTTATTAAATTGTGACGTATGCGATACCCATTGTTTCAACTAAAAAGAGGAAATTCCCAATTCTTCCAAATTGTTTCTGGTATAATCGAGCCAAATATTTTTTTATGTTTTTCTCTTCGCATGTAGTTATCATAAAATATTACAGTTTCAAAGGCATTCTTTCACAATTCATGTTCATTCTTGAACTGGGATTCTTCCCCAGTATGAGAGGCGTCTGATTTTCAATTTAGTCTCTATCAGGTATATACCAGTTTCACCATATACAATGGGGTGTCATGGTGGAAGATTTTAACCCAAGTGCGAATTTAAGAAACCAGAGTTCCAATTTTCCAAATGCTTGCGTATTTCCTAAACCCCATACTTAGGATCCATAAGGCATTAATGGAACTATTGTCTTTACATAAATGTCCAGAAAGGGTTCAATAGTCAGCTTATGTTATCTAGCTTTACTCAACAAGGTGTACATAACCATTTTTGCGTCTTTGCATCGGACCATACATGTACATGTATTTTAATTAACCCTCACGAGAGACCATATCTTCAAAGTTTATATGAGTGCATTACCTGAGGCCATTCGATAATAATCACGCCCTCTTATTGTCTATATTGGCAAGCATATCTGGCCATGTCGTAGTGGGTGATGAACTAAGTGTGATTAAAAACGTACTCGGTATTTGCGTACTTGGATGGACTAAATGTGATTAGAAACGTACTGGGTATTTGCGTAGTTGAACCACGTAACGACGATCGTGAGCTTTTGGTCTGATTAGTATTCTGCATGCTATTTCATACCTCAATTTCAATAGAAATTAAAACAGATACCAAAAATAAGACACATGCCAGTGTGGTGTGTAAATATTTAAAATTAAACTTTAGTTTGGCACGTCCGATTTAAAAAATGTTTTCACATCCTTTCTCACCTAGTGCACATGTAGTATACACACGTATACAGACTATGACAAATAATCAACTACATAGCCGTTACGTATAAACACATTTTTTTACAATCACCAAATGAAAACTCCAATATATTTAAAATATGCCTAATAATATGATCTTGAGGGCGTTACCATTTCTGACTATGGTTTTCTTGTAACTGTATAGTGTGCGGTTGTTCTGTGTGTGACGTCCATGGCTTCTGTGATTATGTCTGTAACACGATCCGAATACCTATTAACAACAAAAATTGCAGACTTGCTTATCCGCGTCGTCACATGTGGCCAATCCAAGTTGATTGGCTGGTCCCTAACCGCTAATCTTACTCTCCCGCTGAATGCGTTGATGTGGTTTTTGTCCCATTTACGGCTTATCTCGCGGCGTTTTGATTGAACAGTCATGTGACTATTTTGCTGTTTGGCTTGTTTATCATTGACCGCGGCATGCTTTCGAGTCATCATGTGCTGGTGTAAAAACAGACATGCGGTAAGCGAGCAATGCAAGTCAGGCTGCAAACGGCTGAACGGTTCCACCGGAAAGTAAGTTTCGGGTGGACAAGAAAAAGACAATCACGCTGTAATTCTTAGTAGTGAAATTCGAATTTGGTGAATCGTACCCTTTGCCGCCATTCAGAATTATTGAATTTGTATCTTCGCATAATTGCATACGGCTGACCACCTGAGTTCTTTGGGGTTGTGTCTGGGTTATTTCTGATTTTAAATATTGATGTGAAAGTGAACTCTTCTATCAATTTACTAACATGTGTGCTGTCATCCAGTTTTCCTGTTCTGGGATTGAAATCTCCGCAGAGGAGTACATGGTCATATGATATTTTTTTTCTAATAATGAAATAAGAATTTTATCGAAAGTTTTTTCATTGAAATATTTGAAATTTTCACAGGGGATGTAAATGTTACCTAGGCTGTAGCGTGGTCCGCCACGCCTTTGTAATCAGTACAGTCATCGTCGATAACATGGAAGCACAAGCCACCTGATCTATATTTTAAGATACGATTTCTACGTTTGGTGCCAAGTGTGTGGAAATTGTCAATATTAAATGTGTCAATGTCATCTAATTGAGTTACTTGGAAGATAAGGAGGTCAAAGCGATTGATAATGCTTAACAAATTCGGGATCGTCTGATCTGGATAACAGGCCAAATACATTTAATGATAGAATGCGAAGCTTGAACACTCCCGGGCCATCACATGTGGTACCAGCCCCTAGCTGTACTACAGGTTCCAGTAGTGACGATATTTGCATGTTCGTTTTGAGAATCATGCATGGCTCGCGAGTGGCTGTCACCTGGTGCGGATGTGTTACAGACTGTATGGAATTGGGCTGTGTGGGCATTTAGAGGGCTGTGTCAGCTTGCATATGGGGAGGGAGGGGTACATTAAAACTTGGCAGTGAAAAATAGCTTGTTGTGTTGGCTACCAACTGAAACATTCCTGAACATTGGATTTGGAGCATCGAAATGCACACTGTCATTTGAAAATGGAGTCTCTCTCTCTCTCTCTCGTTATAGGTCCGTTGGTTGTGGTGGCCGGATCCGCGGTTCCCGCGTCCTTTCGGTTTACATCGACTCTAACCCCTGATATATGCCATCTACTCGTTAATCTACTGTTTGTTTTGGACCCCGATTTGTACTTCTATATGGGGTGGATCTTTGGCTGGGATGTGCTTGTTGTCAACAAACAATCTGTCGCCAGCTATGCGAACCCGGTGTCCTTTGTCGCAGTAATAATTTGCCATTGGTTTCAGAATATCCATTTTGTAGTTCCTGACTTTGTGGTTGGTTTTCATTAATGATTACAAATGTGCCCTTCATTATTCCACTTTTATAATCTCGGTCTTTGCCTGGAGAAGCGCGCTAGTATTGGTCACTGGTTATTGCTGGTCATTCCAATTCTTTTCACAAACTCAAAATTTATTTCAGAGAAAATGTTCATTTGTCCATTAAAAAGTCGTGTAGTACTTCTACAGTTGATTTGTCGTCCTGGGTGTCGGATATACCGTTGAATATCGGTTCTTTTCGCAGGACTTTCGTTCGTCCAAGATATCTAATTTTGCTGATTTCTTAATCAGGCCGATTATTTGTAACTGAGTCGACTCCTTTAATTTTTATAAGCTGTTAACATCATCGGTTAAGGATTTGTCTTTTGACTCGAGCATGCCAATTCTTCCCTGCACACTGATCACGGAACCTGTTTATCCGAAAGTTTACTGCTTAAAGATGCAATGTCATATTTCAATTCATCCATAGTGTTCAGTTTGATGGTTATATGCTGGAGCATATATATGATAGTTGCAGCTGCCATACATAAAAAAGATTATAGTTTCCCTACACAAATTCAAGAAACGTAACTCTATTTAGTTAGTTGCTTGCGACCTATGTTTCGAGGCGAGTGAAATCACTTACTTCATATGAAAGAATGATGCACCAGCCATATTTTAAAAATGCGGATTCTAGTTTCCCTACACAAATTCAAGAAGCGTAAGTCTATTTAGTTAGTTGCTTGTGACCAATGTTTCGAGGCGAGTGACAATCCCGTACCTCATATAAAAAAACAAAAAAATGATAAATACCAACTGGAGTCGGTATCCGGGAACATCTAATGCTGATACTATATATAGTCCCTCGCGTGATAAAAGTGCTCGTTTTTTATATTACACTCCGTTCTTTGCATGCCATTAATTACCAGATTAAAGACCTGATAGTTCAATAAATTAAATTTCTCTTCCCATCATTTTGAAAATAAATGAACTTGAAAGAGACTTCACGACTACGGAAACCTATTTCTATATGCCTGGCTTTCAAATTAAATAGCGTTAAATCAATATAAGGACTGAATTGAAAGCTTCTAATTTGGAATTTTCTACTATAAATCGGTTATAACCGCTATTATAATGGCACCTCCAGTATAGATGAACCGACATGATGTGATTTATATATGGTTCCATACAAAATTAACTATAACTTATATAGATTGAAATTCGTCTTACCAAATATAGGCTGTTACAATATACGTTTACTAATACAACGTGGAATTGGAAAGTTTAAATGTAGACATTATTTCGAGTCTCCAGATAAAGCTAGTTATTTATGCTGGGGTAAGCACCGTGTTTTGCCAATAGTTCCTGATTTTTCAAAGTGGATTTTGCCTGGTTGTCGATTCTTAAAAAGTGTGTCACAATAATAGGTTGTGCGGGGTTTCAAAAAGAAATTCCAGACAGATTTTGAGAAAATTATGTACCAGGAACTGATCAAATTCAATCCAACTATAGTTTAAAGTATGACCCCTCTTACTATACTTTTATGGCATGAAATATATGTCAAATTTCGTTGTTTTCCAAGAACTTCTGTAATATAGAACTTTTCAAAGGTCGAGTATATATATCCACGAGATCATATCTGAAGATCGTGAGAAGAAGCTTAATTTTTCGATATTCAAGATATTTCATAAAAAAAATTGATTTACAAAGACAACCACCCATCAAAAATGTTCTATGTTTGAGAAAGTCACATTTCATGTCATGCCTGCTTATCAATAAAACTTTGGAGTGAGGTGAGTTTTAGGTCATCGGTCCATAGTCCAATCCCTACCATCTAGGTATCTCTAATAGTGTAGATTATTTCCAGCTTGATTGCCCGCTTCTTGGGTGGACTAGCTAGCATAGTGACATTTTGTTCATTGGGCCGAAATATATGTGGCTGCTTTATTCTTCATTGTGATATATGAGAGCATGATGATATATCATGCAATGAAAAATTTAACTCAAATTATGACACAAATGAACTTTTTTTCTTAGAACCAAGACAATAAGATATTTGTTCATTGGATTGTGGTATCAAATTTTTAGTTTCTTGGTATATAAATGGACAACAAGAGAATAATATTTACCAATAAATGTATGTACACTTGCTGTTCTCACAAAGTAATCCCGCACACGACGAGCCGATTAGCTGTGCTTGGTCCAGGCTTAATATTGGTTTAATACTGGCTCTTTACGCCAAAGTATGTTTTAGGGATTTCCGTTCCGTTAGCAACACAAAATACCCCCTCCCTCTCCTCTCCGTCTCGCATTCTTTAAATATGCTTCAGAAGGCTCAATATAGTCATGATCACATTGTCGTGATACGGAGTGGCGGCTAAAACGGCGTTAAACACTAACCAAACAAACAAATAGCCATCATCTACAAACGTGTTTTGTTTTCAGTTCTATAGATAGATGAATGCATTATTGCATGTGATAATGCAACTTGACGCACCACAACATTCAATTTAAAGTGCCACTGATAAGAGGGATCAGACAGCATTTCCGCCTGATATAATCAAAATGAGAATGCGCTGCACAGTGAATCCCGATTCGTTGATGTGCAGCCCCAAATGCAAGCCATGATTGAATCGAAGCAATTTAGGATGCGCAGATATCTGCAAGTTGTATAAGTTGGCACCCAAGAGCGACGTAGAGTTAAAGACATTTAATTTTCTGACAGCGTGGATGGAAATCCAATCATAATTCATAGCAATCGCATTAAATATTTATGGCCGAGATAAACCACATTCAACAATAAAATTCTCGACGACGCCTTGAAGAAATTATCGCTCTTTGCAGTGGCGAGATCAGGAGCAGATTAACACCGCAAAAAAATGATGTATTGCGGGTTACCGCAACTCAGTTATGTTCGCAGGATGGTTCAAATTTTATGGTTTTTACCATGTTCTCAGTGAAGTGGCGACAGGGGGTGGGTGGGGAGCGAACGAGTGTCTCACCCCCAACATTTGTCAAAATGTTCATGAACAGTTGTAAATTTCATGCCCGGCAACTGCAGTTGAATATATCAGGTTGATGCATTGGTTGAGATTGTTCCGGTAGATTAAGTTTCCACTTATTTCCAGTATATAACAGTTTTATTGGTCCATGCAGACCAATAATCAATATTTCTATACGTTCATTCAAAATTTAGACTCAATGACAACCAGTTTGGTCGTTCAAATTTATAGTTCGTACTTCGAATCATTCATCGGCACCGTGTGCTCAATGAAGTGGCGACAGGTGGAGGCGGGGGCGGACTCAGGGTGTCTCACCCCCAACATTTGTCAAAATGTTCAACAGTTGTAAATTTCAACTCTGTCTCTACGTTCAGCCAGAATTTTAGGCTGAAATGGCTACCAGTTTAGCCGTATGGTGTTTTAGGTTGGAACATTCGGACCAATTACAAACTTTGAGGTACATGGTTGTGTCAGTTGGAGAAATCAAAATAAAAGGGGGTGGATGGAAGCTTCCCGGTGTTGTACATTTTGTTGTTTAAATGTGGGGGTTCAGTTCTGCAGTTGGAAATTTCAAGTTGCACCCCAAATAAAGACGTTTATAGACCACGTCTGTATACGCGTGCGCTTCTGGTGTTGTGCCCACGTCATCACATCATCCAAGTGACCTTGTCCCCCAATTTATAATGATACATATTTCTACGGGCGAATTGCTAGGTCAATTATCTCGCGTGGATATTCTATACTATATAGCGTGCCTCGTGAGGAAATATATGAAATAAAACAGTCATTAGGTCGATCATAAACGTAGAATCTGATCGTTGTGTGTTGTAAAGGGCAACGCACGCAGCACGTTGATACGTGGGTGTGTATGTAGCCTGGATAATATCCGACCAAGAGAGAGATATATATATATATATATATATATAGAGAGAGAGAGAGAGAGAGAGAGAGAGAGAGAGAGAGAGAGAGAGAGAGAGAAAGAAAGAGAGAGAGAACTCGGTCAGCATGAACAGGGAGGATGCAGAGATATATATATAGAGAGAGGAAAATGAAAATAATATTAGAGAGGGAGAGGAATAATGGTGCGAGAGAAAGAGGGAGGGAGTGAGAAACATATAATTGGATATCAAAATCAGGTGTCGTGCATGAGTGAGAGAGGAATGCAGAGCAAGAGAGAAAGAGAGAGCGAGAGAGAGAGAGAGAGAGAGTGAGAGTGAGAGGGATAGAGAGAGAGATAGAGAAGGGGGTGGGGTAATAAGGTATAACGAATTGCATCTGCGTGCATACCGGATTGGAGAGGTAATTAATACACAGTGAACAGAAGTGACAAAACTATAAAATCTAGTACCAGTATAGTTCAGTTTTAAAGACGGAGTACCTCTTCTCTTAACTTCCTGAAAATTGCTGGTTGTAAACTAAGAGAAAATAGCCAAGGGGGTGTGAAGTTAGCTCGACGTTCGATATTTGATCGATATTCGCGTGAAATTGGTTTGATGTACGATATTCGATTTAGAAAATTTTATCAAAAATCAATTTTCTGTTTTTGGGTGAGGGGTGTGTCCTGGATTTAATTCGTGCTCTCCTACTGAAATATGGTCCGAGATCCCGCGCTTTTCCTTCTTTCCAGACCATAAACAAATTCGCACAAACAATGTTTGCACGAGGAGACTTCTGCAGACCTTATTCGTGCTCTCCCACTCAAATGTGGTCCATTTATTTCGCGATGTGATTTGACAATTCACGTTCGACTTTCGATATTGTTCAATCAATCGATATTCGATAGAAGTTAGTTTCACGTTCGACGGTTTTTGCATGAGGGATGTGTCGTGGGTCCGATTCGTGCTCTCCCAGACTCCCACTAAAATACGATCGATATTCCGCGCTTTTCCTGTTATCCAGTGTTATCCAGACCATAGCTGGACTTAGAATTTTTTAGCATGACTCTGGACTGTGAACACATTCTGTTTACATGAGATAGCCACAGAGAGCCCACTTCAGGCTGTATATATACTAACCGACCGATTGAACTGAAATTTGACAATTATAGTCACTTCCCCATAAGAACTTCACATGCAAAACTACAAGTTCAGACATTTCAAACTAACTTGTTAAAAGGAAGGATATGTTATCACTGTCGAAATGTTACTATCTTTAAACGGAAATGGCTCATTCGAGCTTATACAAATAATTTCTTCGTAATTTGGAAGGAGGTTTAAGATAGGTTGACAAATACACGAACTATTGATATACCGGCTTCATATGCTCTGACAAATAATTGCCATATAATCACAGCCTTTTTCCAGCTGTTTCGCACAGTAGTGAAACAAACGCTCACTATATCATATCACGAATAGACTAATACGGAACTTGTTAATTTGATAATAAATATATATACACTCCAGAGAAGATGAGGTCCACAGAGGGTGAATTTAGTTATGATAGCACCCTCTGGGGACCTCATTATAATGCAAATATCCAGCACCATATTTTGAGGCATGACAGTGGGCATCTATATTTCGTTTCCAACATTCGAAGAACACTCGCCTTACCGGTAACCGCGATGTCATATATAACTCAACACTATGAACTTGCTTATGCATTCAAACTGTGTTATGTGTCTTATCGTGATCATACAACAAACGAATTAAATACCATATCGTAGTTTTTGTTCCATGCCGATTATATTATGTGACAATTATTGGACCGGGACCGGTGAAGTTAGCGTGCATCACGCAATAGAGTTCCCGTCACTCGATTATATGATAACTCGCTTCAACTGAAGTATTCTATAGCGATACACTCTAACGCCGTCAAAGTTTAGTGGAAACCAAGATTCGATGCTGATGTTCTATTATATCTCATAAACCGCGAAGAGGTCTGTTTTCTTGTTGATAGTCGCGGTTATTTTTGTGGGAGGGTAGATTGTTTTTTTCTGAACTTTGACTTTACGCTCTATGGTAAAGGATTATGCATACGAACCCGGATTTACATTGGTTCAGTTTGAAGGTAATTATTTGTGCGTATTATATATCACCCTATACCATTGTTCAAGCATTGACTATCAAGTCATTTGTTGAGTCGGTATCTCGCGGTCGTTGGCCGTATCTAATTCTGAAAATTGTATATGCCTCATGTATATATAATCACCCCTGGACACGTGGTCCTGCTAATGTGCTGGTGGGTCCTGCTAATGTGCTGGTGGGTCCTGCAAATGTGCTGGTGGGTCCTGTTAATGTGCTGGTGGGTCCTGTTAATGTGCTGGCGGGTCCTACTAATGTGCTGGTGGGTCCTGTTAATGTGCTGATGGGTCCTGCTAATGTGCTGGTGGGTCCTGTTAATGTGCTGGTGGGTCATGCTAATGTGCTGGTGGGTCCTGCTAATGTGCTGGTGAGTCCTGCTAACGTGGTGGTGGGTCCTGCTAATGTGCTGGTGGGTCCTGATGAATTGATTTAAACATATTTTATTAGTATAATGCATAAATAATACATAACATATAAGGGATTGGAGGACAAGTTCTTTGAAACTTAGATGGACCTCCGCTCCCTACAGATCATGCATGAAACATAAATATAACGAAATATTTTGGATTTGTATCAGGTTTTGGTAAGGCGGGTAGAATTGTGAATGCGTGCGTATAAGATAGTACGTGGGGTGTTAATTATTATAAATCAATGGTGTGGTGGGGATAATAAGTTTAATTATACATACATATGAATAATAAGCCAACTGGTAGCATATATATGTATAAGGTGGGGAGAGCGTTAGTTGGTGTGTTTGGGGAATTGTAAATAGAAAGGGGTCGTTTGAGTAAGTAACAGAACAGGATATTTGGGCACCAAGTACATTTATGGTAGATAGTTCAGATTTTGTGGGTTTACAACAGGTTATTCGTTGCACGACGCAAATCGTCCGGAAGATTTTATGAATTTTAAAGCTGTATCTGTTAGAATGCAATTCTCGTTGGCGGTTAAAGTTAGATCTCCGTTTAGAAGCGCTTTGTAGGACGTGACTCGAAATGATCTCATAACATGTGACAGTTCTATGCGTTGTTATGAATAAAGGGCGCAATACATGAAGTAGTGTTCTGCATCTTCCACAGGGCTTCCACAACTACACATGGGGTTATCACCAATGTGATTTTCAACTTTGTCATGATTTAGATTGCTACAATTGTTTCTAATTCGACAGTGTATGATATTTGTCTGTCGGTCACCGAGATATACATGAGATGAAATTTTTCTCTTGGGTAGAATTGTTGATTTGAAAGCCTCGTAAGATTTTATTTTGATGTCATTTGCCAAGCAGTTCCAAACTTCGATTGTTTTTGGAAAGAAAGATTTCTTGAAGGTTTCTAGGTGACAAAAGTAGTTCTCAAAATCGTCCGCATTGCGCAAAAAGTAACGACTCGTATCACCGACGCGTGGAAGAAGATCGGATAAAAATTGAGGGGCGTTACGATTGACAATTTTGTGCATAAAACATAATTTTTGTGCATCTCGACGAATCTGGAGGGGTTTCCATCCAAGTTCGTTAAGTAAATTGGCGTTCGATGAGGATCTAGTTAGGCCAGATACAACTCGCGCTGCATCGTAATACAATTTGTCGAGTGTCGATTTTGTGATGTCAGGGGCAGTGTCCCAAACACAACTGCCATATTCTAGTATATTCCTGATGAATTGATATGATGATACACAATTTAGCATATGTGAATGCACGTGTTAAAGCGACACTTAAAGGCATTGTCCGGTTATTTTCAAGTGACATAACCATTGGCAAATGTTACTGTGTCAAAAAGCACCATCATTACAATTAATAGATAAAAAGTCAACAGATTCAGCATAGACTTCAAAAAATACCCTCCGCTGCCACTCGACTGAATATTTCTGCCATTTTAATTTCTAAAACCAGGCCGCCATCGTTTATGGTATATTTAAACCAAGCCTGACTTAATGTACCTGTCATTTGCAGATTGAGGTCCACAGAGGGTTAATTTAGTGATGCTATCCCGCATAACGGGTTAGCATCACTAAACTCACCCTTTGGAAACCTCACTCTACACGGCCTCACCTGCTTTGGGAGACATAGACTCAGATTGAAGTTCCCAAATGGTGAATATTGTGATTTTGCAGTGTGTCGTCTGACAATTTGGAGATATGGAGAAACCAAACTAAAAAATAAATAGAATCTATGGAAGTTTCTATAGAACTTTTATAATAAAGACACTTTCGAGAGAAGATGAGGCCTATATACGCAGAATGATGTCCCCCCAGATGGTGAATTTAGAGATGCTAACCCGCTATGCGAGATAGCGTCACTAAATTCACCATCTGGGGACCTCATTCTACAAAAGACAGGCACACTAAACCGAGGCTTGATTTAAACGAGCTTGGCTCGATCACTGATATATAGTCGAATTCAACAATGAATAATACACCGTGTAAGTCACTATCAGTTAGTATATCGACGAACATAATTCCGGTTGAGTCTGTTTGTCTATGGTGGTTTGTCATGCGCATTGCGAATTGTTTTGATTTCGATGGGGACGATTGAAGAAAAATAACTATCAGATAAAAAACGTAATATTTCGCCGTTCCATAACTATTTGAACCAGTATAAATGATGTAATAATGAGATGGTTAGTTTTCATTTGATTACTAATTTCAGTGTAATGTAATGCACTGGTCCTGAATTTTATTAAAATATGAAATATTGGCATAATAAAAACGGATCAAGTGTTCCTCGATACTTAATACAGCCCTATAACATTTGGCAAAATGTATCCCATTTGAAAATAATCGGTCTATGCCTTTCTGAACCTTCGTGCATCAATTTAAGCGAAAAAATTGCTTGCGTTTGTGACGGTTCGGGGTTCCAGATAAATGCACGAAAGACGCATATACGGACTGTATATGCTTTGCAAAGATTTCCCGAAATGATATAAATTGGAAGTCAAGTAAAGAGTGTACTTTTCTCCATAAAATAAAGAGTGGTCTATTAGTTTCTTCATGATAGGATTAAAATAAAGAGCCTGTGTGGAAGATAAATGTGGTAGATGTATTTCTGAGACTTATAAATCGTGTATATTTCATATATGTATATAAACATGTATATTTCGTGTACCTTTTGGCCTATGTTGATCTTCAGAACGCGACAAAAGCCAGAGATGCTTAATTAAATTGAGGTGTATATATATATATGTATGCATGCAGTAAGATTATAATACTTGTGATGAAAAGTTGTCTCTTTATTTTGTAACCAGACGGGTACATGGTAATGTAAATATTTCATCTCCAAATGCAAGTGTTTCATTTTTATACTGTGCAAGTATCCAACCTGGTGAAACAGCGGTTATCGGGGATATCTAATATATATTTTGGGACTTCTGTTTGTTTGTCTGTTTGTCTGTTAGCTATGGCCGGGAAAACTGTCGGACGGATTGAGCGTTCGTATCCGCAGTGTCGTTGATAAAGACCGTGTATGTGTCCAGACATGAGCGTGTTGTGTCTGTGTACAGACATGAGCGTGTTGTGTGATTCTTATGTATGTTCGTACTTAGGGGTTTCTGTTTTCATCGGGTCAGGTCTTCCGCCCGAGGTGACCTTCACCTTGAAACGGGCACCCACAAATGATCTAATATATGCCGGGAAAACTGCTGGACGGATTTCGACGAAATTTGATATCTACGGGTTAAAATAGTGACTCCGACCTGACCTTGACCTTCAAAATTGTCAATCCGGTCACCTGCTAGTCAGTATATATATAGAGTACTTGTCGAATATTCGTTTCAAAGTGACACTAAGATTATTTCGTGTGTTAATAGTTAGTACAGGATACATTCATGTTTTACTTTCGGCAGCACGAAGTGAATAAACTGTTGTGGTTTATTGTTTATGAAAAAGGATCAGACAGTTTTTATATATATACAATTTATACTTTATATGTTTTGTGCGAGTTTATGACAGTTACAGCGAAAGATTTATAGATTTTAAAATGTCGAGTGATACCGATTTATAGCGGTATGTGCAGGTTGTAAATATTAAGAAGGATGAAGAAGTTATCTTAAACCAATTCTGTACCTGGTGATTTAACGTGTTTGCACTAACAGCACTGATATATCATATAGAATTGATGGGAGCAAATCTGGCAATCTCGGTATATAACGATATTTATAACGTGCCCGATATAACAACTTAAATGAAAAGTCAATCGAAATTACCTCCTCTTACACCCTCTTGTATAACTTACACATTTAACTTGTTAAATGTAGTCTGGTTGGTGTTCGGGTGTTGTGAGTGACCGACCTATAGGTTGGTTTACACCGATTGCGACTTTGTGTAGCAAAATAGACCTGAATTTCTTTTAATCCATTTAAAACTAAATGCTCATTGACGAGTAGTACACCCAGGAAATGTTCAGATAATAAATTCAACAAACCGTTTTAACTTGTTTGAACATTTCTCACCAATGAACACGAATTATTCTGCACTTGTATTATTTGTTAGTCTGTCTGTCGTCTACATGTATTTCATAAACATCCCTCCAGATGAGTAATAGACCTTTCCAATGTATAATTTTATAACTGTTGGGAGAACCCATTTAGTAAAGAAATGATTAAAGTGATGAGCATGCCACTGCACGAGGCGCCACTCCTCTGTGGTAAACAAATGGGAGTACAGAATAGCCTTCCTAAGATAAGTTATATTAAAGATGCACCCAAGGTTCCAAACCTACAGTTACAACAACAATAACAACATAAACATAAACAAATCTCGTTTTAAAAAAAATGTATGCCTCGCTCTGTTGAAAAAATTATATTGACCTATAAATGTCAAAGAATATTTTGTATCAAAAACATGTCGAAAATTGTTGGTGTCTTTCCTCTAAAGCATCGAAACGGTATGAAATAAACTCGTAGACAATTCAATATCAAACAACATAATGGCTGTTATGTAGCACTTCTCCTTCCAAACATGTTAATTTATACACTGAAATATAAATAAAATGTAAAATGAGTAAAATTAGCCTGGAACCCTGAATACATCTTTTAAATACATTTTACATTTAAAGGGACACAAGGCACTCGCAGTAGGTAAATATGCAAACATGATATAAGACTGTAAAAACATAACGACCGAGAACATGGAGAAATATACACACTTTGTCCTTAACGGCACGGGCGGAGTTCGTTGCAGAAATATTCATATTTGTTCAAATCGCCATCAACAGAAGGAATATTAAAATATATATAGTTTTGTTCAAATGCCAAACACAATCAGCGCGTAAATAGTATATTGTCGTCAAGACGTACGGTGGTGTACGTAAACAAGAGCCTGCTCGTGTTGCAGAAGTTTTGCTTCTGTTTACATAACACAGCTCAATTCTATTGGTTAATCACACACACAAATGATACAAACGCTCTTTATTGTATCCATATCAGGAAAACAGTAACAAATAACGCTCTTTATGTTTACCATATCCGGATCAAACAAAAGCCAGGTTCTGTAACGTTTTTTGCTTTTGTTTACATAACAAAGGAAAAACATTTGACAATAACATACTGTTTATGTCATATTTCTGATTAATATAAGAACAAGGTATGTCTATATTTTACTATTCTTTCTGTTTATGGCGGTTTTTGACGGAGGTGAATATTTTAACAGCATACCCACCGCCAACGCCGCCCGTATCTTTAAATTAATAGTTGGTAGCTCTCAAATAACGGAATTCCACGTGTTTAAACCATTGTTTATGTAAACAAAAAATTTACATGATATTCTTCAATGCTTTGACCTTTTCCAATGTTTGGTGTCAATTAAAGACATATTATGTACTTGTTCTGCTGCGTGAAACTGATAAGTTAGTATTCAGGCGCTATGCCAATTGGAGGAATGTAACATTCCACTAACACCGCCAAAATCTGAAGCAAATCGACTGTACCACTTCATAGAAAACATCGTCTGAACTACGCTCAATTGTAAATATTTACTACTCGATTCGGGATGCATCTAGCGGCGATAAACTAAAAAAAAGCTAATTCACCATCGAGAGTCACTGCATTTAATTAATATATAAGAATGACGATGTGTGTCGTCAATTTAGAAATAATATTTGTAAAAATATCTACTTTGAACAATATTATTCCCCATCTCTATTTGATCACCATACCGGAGTGTTTCACATCACTTTAAGTTTGATTAAACTTTGATAATATATTGGATTAATTGGACTTTGATGGGTAAAGCTATTGTAACAGTAATCTTTACATACCCAGCGAAATATCGTTATTAAAAAGTTAGTAAGTGCTCCAGATAAAACGTGTGTTTCAGTGGTCATTTTAGTATTTGCTACGACTTTCGCCTTCAAACGCACGTTCGTCGCGAGAATGTTATCAACCAGCAAAAGGAAATTCAGCACACGTTTATAGTCGTGCTATTGTCAGCCATGTATATTGCTAAGTTCATGTTTAATGCGGCAGCACGCTCCGCCATTCGTATATATAAATTATATGCAACTACATGCACTCATTGACAGGTTCGCTGTCTTCTGCTTATCGACAATCAATTTGTTGGTGTAATCTGATTGGGGAATGACTCCGCAGAAAATTTGTGCCAGATATACATGAAAGCCTCTTTTTGCCTGAGACATAAATCCAAGCTCATCTGGATTTGAACCATCTTCGACAGGGCTTGCAGTGCGACTTACGCAATGTATCAGCTTGTTGGTTGATGTACGCAACCGACTGAGCCAAGTCAAATAGGGACCTGATCTTTACAATGTTATGCACTGGCAGCGATGACAAGATCTGATAATTATAACTTAGTTGCTCATATGTTGTGTTGTCCAATGTATCAGGCAAATCCGTTATTTAGCCGAAAATATACGTTATATATAGAGTTGTAGTTCTTTTTGCTAACAATGTTAGCGGTGCCTACAGACGGGGATCCGATCTCAAGCTAGAGAGATCAGATCGTGTTCACGCTGCCATGCAGGGCCTAACTTAAAAAAAAACAGATTTTGCGTATATATAACATCGTAAGGATCGGTTGAAATGTGCGACGTACAGTAATGCCCTAAATAATCGACTCCTTAACCACAGCAGAATTATGGGTAACTTTTCAGGATTTAGTCGGAAATATGGGTTGTTGCCATTCATCGGAAAGCTCTCAATGAGAGCTTTCAGATCTTTTCAGGATTTAGTCGGAAATATGAATGGCAACAAGCCATATTTCCGACTAAATCCTGAAAAGTTACCCATAACTCTGCTGTGGTTAATGAGTCGATTATTTAGGGCATTACTGTACTTTACGTTTCACAGCAATACATCCGGTGCAAACTGATTAACCTTTAAAACATGTGTCAGTGTGCTATCTTTGGTATTGCACCAGTCATTGGACTGGAAGAAATCCGACAATAGTTATTTCAGACCATTAGTATTGATTCAGCCAGTGATTTCCTGCTGTGAAAGATATTTCGAACAAAGAATGGTACCACCGACGACATCCGTGCAAACGCAGAGAATGTGCGATCGAAACACGGATTTATGTTCCCATTTATGTTCTCCGGAAATCACAAAACTTTTCCCCGAGCTATTGTAGTTTTCACACAAAATGTGTGCCAATTAACCGGCTATTGCTTTGTGGACGAACACCCAATTTCCTTTAAAACCACATGTCTATTTTCAGCCTTATATTATAGTCTGTTCTCTTGGGTAATAAGCTCAATATGAACCTATTTGGAGAGCGAGATATATAGGTTTGTTTGAACATATTTATTGTGACCCACAAATACATGGAATAATTTACAACAGAATATATGGATGATATTGTGGGTGCACAGGGGATCGGAGCACAAGTTACGAAACTTAGTGAAGCTCCTCTCCCCTGGCATTCAACTGCTGATGAGTTCAAGTCGATGGTTTTGCAGTAATGAAAGTTTTGTTGTTATTTGTGTGGGAGACGGTGTCCCATGTGATCGGCTACGTATACATAGGGGAACCGGCTCCCAATCAAAAACATGTAGGTTGTAGTTGTGGCTATGGCAGTGGCAGAGGGCGGAGTCAATGGAATAATGATTACTGAAATCGGTCTGTGGAAATGATGAATGATTGTACTGTCTCGAATAATCGCCTGTTCAATGTGTCGCTAATTTCGGGTATGCCAAAGAGAATATCTTTAATACTGGTGATGACCACTTTATGCCCATCTAGTCGTGGCCACATACGGTTCCTAGATAGGTTCATTATTGAACCAGTTCAAATACACGTAATAAGTCAATATGGCACTATTTGATCAACAATTTTCACATAAGCCAATATTCCAAGGATTGTATAGCAAACAGTGTGAAATCGTGGTTCGTGATGAGGTATCTAATGATAGTTAATCTACATGTAAGTAACACGTGACGTTCGAATAAATATCAGAACATAGGATATCCTATAATCGCATAATATGTGAAATATAGCTAATTATCGAAATAGGAAATACAGCGAAATAGCGGAATAGGAAATGCAGCGAAATGGCGAAATAGAGCGAAATAGGAAATACAGCGAAATACACTATTACATAGCGATTATTATTAACGAAACAACGGACATATCTGAAGAAGAATTGTTTTTACGAAATAACGGAGATAATTGAAGAAGTGTTTTAAAGAGCGTACCCCAAACTTCACCCAAGGCCGACCAACCAATAGAAGAATTTGACTTATATATCACCAGAGTTGATCACTTGTGGTGTTGTAAATTCTTTCATATATATCTCCGCTATTTCGTCAAAGTACATTCTATATAGAGTTATCACCCTTCTGATTAAATATTATACTCAATCGAAACCACGCGTGATACATGTGGTCGCGATTATTGACACCTGTGATATCTTATTTCAACCGAGTTTGTGATGGTGGTATTTCGGTAGGATGTACACCCCCTCGATTATACGTATCTGCTTAACTGTACTCAATGAACTTCTTAACGGTATTTTTGAGCTGTTGAAGTTGGGTGGTGGTCGGTAAATGGTGTTCCCTCTCTGTATTTCGGTATACCCCGTCGATTACAAGTCACTTGTATAACCTAAACCCGACCATATTCGTTACAATTGGGTTAAACTTCGTTCGGGATAATCTTCTGAACTGTACCAGGTGAACTTCTGAACTGAATTTTGAACTGCCGAACTGGGTGGATTGCGGTCAACGGTGTTCTCGATCTGTATTGGGGTATACCCCATCGACTACAAGTCATCTGCATAACATACTATCGTTATAATTTAGTTAAACTGCGTTTGGGATAATCTGTATAAAGTGTATCCGGTGAGCTGCTGAACGGGATTTTGAACTTCCGAACTGGTATGGTGGTCAGTAAAATTGTGCCCCCTCTCTGTATAGGGATATAACCTTTAGATTACATGCCGTTTACACAACCTAAAACGGAATCTCTTCGTTATACATGAGTTAAATTTAGTTCGGGAAATATACCGATCAACATGTTAATATGTAAACTCCTCACCAACAGCTGATTCAGCATTTATTACACCGGAGTAAGGTTCCCATTTGAATGCTTAAAGACATATTATGGACTTATTCGGGTGCGTGAAACTGATAACTTAGTTTTCAGACGATGTGCCAACAGGTGGAATGTATAGCATTCTACTAACATCACCGAAAATCTCAAGCAAATCGACCGTAGCACTCCATAAAAAACTTCGTTAGAACTACGTATACGCTCAATTGTAAATATTTACCTCTCGGTTCGGGACGCAACTACCGGCGATAAACTAACGAAAACGATGTCACCATCGAGAGTCGCTACATTTAGCTAATATATAATAATGATGGTGTGTCATGTCAATTTGGATATAATATTTGTAAAATATAACTACTTTTAGCAAGATTATTCTCCATTCCTATTTGACCACCCTACCAGAGTGTTTCACATCACTTTAAACTGTGTTCTGGATAATATGCTGAACTGTATTTGGTGAACTGCTGAACGGGATTTTGAACTCATGAACGGGCATGATGGTCAGTCAAATGTCACCCTCTCTGTATTATGTAATATATATTACAAAACATTTGCACAACCTACAGCCGACTCTCTTCGTTGTAAATGAGTTGAACTGAGTTCGGGCAATATGCTGATCAGCATGTTAATATCTATAAAACATTTGCACAACCTACAGCCGACTCTCTTCGTTGTAAATGAGTTGAACTGAGTTCGGGCAATATGCTGATCAGCATGTTAATATCTATAAACTGCCCACCGGCAGCTGATTCAGCATATAGGAACACCGGACTATGGTTCCGATTTGATAGCTTAATTTATATCGGAATGAAGTTTAACAGATATAATTATGTCCACTGTAGCGTCGGATTCCGCATAATTGTCATGATATCAATTCTCACTCTAAAATTAGGGGTCATCTTCATTATGTTCTTCGTCCTATTTACGTATTTATACAAGGTTCCGATGTTATGGCTATCATTCGGTTGAAATGAACCACCAGTTTGACAAATACCAATTTCTTGTCATTAGGACTCCGCATACCGCAAAAAAAAAATCGCCGCGGTTTGGCTGCCTTACTAACAGTCAGTTTGTCTTCTCGTCCAATACACAATAATACAATTTACAAATTGATAGGTTCCATATGGCTGTTTGATGATTGTTTAGGCTGTCCATCATCAGTCATGAAACCTTGGATCAGAACCATTAGGAGTCTGTTCGCAAATTGATAAATTGATTCACTGTAACCATGCAATGGCACCGATACATCAGGCAGGAAATTGGTAGGAATATATAGAGGCCTAAATTTGAAGCGGTTCAACCGGACTATTGGATTTTCGGATTTAGTCATGATCACTGTTGGCGAACGAGAGTAATAATATGTACGAATTTTCTTAGTACTCTAATTCGAGGCGGAATGTTATTATACTGTTGGTACACTGGGGCATACATACGCCACCAGTAATATCTTATTGTATTACAGAGACCATATTCGGTGTGATTTTTATGCCAAGACACCGACGAATAGCCTCTTGAAAACAAATATTCCATTAGGACTCCACATACCGCTACTGGTGGTATTTGTTCGGAATTATGTCGAAACTAAGATTTTCGCGATGTCAGGCCGCATCTTGACGACTTTCTTTGAAACCATCATCACAAATTCGGAGAGATCCTAAAACATATATCATTGTGAAAATGCTATATTTGTTTCTGGTTCTTTTTCTAGTAGAAGACTTCTCCTTGTGGCAAGGAGGGCAATTTTTACCACCATCTTAAATTAACCAGAATTTCTCAAATTCCTCAAGGCAATTCCTCTTCAGATGGATACCCCAGATCACTTGAATCCACAAAGAAAAACAATTTATACGCAAAAACACGCATTAGCAACAAATCGTCGCGGTTTGGCTGCCTTACCAACAGCCAGTTTGTCTTCTCGTCCAATACACAATAATACAATTTACAAATTGATATGTTCCATGTGGCTGTTTGACGATTGTTTAGGCTGTCCATCATCAGTCATGGAACCTTGGATCAGAACCATTAGGAGTCTGTTTGCAAATTGATAAATTGATTCACTGTAACCATGCAATGTCACCGAGACATCAGGCAGGAAATTGGTAGGAATATATAGAGGCCTAAATTTGAAGCGGTTCAACCGGACTATTGGATTTTCGGATTTAGTCATGATTACTGTGGGCGAACGGGAGTAATAATATGTACGAATTTTCTTAGTATCTAATTCGCGGCGGAATGTTATTATACTTTTGGTACAGTGGGCGACATACACATAACGACTTTATGCGGCAAACCATACAAAGTTCAACATACATACGTCACCAGTAATATATTACTGTATTATAGAGCCAATATCCGATGTGATAGTGATGCCAAGACACCGAAGAATAGCCTATTGGAAACAAATATTGCTATACTCGTTTGTGCGAAATTTGAATGTTCGTCGTTGCGCGAAATTACGATTTGTCTCCACGTCGAATTACAGTACTACGAAAATGCGTACAAATTATTACTTTAGTTCATCCACAGTGATGATGGATACAGAAAAGTATACAGAAATTGACCAGATATAGTATACATGTGCTAATTTCGAGGGTGTGTGTGTCATTAAGAGTATTACATCCGATTTTATACTTATAACATTGCTGTTTCAAGCATTGGTGTTTTATGCCGGAAAGTAATGAAATCGAAACTTGCGACCGTTACATATGGATGTTTACAACACGGTCGTGACGAGATGGTACCCGTTGGTGGTGTCCATTGTCACTGTCCATTGTCACAATCCAACTTGGAATTTCCAATCCACCCTCCTCCTTAATCAGATCAAACATTCCTGAATTCAGGGAAACTATATTTTTCCAACTGTTGAAAATTTCAACTAGTAGCTATTTTCTTCAAAATATTTGACTATATTGAAGTAAGACTATTTTGGTTCTAAAAAATATCAATACAATTTCAACCTATTTCCAGTCTGAAATTTTCAAGATTTGTCCTAAAAACACAAAACAAAACAAAATATATATTAAGATATGCTCGTTATCATAACGACATAGAGGCACTGCTGTTAATTTAATGTCTGGTTGGACCGGTTCAAACTAGTGATGACGAAAGCATCGCTTATGCCTGAGCTTTCGAGTTAAACTATGGTTTGGATGTCAAACGGCGGTTTAAACCTATTGACGTTTCCGTTATCCATGTTTAAAGGTACGGTTGGCCTTGGCGGTGGGTATCCTGTGAAAATATTTCCACCCGTCAAAAACCGCCACAAACAGAAAGAACAACAAAATGTAGACAGACTTTGTCCATATACAAATAAGAAATATCGCATAAACAGTATGTTATTGTCATTTGTTTGACCATTGTTATGTAAACAAAAGCATAAAAAGTTACTTTTCTGGTGTTTGTTTATATTATGATGGTAAACATAAAGAGCGTTCTTTGTTGGTGAATTCCTGATATGGAACAAATAAAGAGCGTTTATGCCATTTTTGTGTGATTAGCCAGCAGCATTGTGCTGTCTTCTGTAACACAATCAGGCTCTTGCTTAGGTAAAATATAGTAGGTCTTTATGATAACATGCTGTTTACGCGATGGTCATGGTATATATGAACGGAACTGTATGCGTTTTAATGTTTTTCTGTTTACGGTGTTTGGAACAAATATGAATATTTTCGACAATTAAGGCCGCACGTGCCTTTAAGCTGGAGATGACGAGAATCCGGTGTTAATTGAGTCTCCCTGTATAGGTTACACTGGTGTAAATATATAGGGTTCGGAGAGACATCTAGGGGATATATGGGAGAGAATAAAATAGACACTGGGCCCTGATTGGTCAATAGCCTTGTGTGCTTTTTGCATAACAAAATCATCACACCTCTTCCCTGTGATTTCCCATAGGTAAAATAGTCATTGGCAGAGGAATTAACCCTTTGTAGTCAGGAAATTGGTAGGAATATATAGAGGCCTAAATTTGAAGCGGTTCAACCGGACTATTGGATTTTCGGATTTAGTCATGATTACTGTGGGCGAACGGGAGTAATAATATGTACGAATTTTCTTAGTATCTAATTCGCGGCGGAATGTTATTATACTTTTGGTACAGTGGGCGACATACACATAACGACTTTTTGCGGCAAAACCATACAAAGTTCAACATACATACGTCACCAGTAATATATTACTGTATTATAGAGCCAATATCCGATGTGATAGTGATGCCAAGACAACGAAGAATAGCCTATTGGAAACAAATATTGCTATACTCGTTTGTGCGAAATTTGAATGTTCGTCGTTGCGCGAAATTACGATTTGTCTCCACGTCGAATTACAGTACTACGAAAATGCGTACAAATTATTAATTTAGTTCATCCACAGTGATGATGGATACAGAAACGTATACAGAAATTGACCAGATAGTATACATGTGCTAATTTCGAGGGTGTGTGTGTCATTAAGAGTATTACATCCGATTTTATACTTATAACATTGCTGTTTCAAGCATTGGTGTTTTATGCCGGAAAGTAATGAAATCGAAACTTGCGACCGTTACATATGGATGTTTACAACAAGGTCGTGACGAGATGGTACCCGTTGGTGGTGTCCATTGTCACTGTCCATTGTCACAATCCAACTTGGAATTTCCAATCCACCCTCCTCCTTAATCAGATCAAACATTCCTGAATTCAGTGAAACTATATTTTTCCAACTGTTGAAAATTTCAACTAGTAGCTATTTTCTTCAAAATATTTGACTATATTGAAGTAAGACTATTTTGGTTCTAAAAAATATCAATACAATTTCAACCTATTTCCAGTCTGAAATTTTCAAGATTTGTCCTAAAAACACAAAACAAAACAAAATATATATTAAGATATGCTCGTTATCATAACGACATAGAGGCACTGCTGTTAATTTAATGTCTGGTTGGACCGGTTCAAACTAGTGATGACGAAAGCATCGCTTATGCCTGAGCTTTCGAGTTAAACTATGGTTTGGATGTCAAACGGCGGTTTAAACCTATTGACGTTTCCGTTATCCATGTTTAAGCTGGAGATGACGAGAATCCGGTGTTAATTGAGTCTCCCTGTATAGGTTACACTGGTGTAAATATATAGGGTTCGGAGCGACATCTAGGGGATATATGGGAGAGAATAAAATAGACACTGGGCCCTGATTGGTCAATAGCCTTGTGTGCTTTTTGCATAACAAAATCATCACACCTCTTCCCTGTGATTTCCCATAGGTAAAATAGTCATTGGCAGAGGAATTAACCCTTTGTAGTGAAGTTTGAATGTTTTCGTGTGGTCTAAAATATGACAGTATTTTTTTATGCGGATCTGACACTAGTTACGAAAACACAAGATTAAAAGGCGAATTCCCTGCTAGACGGCCATGATTTTTTTGCGTAAAAAGTTTCCCTAAATGTAAATTTTTCAGATTTAAAGAAAATTTTGGACCCAAAATTTAGATTGCCAACAATATACGCTAAAACGTTAGCACTGAGTCTTCTGGAAAACATTTACACCAGTGTAACCTGTACAAAGTGTAGAAAGTATTCATCAGCGGTAAACAGTGGGAATAGGCACGACCTAATTTTAGATAAGAGATTAGCCATGTTATGAGTCTTTTGATTCAGAAGACTTTGGCGAACTCTTAGAAGTACTGTATGCAGTGAATCGGCCAGGTAATTCACCCATACGAAGTGGTTTAACTACATCTACCCTGAAAGTTAATTAGTTCCAGGTAGGTTAGTTCGGTAATCTTCGTGTAACACATTGAGGGATATATAGACGTGGCCAGCTATGCTTTGCCATGAATTTTAATCACCTTGGTGTCGAATGTGTACCAATATGATGGTCTATCAGTGGGTATACCGCATCGGGAGAAGAAGAAGGTCATGTACATGAAAAATGCCGCCATCAACGTTTATTTAAGTATCAAAACATATTCACAATATCCAGAATATTGAAAGACTTTGAATGATGTGCTCTCAGATTCCACTGTGTCTTGGTGCTCTACAGATGTCACGCACGGGCAGAGAGATGGACTGATAGTGCTGTTTTATGAACTTCTCCCGATACCAGTTATCGAAAACATGGGGGAGGGGGATTTCCGAACAGTTCCTGTTATTATCATTGAGCAAATGAATGTGGCAACAATCAGCGTATACTTTATATCCCACCATGTGTAATTTGTGTTGTCTGTCAGCACGTGTCTCGATGATCATCTGACTGTCATTCCAAACCAGTAGCACGTACATGTATCTAAATGCAGTTTGACATATATAATTACTTGCGACTGAACCCTTTCTATTCTAAATACTCATTGACGAGTAGTTCCCTTTGTCATTTGTTGAATTGAATATGAATAATTCTGCTCTTGTATTATCTGTTTTCTGTCTGTTGTCGGCTATTATTAACTGAACACCGTTCCAAATGAACAATAGGTCGTTCCATGGTATATTTTTCATAACTGAATAACTGAATGAGAGAATTGATTCATAGTGTAGAAATATATTTATTTCATTATCAGTATAGCTTTCTCTGTCGTGAGCCGCTATAACTACCGCAAAACTTATTTACGGAACCTGACAGCTCATAGCCAAAGAGTTGTGTTCAAATTAATCATTCTTTCTGGCGTCGGTTCTATTTGTCAATCACATCGCGCTGAGCTTTATCTTCTGCCGAAACTCACGGTGTTCGCAACAAGATCGCCACGCTAAGGATGATTCATTAAACGTATTGTTTTACAAATGGAATGCACATTCGGACTGATTAGAAATGATTTATTGTCTACAGTCTACCCTATACAATCATCTGGTATATATCTATCTTCGTATTCTGGGATTTGATGAAACGGAGCAATACAACCTATCAAACAGTCAGGATAAGCAAACGATAACGAAATCGACGTTTAACCCTTTCTGTACTAAATAGATTATCTCACTCAGCTATAAAAGTATTCATTGTAATGACCAGGGTTCGCGCTGCCACTTGCCAAATTTGCCAATGGCTAAAATAATTCACATTTTCCAAAATATATTTTCATTTGGAAAAAGTTTTGGCAAGTTACTTTTTAATTCCTCAAGCAATTTGATAAATATTGGTCAATCATTACCATTAATTTCGGGGAAACTCTTACAACATAATTATATTAGTGGTGTTTTACAAGATTTAGAGAGAAAGTGATGCAGTTAATCTCATAGCATTAGTCCTGATGGTTGGATGAATTACTAAACATCCTGCGATGTGCCCTTCTCGTGGAGATACCCTTCTACCATTTTATTGTTCGGTTATTGGCTCATTGTATGATAAACCACAATAGAGATGCGACTATAATTAATTATTAACTAACTGCTTTTCTATCGATATCAAAAGTAGTTCAAACCACGATTGTCGAAGCATAAGACTTAAAATGAAAAATGATACTATCAGGGATAGCATTTTGCAATTGCTAAAATTATTTGTCAAAAAATATTGTTATTTGGCAAAAGTAAATATCGGTCCAGCGCGGACCCTGGTAAAGACTTATTATTCCTCTGGAGGGATTTTCAAGAAAAGCAGACGACAGATAATACAAGTAAAGAATGAGTCCCATTTAAAGTGTTCAGATATAAAGATATATTGAACTTATTATCTGAACATTTGTGATAAATACTCGCCAGTATTGAGGTTCGTCGGGTGAGGTATCGTCTATTTAGTTGCAACATTTTGTATTCACCCCATATTTTCACTGGTATGCAGTATTCTGTGGGAGGGGGTTATACCCTATAATACCACAAATCGGCTCTTTTGTAGACCAGAACCTGATTTGGTCGCATAAGGTGCCGAGCCACCAATGAGAGTTACACGTACCATCGTGTTCTGACATTTGGCCATGCTCACAAAACAAGTAAAATGAATATTTCAACGTGAGTGAAGCCATGCAGTTATATTGTGAATTTGCGTGGGGAGTTGACATTCCCTATCATGGCAATTCGAATTATCTTACATGTGGTCATAAATTATGATTATGACAATTGAGAAATTTTAATTACATTCTAACCATCACTTCTGGGTATACATTGAAACATACCAGGGGTAAGAGAACTTACATTGGAGGGGCTAGTTGCTTCATGTAGGATATGTCAAAATACAAACTTCAAACATAGGAATATAAATATTATTCCAATGCTACCAGTTGTCACTTGTTCGCGATTTTCACTACCACAGTACTCTCAAAATCTGAATATTCGAATTATTTTGCATCCACATTTACGCCCTTCGTCTCCATCTATTATATATTTTTGGAAGATCTGTCTGTGTATCTGTGGTCTGTGGTCTGTGTGTTCGCGATGAACTCGAAAACGGCCGACCCGATTTCGATGAAACTTCGTATGTGAGGGTACTATCGGTCGGGAAGTAGCATAGGCATATTAATTTTCAGATCCGAGGTCAACTTTTCACGTGCCGAGTTCAAATCTGTTTTTACGCCGTTTTGCGCTAATATATTTCAGTTCGGTGCCCACAAATCGATTCGATATAGCGCGAATGATGTATCACACGCATGTGTACGTTTAAAGTTTCTACCTTAATTATCGGGAAGAACGCAGGACCATGCTTCGCTCATCGAAAAACATTCCGTAAATATATTACGCCGTCAACAGATCGTGACGTGATCGCGTTTAACTCTTAACCGGCCGATGTCGCGTTAACTCATCATCGGCCGAGGTATCCGCAAATGACATTGGGCAATATATATATCTCGGAAACGGGTGGAGCTATCGACTTGAAATTCGGTATGTGAATGTATGTTGCCCCGGATACGAATTTTATCGGGTCGCCGAGCCCGTACGACGCCAGCTTCGCGCATGCGCAGACCAGATCTCGGAAACGGGTGGAGCTATCGACTTGACATTTGGTTTTTGAATAGCCCGGACGAAGTCGGGTCACCTTCTAGTATCATATATATATATATATATACTTTTATTAAATGGTATAAATAAATAAATAAACGGTTCTGCAGTAAACCAGACCAGACCAAGATCGACTGGATAAGTTTGACCAAGCGAATTGTTCGACATATCACCACCTACCTTGACGTGAGGAAATATTTATGTGTAAATACCCATAATTTGCTTATAACTGATTGCGGTCGTTGGAATGTTAATTTGTCAAGCGAACAGCAAGCAAATTGTTGCATAAATCAGCGTTTACGGGCAATTTTTTTTATAACTATAGGGTTAAGTGGGGTGTTATAGAGAACAATTATAAGCTGGACTTATGGTAACATGCCATAAATGCTTCACGAGATCTGCATACGCAACACACAGAGTTGACACATTCCTTATGTCACAGTTAGCATTTCGACAATTCATATTTTCACAAGTGATGCGCAAGTGACGCGAAGTCGATTACAGTATTATTTTCTGTTCGATTGTTTTGCGGAAACCAGTTCCATGCATTTTGGCTAATCGCGATTGGAAGTGACAATGACGCTAATCGCGCTATTGTTTGACATGTTCGAAAATGTCAGAATAGAAGAAAACTAAACAGCTTTGTGCCCCCCCTCTTCCATTGTTAATCCGTTCTACTTTAAAGCACACCTCTGCACTCTTGCTTCTGGTGGCATCTAGCTAGTGTATTATCATGGGACCCCTACCCCATATTAATGCTTGTGGCCGCCGCCCCTTTACCGCCTCATCGGGCAAGTTATTGTGACCAAAACACTATATATAAGGATTAACTGTCATGTGGACTGTTTTTATGGAGATGTAACCGTGAGGTAAGTGGACATATAACTTGTGTAAAACCCGAAGGGTTTTACATACAAGTTATGACCACTTACCTCACGGTTACATCTCCATAAAAATAGTCCACATGACAGTTAATCCTTATATTTATATACATTTAGCGAAAAAGCCACTTTTGTAAATGTATTTAAATCGAAAAGTGTATCGTGACAAAAACAGCCCAAAATACCCAATAGCACCCTTGGCAAAAGTTAATAGGAACAATTTCTCTTCATATTGAAACCCGATGATGTATTAAGTCAATCCTGCGCGAGTCCAAATGCGCCCAAAACATTACGCGTTCGTCTTTCCAAACCCAATGACGTATCGATGGTGTTATGAGCTTGGTGTTATAAGGCGTTGCGCAATCACCGAGAAATAACTGCAACTAGCCACGTGGGCGCCGACCAATCAGAATGCTGGATTTAGTGATGACAACACTTAGTATGTAAATATACATAAATCAACAAATCATGGAATGAAGGAGAAGATCACTCATCATCTCGACTCCAGTCATTATAATGACCATGTTGTTTGCATCGTCCATAGAGCAATTGTTTGCACTAATCCATGGCTCAAATTAATTCAATTGTTGCATATATTCTGTTGAGTATATACAAAAGGAGATGGTCCCACAAATGGCCGGATTTAGTGTACAGTACCCCTTTAAGTCAAGTCCGCATACCACAACCGGAGTTCTGAGTGTTCCAACTATACCGGAATGTCCGGTGGATAATGAAAATTGCCTATTTGAGACAATGTGGCATGAAATCACATGATTCCACTCAAAATTGACTCAATTGTTTTATTCATTTCCATAATTATACAGGTCGCAGAAAGAGCTAGGATTTTGGTAGATAGTTAATCCCCCACAAACTACCCCTACGAAACTTGAAAACAAGGATGTAATCCTAACACCACTATAGAAGTCGAACATCTCATATATATTTTGAAGACCTCTGTCTGTATGTATGTTTGTTTGTTTGTCTGTCTGTCTGTCATTTATACAAATCTACGATTCTCGACCGATCGGGACGAAACTTGGTACGTGTGTGTAGTTTGACCAGGCGGTGAACGTTGTCGTATTGGCGAGCCCGTGCGGCGCCCGCTTCGCGCATGCGCAGACGATATATCGGAAACGGGTGGAGCTATCGACTTGAAATTTGCTAAGTGAATGTATCTTGCCCCGGATACGAATTTTATCGGGTCGCCGAGCCCGTGCGACACCAGCTTCGCGCATGCGCAGACGAGATCTCGGAAACGGGTGGAGCTATCGACTTGAAATTTGCAATGTGAATGTATCTTGCCGCGGATACGAATTTTATCGGGTCGCCGAGCCCGTGCGACGCCAGCTTCGCGCATGCGCAGACCAGATCTCGGAAACGGGTAGAGCTATCGACTTGAAATTTTGTTTTTGAATAGCCCGGACAACGTCGGGCTCATCGGCTAGTATAATATATTTAGGAGATAAACATACCCTGTTGAGTTGTACATTCTGGGATTCGAGCATGAAAACAGTTTGTGAACGAGCCGGCTTGCCGGCGAGTTCACAAACTGTTTTCATGCTCGAATCCCAGAATGTACAACGAAACAGGGTACGTTTATCTCCATTGTAATTCAATCTAGCAAGGAATTTGCAAAAAAACTGTATAAAAAGTATCATTTAGTCATTTTCATGACACGAATCGAGACTTTCATTTCGCCGTTGTCACCGTGCACAAATCATTGGGTGTGTCCATTGCGTTACCCGGAACACTGCTCCGTAACCATTTCCTGTGGGGCGGGTTGGCTCGTTTCGCTACTCCGTTCTGCGCCGATCAAATTGTACCGTACCACATTCAGATTTGATGCACGCTGAAGCGGCCGATGAACGGTATCTATAGACAACAACGCGCGGGTGTGCTCGTTTCGCTACTCGTTCTGCGCCGATTACATTTGACCGTGCTACATTCAGATTTGATGCACGCTGAAGCGGCCGATGTCGGTGAATCGAAAACGAAAGTTAGCCACTCTCGGCCAATCAGAATGCTTGATTTTAGTGACAAATACTCAATTGAATTACAATTATGTTTCAAGAATGATAAATCGGTTGTATATTACAATTTACACAGGCAATTTATCATACTTGATAAATAAATAATTGAATGTATCAAACGCATGCTCTGAATTGTGCCAGCATCTTTGGTAGTTGTATAGCATATCATCTTTGTAAGCAAATAAGTGAGTTCTTCGTGTATCCTCGCAGGCATCACGAGGCATGATAGATTGGAACACCGCGTGCATATTATACATAATAATTCCCAATTATAACTGACACCCGGGAACAATAACCTCTGCGGATATCACACTTGAGTTGCGTTGATAAGTCTTTTTGCTGGGTTATGAGTGTGGGCATCGCGGAGGAGCCACCATAATGAACTCAGCATGCAGACAGATCAGAGCCTATCACCGGGGTCATAAATATGATCAACATTCAGCGTATATATATCCTCTCCAACGGGAAACTAGAATGTTAATCATTTGGATACTAAATACTCATTGGTGAGTAGTTGCCTGTGAAAATGTTCAGATAAAACTTTTACGTTACGGACGTCTATGACGTAACTGCATGAATTTCTTGGATAACTATCATCGAATTGTAAAATGTTAACCATATATAGTAGCATTAGTATAATGCTATAATGAAGTATTACATTTGAATGTGGTTATAATGGGTATTATTTACTGAAAGGTCATACATGCATTGGAGTATAATTTCATAGTTGTGCATTTTGAAATACAAGCAAGCCACTCGCGAAAAATAGACATTCGCCTCGGTCACTCATGAGATAATGTTCGGTATCCACTCAAAATAGAAGATCCTCTATTTATCTACACATTTCCCTACAATTAACAGGATTCCGCATGTACTATCTGTTTTTATATCTGTTGTATGCAGTAATTACCTCACACACCTCTAAATAAATAATATATCGTTCCATGTATACCTTTATAGCCGAATGTGAGGATCTATTTATTATATAAAGGGGTTAAAGCGCACGTGCCGTAATATAATGGACTCTACATGGGCACAGGAAGCAATCAATGGCAAGGGGGCACACCTCCCAGACAGGGCATTTTTCAATCAGAGGTATTGCATGCTTGGCATAACTACCGAAAATACACACAGTACATAACACATAGTACAGCATCTTAAATCACTTTCCAGTGTTCTTATTAACCATTTCTTCACGAACTGGATTGTCTCAACAGTTACAAAAATATACATTGGATTGGTCTATTATTCATTTGGAGATCATTTCAATGTGCCCCCCCCCCCCCCCGTGAGAACCCGCTAGACACGCCCGGCCCATATCCTCATGTTAGTGTATCGCACCATCTGAAACAATTAAATAAATGGAGAACACTAACATATTTCTTTCATCTTGTATGGATTTTAATCAATAAAGTGTCATATATGAGTATTGCATAATACAGATAAACGAGTCTCTAGATTCTACAGCATGGAAACATAAAGAGCGTTCTTGGTCACTATTTTCTCGATATGGTATGAATAAAGAACGTTTGCATGTAAAATGGAATGATTTATAATATTATCTATCTATCTATCTATCTACTTGATACTCCATCGCCCTCAATGTGCTGAGGATTATGTGGAGGTCCGGGTGCTACCACGGCCGAGTAACTTTATAACCCTGTGGTGACTCCAGTAGCGTTCTTTAACGTGCACACACCGAGGCTTGTACACGGGTCAGCCATTAATGTCCGCGCCCGATCGGACAACGTACTGCACCAACGACAACATACCTGGACAAGTGTTGTAATGGGGGGAAGTCGGCATTTTTGCATTCGGATCTTTATTCAGTGATCTCGAATGAGACTTTTCAGCCTGACAAACTTGGTATCTGACCGAGTTCTGAATTTTGTCAGAATACCCTGACCAGGTTACGATCACCGGTCCGATAGCACGAGAGACCAATACGCTACCTCTCGGCCACCGACTTCTCCAAGTATCATACAAGCCTTTCTGTGCCATAATGTAGAAGAGACTATAAAGGATAATCAATAAACACAATTGACAACGCGTGAAGGAACTTTATGTGAAATCAATCAAACAACGTGCTACTTGTACTGCAACGGAAACCAAAACGCCAATGAAACACATAATAAAAAACGGTCACACATATCAGACACTCTCAAAGCACGCTCCCAGTAAACACATGCAGTCATACAACTTGAACACACACTGGCGTAACGCATTTATACTGGCGTGAATTTCGGTAAACATACAACATTAATAAACACTGGCGCTGGCACCGCTGCCACCACGACATAAGATAGAAGAGAACAAGGATATAGAATGAATACAATTGACGACGAAGGATACTTTATTTGAAAATAATCAAACAACGAGCTACTGCAACGGAAACCAAAACGCCATTGAAACATACAATAAAAACGGTCACACATATCAAACACTCTTAAAGCACGATCATAGTAGACACAGTCATACAACTCTAACACACACTGGCGTAGTCCAAGTCTTCTCGTACTAAAACTAGCTAAGATTTTGGGATGGAGATGCTAGTATTTAGTCCGAGTTCCAGGCCCATACATTCCTATGACACGAGTTACGCACAGGATCTGTAGCGGGAAGCTGTGGTGTATTTTACTCGATTTACCTAACAAAGCAATACATGATGCTATATACATCGGAAAGAGTGACATCTTATGGTCGTAATGGTGTATAATAATCTAACTTTAATGTTAAATTACACATATAATATTCGGTTGATTGCCACAAACATCGTTGTTTTTTCTGTTTGTTTACTTAACTGAAAGCCGAACTCAGGTTCCGAAGAACTTCGGCATTGTCCGGTGTTTGTTTTGGCCGAGACGAATTTCGATACAAACAAAATGGCGGCCCCCATGATATTCTAATGCTCATTGTGTTTACACTGTTTTAAACTGTGAGATGGTTGTAATTCCCGTAATTTATTTAATGTATTACATTTATATCTTCAATATGTATTTAATCTATGTATTTATTTATTTATTGTCACGTATAATTACGATTACAATGGAGAATTCATCGTGGGTGGTTGATTGAAAATCTACGGAATATTTTCACCGGAAAATGCCGAACGCAGTTCGCAAGGTCAACTGAGTTCGCATACTTTAAAAAATATGTAAACACTGCGGCAAATGTTTCTTTTCACATTAAATTACCGCTTTCAATTCACAACCGATGTGGGTTTCAGATCAAATAGCATGTCTTCTGCGGAAACTATCCGTTTATTGTCGCAATTGTGATATTTTATTTCATATAATTGTGGTTGTATTTGAGCGGGTCACTAACGCTTAAGTCGTGTCATAGGAATGCATGGGCCTGGAACTCGGACTAAATACTAGCATCTCCATCCCAAAATCTTAGCTAGTTTTAGTACGAGAAGACTTGGACTAACACTGGCGCTGATACATATGTGACCCGCCATATCAAATCCAGTCGTAAGTCGGGATTTTTTTACCCTGTGCCAATGCATTCTCTTATATATGCGAGTTGACCATAGGTCGCCTCGCATATATAAGAGAATGAATTGGCCTAACAATTTTTTATCATTTTTTTTAAATAAATGTCTCTTACAAGTTTTAGGACATAAAATAAAAAAACATCCATTACCCTGCAGGGAGCCCCACACATATATAGAAGCACACAGAAGAGTGTCGTCTGCTCATGTTTGTCTGGGGCTCTGTGTGGGTGAAATTATAAAATTGTTAAAGAATACAAGAAAATATTATTAAAATTGTAAAAAATTGTTAGGCCAATGTATTCTCTTATATATGCGAGTGGACCTATGGTCGACTCGCATATCTAAGAGAATGCATTGGCACAGGGTAAAAAAAATCCCGACTTACGACTGGATTTGATATGGCGGGTCACATATGATACACCTTGAGACTTGCTATATGCAATTCTAGTTAAAGCCACCAGAATGGTATCAAGCTCACGCGATTGACCCTTTATCTACTAAATATTCATTGACGAGTAGTTTCCTTATGAAATGTACAGATAATAAGTTCAACAACCGACCATAGGTCGTTTGTTGAACTTATTATCTCAACATTTCTCAATAATGAATATGAATCATCTGATCTTATGTTATCTGTTGTGTCGTGCATGTCGTCTGCTTTTATTACATGATCACCCCTCCAACTGAATAATTGACCGTCCCAAATGTATACATTTATAACTGGATGAGAGAATCCATTTAGTAAAGAAAGGGTTATATTATTACAGCACGTCTCATGATGTATCTCCAAGTATGATGGCTGAAATAGGACATTGACATATGTGACCCGCCATATCAAATCCAGTCGTAAGTCGGGATTTTTTTTTACCCTCTGCCAATGCATTCTCTTATATATGCGAGTCGACCATAGGTCGCCTCGCATATATAAGAGAATACATTGGCCTAACATTTTTTACAATTTTAATAATTTTTTCTTGTATTCTTTAACAATTTTATAATTTCACCCATACAGAGCCCCAGACAAACATGAGCAGACGACACTCTTCTATATGCTTCTATATATGTGTGGGGCTCCCTGCAGGGTAATGGATGTTTTTTATTTTATGTCCTAAAAATTGTAAGAAACATTTATTTAGGCCAATGCATTTGTTAGGCCAATGCATTCTCTTATATATGCGAGGCGACCTATGGTCGACTCGCATATATAAGAGGATGCATTGGCACAGGGTAAAAAAAATCCCGACTTACGACTGGTGCACGTCAACTTCATAGCATTGATAAGAGTTTCGACTTGGGCGTCATCATATGCGATGAATGATGCAGAGGGACAGCATCATTCCCCACATCACCGACCGCATCGACTTTAAATAATATGGCATTCACTAAATGGCTCTATCATCTTGGGATCTGTGCATAGCTTGTCGCTGACTATGCACAATTATTGGTCCTCGGTTGAGGATATTGCCGACTTCACTTCTGGCTCGGGGCTACTCACCCCCCTCTGACCACTATATTTGCATAGGCAACTTCAAGCCGTGGAACAAGGAAGTGCGGAATCAATATGCGTGGTCATGGGATTTTGACCACGAGAAGAATTCAGCTAACTTCGTGAAAACGAAGGACTTCTTGATTGGGGTTCATGCAAGTTTGCTTAATTTTTGTCACGGTCAGTGACGCTGTTTCGTGTCAATGACAGAGAAAAGGAGGGGCACTGAACAAAATGGATGACATTTTTTTGCCACCGATTTTCGCCAAACTTATACATAATCATCTCCGTGACATGAGGAGTCTAATGGTTTGGTTTAAATATGCCAAAAGTGGCACCATTCGAACCCCGCAAATTATATGACAACATCTTTAACGCCGATTTTCACCAAATTAATATGCATTCTTCTCCATGATACGAGGAATCGAATCGTGTGACTCAGACATGGGGTGGAGCACTAAATTTGATAATAATGTGTGTAGTCGTCGGTAGTCGATATCCAACAAACTTATATGTAGTCATATGAGGAGTCTAAATGTTTGGTTTAAATATATCAAAAATAGCGCCGCTCGAGTCAGGGTTGGAAGAGGGGAGGGGCACCAAAATTGATAAAAAATATTTTTTGCGCCGAATTGAAATATATTATTTTTCATGATATGCGGAATCTAATCGTGTGGTTTAAAGACGCCACATTATGCCGTTTGGGATGGGGATGGGGAGGGAAGAGCCACTAATATCGATACGAATGTTTTAGTCGCCGATTTCCATCAAAGTTATATATAGTCATCTACATGATACGAGGAATCTAATTATGTGGTTTAAAGAAACAAAAGTGGCCCTATTCGAGTTAGTGATTAAGAGGGATTTTCATCAAGCTGTATATATAATGACAATCTGTACATGGAATATAATGATGTGGGCTTAAAGGTGGTATCGTAGGGGACTTGCGGGGATTGGATACATCAGGGTACCAGAAATGCCTCTTTTATTGAATTTAACCCTTTACCCATCAGAACGGCCCTGTGCCAATGCACTCTCTTATATATGCGAGGCGACCTATGGTCGACTCGCATATATAAGATAATGCATTGGCACAGGGCATAACCAGGGCCTGGTAGCTTCTACGTCATAGTTAGCTCTAAATCTCAACATACGTTCTTCTATAATTTCCACAGATATCAGCAATCTAGATATTGGACTAATGCGCCCCCCACTAACTCATCGTGGATACTTCAAACCCGATATCAAACATTTACCAAAGTGGCACCCTCTAACTTAGGGTGGGGTCGCGGCACCAAAATTGATAACAAATAACTAAATTACCAATAGAAAAGTTAACCATATAGAATATTTGGCTACTTTCTGCAAACTGTGTGTTAATTTATTGAATCAGTACAACTTGATCAGTGAGTACTTGGGCATTATCCCATTTAGAAGAATGTGACACTCATCTACTATTGGCGAGAATTCTAACCACGTCGACTGCACAATTTAAAAAAAATAACGTCTGAAGTACGCGCTGTGAATAATTACTTCTTTACTTTCGTGACGAATTGATCGCGATAAACAAAATTAATGGCAATCATTACGACAAAGTGGTGATCTCCTACTTATAATCCATGTATAACAATGACCTTTTGTGATGCCCATTTGGTTATAAAGTTCTGAGAATAACACTTTGAGCAAGAGTATTATCTATTCCCACCAAATGTCCACAGCAGAGGGTTCCACAGCAATTAACCTGTGTAACGCCGGGTCACCCTGCTAGTTATCTATATTTTCATTCTCGAATTTTGAACACAAAACTCATTCTCATTGCTGACATTATGTAGCCAAGCTGTAACGGCAGATCCGTATAGAACAATCGAAATTGAAATATTTTTATGGAAGATATTACGAAGATGGACGGTGGAGTACCATATTCAGAACTATTTTTCGAACCCCCTTTTCGTTTACCCCTCCCAGGCACTTGTAAGATGTGGCTACTGGACTAATTGGCCGTCACGTCACCTCTCCTCACAGTATTAAAAAGGAAAAAAACATTGAGAAGGTATCTTAATTTATTATCTCACAATATTGAGAAGTTATCTCAAAAGTTCCTGAAATCATCTCAAAATATTGAGAACTAAATAAAATAATGTCAATGTCCTATTTCATCCATCGTATCCAATATACTTCAGTCACAAAAGTTGAAAACTGATAAAAAAAAAATTATCACTTCGATAAGTATTTTGTACCGTTATTGTTTAGCGCCAACATGCAGGAGGGGGTTGCCAAACATTTTATTCCGGGCACGTATGAGGGGGTGGGTGGGTATTCAAGAGGACTCAAAATCAATTTTTTCCAGAGCTAAAAAGAAATTTCTCCATATATTTCAACTAGTTTTGCCCTTTAGACAGTTAGCATAGTGTTTCTTGAAAAATAATTGATACCCTGCGTATGCCTTTCTTGCATGGACACATTGCATAAAGCAATCACTGCCACGTCAAACAAGGCTAATCACATACACCAACCTGTGATGAATATTTGATAGGAAATAGGCAGTAAGTGGTGAAAATTATAATATTCTTCCGAAAAAGAAAATTTATTTCGTGTTGCTAGAACGGAAGAAAATAGGGTCGAGGGGGTTGGTGGGTCTCAGACATGGCCAAAGGTAAAACATCAGCCAGCATACGTGTCTGAAATTATTTTCCGAAATCCCCTGGCGCCAAGCGAATTTATTTACATGTATTTAACTTGCACCTGTAAGTTAGCTAACTTTTCCTTGAACCTGCAAGTTATGTAGCTATCTTGTCCCTTCAAGTAGTATCTTGCAACAGCAAGTTATTAAATTGCAGTTTCCAGTTAGCTATCGTACAGGTGAAACTTAGCTATCGTACAGGTGAAACTTAGCTATCGTGCAGGTGAAACTTAGCTATCTTGCAGGTGCAAGAAATACCTTCACCTGGACCTGAAATTCGCTAACTTGCATCTACGAGCTGACAAACTTGCAGCTGCAAATTAATAAATAAAACAGCCACATTTAAAATAAGCTAGTACAGTAAACCGTAAGGCACGTATTTCCAAGCTGTATGCTTCGATATTGATTATGGTGTGTTCGGATTGCCCTTCCATTGTTTTATACCAGTCACTTTGCATGTTATATTTTCAGTTTTTGGGTTTAAATTGTTTGGCTGACACCATTGTAATGGTTTGCTATCAATAACATTTTGAATCTTGATTAAAGGTACGGTTGGCCTTGGCGGTGGGTATCCTGTAAAAATATTTCCACCCGTCAAAAACCGCCACAAACAGAAAGAACATCAAAATGTAGATAGACTTTGTCCGTATACAAATAAGAAATATCGCATAAACAGTATGTTATTGTCATATATTTGACTATTGTTATGTAAACAAAAGCATAGAAAGTTACTTTTCTGGTGTTTGTTTATATTATGATGGTAAACATAAAGAGCGTTCTTTGTGGGTGAATTCCTGATATGGAACTAATAAAGAGCGTTTATGTCATTTGTGTGTGATTAGCCAGTAGCATTGTGCTGTATTCTGTAACACAATCAGGCTCTTGCTTAGGTAAAATATAGTAGGTCTTTATGATAACATGCTGTTTACGCGATGGTCATGATATATATGAACGAAACTGTATGCGTTTTAATGTTTTTCTGTTTACGGCGTTTGGAACAAATATGAATATTTTCGACAATTAAGGCCTCACGTGCCTTTAATATATCAGTGACAAGTTGTTATCACTTATATGAAATGTGCAGATAAACATTCGTTTGCTGAACATTTCCCTCCAATAACTCATTGTGGATTTGTATTATCTGTCGTCTGCTTATTTTTCCTGAAAACCTATTCAGATGTAATAACCAAGTGGGAGAATCCATTTAGTATAGTAAGGGTTAAATACGACAGTCACTATGAATTTACCAACGACAGAACTCGAGAAAGTTTGTCCTATGTGTAATTTTCAACAACCGCAGATAATTTCATAGTTCACATCACAGATGTTGGAATTCACTTTGATGTTTATAGCCGATGTGACCAAATTGCTCAACTGTAAAATGTGATCCACATTGCATGTAAACACAAATAATTCATGTTGACGGAGACGTGGCGAGTGTATTATCCCTAGAAACTATTACAAGCCATTTACCACCACAATAATAGGTTTCAATTTACACTATAAATTATATCCGGTACGAAAACACATATGACATTTCGAAGTTAGATGTGTATTGCAGATGCATTCAAGTCCTTCTGCGCTGACGATGAAACCGTGTTTTAGAGAGGTCAGAGAGTTCACAGAATGAAACCGTTTGATCTTGAAATGATCAAAGCCCAAGCTGGCCGAGTAAATCTTGAGCTTAGATTGACTACGACGTGGATTTTATGGTGGATATTAGGGACGTCCATTCTGACGAGAAATTTCGATTTTGAAATAGTTGTGGTCGCGAACAAATTCCAGGATACATTCACGATCCGGTGGGTTGGTGTATATCAGTCCCATATCGCCGAAGGATCCAAAGCCATCTGAAATATTTTTCAAATTCATGTTTGAAGATTTATGACTACTAAAATGAACATACATGTTCATGCTTATAAACTGGATCACAATAGAGCATTAATCAAGTGAAGGGGGCTCCCAGTTTCAATATTTATCTACTATTTATTCTTTTATCACACATCATATCATTATCATAGGGTGAGTCCGGCTTCTGATGAGGAAAAGGAAAGAAATAGCAATGAAAACCGGAATTCCGTCAGTTCTCACAGGTTTTCAATGTTGGGTTTGACCTCCAAGTATTCATATCATGCAACTGTTCGCTCATTTAATTCTTCTAACTTTAAATGGTATCAATTTTGAAAGATATACAGATTTCATGTTATCCAGTTTGGGGAAAATTTGTGTTGCGTTCATAGCGACGTTGCTTTTTGATCCTTCGATGTCGGCTCTTCCTATCATTGCGAAGCAGAAAGTTACCCATGTTAATTAAATCTCGCGTGACAAAAATGGCCGCCTCCACAACACAAAGATTTATAGTTACTTATGACATCTCATATTGGCTAAACTGAACAGTATAATTTTCTACAAAGACGCAAGCATGTTTTTGAAAGGGAAGGAGATTTTTTTTTTAATCTGTTCGACTTGGTGAATCTTTTACGGACAAAAGTGTTTCACGACGATTTTCTCCCCGTAACATTAATTTTAAATCTGAAGTTTGTTTAACCTGGTTAACTTTAATAATAATTTTCCCCCAGAACTGGGTAACTTTATCACAATTTGGCAAACTGTGTAACTCAACATGATCTGTCAATTTTGGCAAGCTTTGTAACATAACATAATCTGTCTCGGCAATAAGTCACAATGACAAATGACTATGTAGAGTTTCAATGTGTTCTATTGAATATGACGCACGAGTTGTAACTTATCAACGTAGTATCTTCGATCCCAACGATGTGCGTCCAATCGCGCTTTGAAGTCCCCAACCACGAATCCCGTTGGATTTTTCCACTGTTTAAAAACGCGCCATGTGAGGGATTATAGCCTCACGTCTCTGTTGCACCTTCGTATATACCCCCCCCCATTGGGGATAAGAGTGTTGAATAATATATTATGTTGGATTATTTCATATACTACGTGACACTGAGTTGACACTACTTGGGAAATGAGATATATACATGTCGCCTTTTTCCGAATAGAAAAAAAAACATCTGCCAAAAAAGCAGGAAATTCCATACTCTAACACATGCGCAAAAATAAATTAAAGATGTGGGGTATTAGCAGTGCTGCAAACCACTATCTATATACCATCTTTGCGATAACAAAACTATGAAATTACGATCGTTATCTGTGTTTATGGAGGTGATTTATCCCGAACTAATCCTCGTTTGCCGCTAACTCTTTTACACTGCGTGTTTTTATTTGAAAAAACGTTGCAGATGTATTCCTCGCGTCTGTGTTCTAATGAGATTGAAGCATAATGACGGTTATCTATAATGATGTAAGACAGTCATGCGACAATTATTACAGACTAAGATGGCCCAATGCGCCTGCGGTATGCGTTTGATTATAACATAATAATTTGTCAGACGGGGACCCTTCAAGGTTGATTTGCAACCTGCATCTCCGGCGCCTAATAACATGTGATCAAATCATTTTCTTCTTCTCCAATTCTATAGTCCTCACAGCCTCGGGAAAACGAACAACACGTGATGCCCATACATATTATTTTTTATTACACAAAGCACAAAGAGAAGTTATGCCCCGCAAGTCTGGTTGAAGCTTTGCAGCCCAACAATTCAACTAACACCAACGCTCAGCTGTTGGATCGTCTTCAGTCAAGTCATAAGCTAGCAGTAAATAATTTCCATCTCGGAGGAGGTACTGTATTTAACTATATGCAGAGCCATTGTCCTTTGCATAGGTCACATTAACCCATTCCAAATCATCATTGATGAGCAGTTATCCCATAGGAAATGTTTCAGATAATATGTTGAACAAAAGACTATACCAACTTATTATCTAATCATTTCCCTCAACATATTCGACACCTTTTGCACTTTTATTTAGCTGTCGTCTGTAGTATAGAAATTAGAAAGAGTTAATCGTGTTTTATTTTACTCTATTCCTGATACGGTAAAAACAGTGAGCGTTTATAAAACTTCTTTGGAAAAAATATTGAAAATGGCAAGTTTGTTTACAGTCTCTGTATTTTTGTATTTATGACCTATGCTTGTATCTTCTCCGCCCTTCAATCTTCTAAATTGTGTAGAAATAATTTAAAGTTTCAAATGAGTCATGTCCATAAATGTGATTGCAATAATAATTATAGGCAGGACATATTTCTGGCGGTTCCTGATGGATCACATTCATAAATTAATTATGAAAATTGCTACCAGCATGTTCTCACTTAGAAACATCTGTGGAGTTGCGTTTTATTGACGTTTAGGGTTTTTTCGACTGTTTCCATGGCGACTGTTCAAAACCGGGTATACACTTTGGAGAAATGTGTATAGCCTTAGGTCATAGCACAAAAGCCGGAAGCGTGTATAATGACCCTGCCCATCCGATTCGCCACTTCTCATTGCAAAGGGATGCCTCTCGTCGTCCACTTATGGTTTTGATGAAAATAAACATATTTTTGTAATAAACGTTATTTTTTTGTGTTAACCCTTTCTATACTGAATGGTAATGTAATATTCGCACGACATACAGAAAAACAGATAATACAAGATCAGAATGATACGCATTCTGAGCATTATCTGAAAACTAACTAATAGATAACTACTCATCAATTAGTATTTAGTATAGAAAGGATTAGACGTCCGTCACATTGTCTGACTTATATATGTTATAACGTATACTTGAAGCTTAACAAACTGTATTCCAAATAAAAGCCAATTCATACAAATATACAGATAACTATATGGGAGAATAAAATAGATGCTGGGGTCTGATTCGCCAATAGCTCTGGCTGTTTTGTTTTTACTTAAACCGGGGGGGGGGGGTAATAAAAAATGTGCAGAAAGGTATGCCGGGGTGGGTGGGTGTTCCGAGGGGCAAAAACACGTTTTTTACAACCATGCAATTTTTTTTACAAAAGACCTTTTGTGCCCTTATTTGACATTTGTAACAGTTTAAAACATATTATGAGAATTTATAACAGCAAAAACAGCATATTTATGTAACTGGGACCTCATATGGGCCTTAGTGGAGATGACATTTAGTTATGGCATGTTGCATATGGGACGACACCCTTATGAAAGAAGCTTCGAGAAATATAAAACTGAAATAAATAAACTTGTCTTGATGTACCTATAGCCTAGATCATTGTGTGCATGGAAAAAGAGCGAGCAACTGTCTCAAACATTAAGGTGACTATCAATGGGTAGAAAATAGTTGTCATCAGTGCATCAAGCCAATCGGTGAATTATTTGCATTTCTATAAACTCAGATGATCTCTCACAAGACCTAAAGTATCCAAGTCTGGTAGGGTTCTGTGACTGCTTGTCAGAAGAATAGATGCCTCGTTAGAGTCACATCTAAAAATAGAATCTTTGGGTCTAAAATTGTTTGTACTAAAATATTCCCAAAACTTCCAAAATAACAAAACCCAAAAAAAAATTCAAAAATTTATTTTTTCCAAAAAATTTCAAAACCCTAAAATTATTTTTTCCAAAAAATTTCAAAACTTCCAAAAAATTTTAAAACCCCAAAATTTCAAAAGAAAAAATTTCAAAACCCTCAAAATTATTTCTCTAAAAAAAAGTTTAAATAAAAAATTTATAACGAGTTTTTCGGTTTCTGATAATCTCGATATTAAAAAATATCGAATGTTAAATTATTTGCGCGTAATATCTTTCGTTATTTTTTTGTTCAACCAATGTTTCAATGTATTTATTAATCGATGTTTAGAAATATCTTTATACCAATTATATGTGTATGGACAGTCGCTGTAATGTTGGCCATTGTGACCAACGGTATGAATGCATACATTCCAGTGTTTAACGGACGCAGTTCATATAATTGTCATACCTGAAAATAGACACCATTACTTTTTACATAAATAATAAAGAGCGTTTATTCTTTACTTATCTCTATATGAAGTTATTGAGTATATGACAGGCGTGTATTTTCGTCAATTATTGGAAGTATTGAAATGTACTATGTTGAATCCCTAACGGTCGAAAATTGTAAGGCGAAATTACAACCCCCCAGAATGAACTGTCATATTGAATGAATGATGATTTAATCTCAGCCATTTTTACATGGAACATGAGCGATGTACACGCAATCACACACGCCATATTGGTGTTAACAATGTCGTGTGTCACACCTTTGCTTTACCAAATGAATTCTATTATTTCCCCGGTCACAGCTATATGGTATTCAGAAAACAAATCGATTTGAGCAGAAATAGTTGTTTAACGGGTTAGTATCAATTAAGGTTGATAAACTGTGTCATTCACACCATAATTAGTTAGCCAAAAACATGCATACATATTAAGTCAGGTCGTGAGACACTCAATTATAGAAATTGCTTTGAGGACATTGTTATAATAACATTACGTAATAACCCCTTATCACTCCAGTCACACTTACGATCATTTTGTATGCCGAAAACTCCAGGTAGCACCGATGATGTAACATTATATCACTGCTATTGTGCCAATGATAGGTTCAGACATGTTCTATGTTTAGAAATAGATAATCTGCAGGTGTTCACTTGACAAGAGATTTTGTACACTCAATCACAGACCAACGTGATAATACCAGCCCACACCCAACCCCCAAGTTACCTATAATTCTGCTGTGGTTAAGCCACAACAACAACAACAACAACACCAACAACAACAACAACAACAACAACAACAACAGTCACCAAGCGACATAACATCCTGTTTTGATGATCCAATGGCCAATGTCCATGAAGATTTTATTTCCGATGCAAGTCATATTTCAGACTAACTCCTGAAAAGTTACCTATAATTCTGCTGTGGTTAAGCAGTCCATTATTTAGGGCATACCTGTATGTAGGCCTACCAGTGGATGAATAGTCTGCCGGAGAAGTACTGTGTAGACAGGTCTTGTCGGTAAGAAAGTCAGACGAGTAGTGAAGGCTCGGCTATTAAAACATAGTAATGCGATAGCGAACATCAAACGAGTCTGCGCACGCATATCTGTCAAAGGATACAAGGGCAGTCATTGGTCAATTTATCCCCGGTGTCAGCTCAGTACAATGGCAGTCATTGGTCAATTTATCCCCGGTGTCAGCTCAGTACACAATCGGCACGAAGCCGGAGGTCATAATTACTCTTACGAATGAAGAGCGTTGAACATATACGAAATTATTACACGAATGAACTGAAATTTATATTTCACATCTTACCAACAACAGATACAGACATAGTCATAGTGTTATATTATCTTACATGTACCCATGCTATGACATACTTAAAGGGGGATAATGCACACACGGTGTGTGGAATGTTAAAGTGACACGAGGTAAGGGACGTTATGTAATATTGGTGTGTGAATATTAAAGGAGCATTCTCGCTATACAAACCCCCCTCCCCACTTATAGATATATAACGAAGACGAGAATAACATGTTGATGAAGTTTATTGAAATTTAATCATTGTCTGAATCTTCGACCGTTAGATTTACTTCTAAGAGTTTCTTGAATTTTCTCATCGCTTCATCTGCAGCCCATTCATTATTATATCCGCGTTTGGTCAGTTTGACCATTTTCTTCATGATCGTGTTATGTATGGGTGATGTTTTCAATCGATACTGGTATTCTATTAATCGTCTATAACTTTTGAGAAACAGAACAAACTCTGTGTCGATGGTATCCTCTTTTCCCGACATGCTCTCATCTCCCGAAATGCTCTCTTCTTCTTTCACATCAGTGGTGACGCGTTTCATCATACTTTTGAATGTGTCCATCTCGTTGACACATCGCGCAGCTTTCTTAAGACCGAATACCGTTCTACTACCGACGACATTACCATCTTTTGAATCTGATAGCGTTCCTCGTTCATCTTCATCTGTATCTTCTCCGAAGAGAGTTGTTTTTGTCTCGGACATAGCTCCGTGTTCATCCGGGTCCTCAGTTAATTTTCGTTTTAACTTATTTTCTTGACACCAGTTTTTTACGTGTCTCTGAACATCATAATGATCTGCGAACAAAAGCCCGCATTCATTACAAGGGTACGACATGTCTTCTCGAATGTCTATACGTTTCTTCTTATTAATTTCATCGAGCTCACCAGGTGGCCGTATGTCGTTAGTATAGTCATTATGTTGACCCTGGGGCACAATATAATTATATGTTATGCCCTTCTGTTGACCAGGGAGTTCTCTGTCATCGTATTTCATCGCATTCTGTTGACCCAGGGTCTCAGTGTCTTTTGTATGTTTTTTCATCCCATTCTGTTCATCTGGGTGTTCTCTGTCTTTTTGGAGATTATATTTCATGCCATTCCATTCACCCCTATGTTGGTTCGTGTCCTCTTTTAGTACATTCTGTCGCAGACGTAATGTGTCCGGTGTTGCGGCTTTTAAATCCACAAGTAGGTAACCGTACGGTTCACTCGTCGCTTCCGAAAACTCTCGAACCATACGCTGAGGACATTCAGGATACATCTGTCTTGATAATGTTGAAATTAATCCCTTGTCGATTGGGTTATTGAACAATACCAAATATTGACAATTTCGTCGTTGCGTTGGATCTTTGTTGTAGTAGAAATTCTGGTTCAAACTTATCAAAGATAAGTTCAAATGGTGACTTCCTTCGGAATGCAAATCATTAACTCTCTGGTCTTTTGATGAAGTTTGCATCAAGTCATCGAGTATAACTAGATTTTTATACCGGGGGTTGATAAGCGAATCCAAGTTTGCTGGTATTCCTCGTATAAAGTTGACCTGAGGGGTGACGGTATACTTTAATTCGTCATATAGGGGCTGCCAATATTTATAAAACCATATTATTCTGTCAGGTGCGGGTGATATTTTTGAGGCAGACTTTTGTAGTAAGGTTTTCACGAAGTATGTCTTACCACAAGATGTCGGTCCACTTACACATGCCGTGAATGGATGCTTGAAAATAAAATCTTCATGGACATTGGCCATTGGATCATCAAAGCAGGATGTTATGTCGCTTGGTGGCTGTTGTTGTTGTTGTTGTTGTTGTTGTTGTTGTTGTTGTTGTTGTTGTTGTTGTTGTGGGTGATGATACTGTTGTTGTTGTTGTTGTTGTTGTTGTTGTGGCTGATGATACTGTTGTTGTTGCTGTTGTTGTTGTTGTTCTGAAGGCGTGTGTTTAACTTTGATATGACGCTTCAAACTATCTTGCCAAGCATAGACACTTAAGCACTCTTCACATTGATACTTCATTTAACTAGTTCAGGCTGTCGTTCACAACGTCTCTTAGTGTTGTTTGTACTGGATACAAATTTATCACATTAGCTACAATACAACCTACCTATCCAAATGTCAATGCAATTATGAGTGATTTCAATATGAACACTCTATTATATAGATATGTGTAACCTGGTGACTGACATGATGATACAGTTATGCACTAAATAAAGGACTGCTTAACCACAGCAGAATTATAGGTAACTTTTCAGGAGTTAGTCGTTTTAACTTATTTTCTTGACACCAGTTTTTTACGTGTCTCTGAACATCATAATGATCTGCGAACAAAAGCCCGCATTCATTACAAGGGTACGACATGTCTTCTCGAATGTTTTGACGATTCTTCTTATTAATTTCATCGAGCTCACCAGGTGGCCGTATGTCGTTAGTATAGTCATTATGTTGACCCTGGGGCACAATATAATTATATGTTATGCCCTTCTGTTGACCAGGGAGTTCTCTGTCATCGTATTTCATCGCATTCTGTTGACCCTGGGTCTCAGTGTCTTTTGTATGTTTTTTCATCCCATTCTGTTCATCTGGGTGTTCTCTGTCTTTTTGGAGATTATATTTCATGCCATTCCATTCACCCCTATGTTGGTTCGTGTCCTCTTTTAGTACATTCTGTCGCAGACGTAATGTGTCTGGTGTTGCGGCTTTTAAATCCACCAGTAGGTAACCGTACGGTTCACTCGTCGCTTCCGAAAACTCTCGAACCATACGCTGAGGACATTCAGGATACATCTGTCTTGATAATGTTGAAATTAATCCCTTGTCGATTGGGTTATTGAACAATACCAAATATTGACAATTTCGTCGTTGCGTTGGATCTTTGTTGTAGTAGAAATTCTGGTTCAAACTTATCAAAGATAAGTTCAAATGGTGACTTCCTTCGGAATGCAAATCATTAACTCTCTGGTCTTTTGATGAAGTTTGCATCAAGTCATCGAGTATAACTAGATTTTTATACCGGGGGTTGATAAGCGAATCCAAGTTTGCTGGTATTCCTCGTATAAAGTTGACCTGAGGGGTGACGGTATACTTTAATTCGTCATATAGGGGCTGCCAATATTTATAAAACCATATTATTCTGTCAGGTGCGGGTGATATTTTTGAGGCAGACTTTTGTAGTAAGGTTTTCACGAAGTATGTCTTACCACAAGATGTCGGTCCACTTACACATGCCGTGAATGGATGCTTGAAAATAAAATCTTCATGGACATTGGCCATTGGATCATCAAAGCAGGATGTTATGTCGCTTGGTGGTTGTTGTTGTTGTTGTTGTTGTTGTTGTTGTTGTTGTTGTTGTTGGGGGTGATGATACTGTTGTTGTTGTTGTTGTTGTTGTTGGTGTTGTTGTTGTTGTTGTTGTTGTTGTTGTTGGGGGTGATGATACTGTTGTTGTTGTTGTTGTTGTGGTTGATGATACTGTTGTTGTTGTTGTTGTTGTTGTTGTTCTGAAGGCGTGTGTTTAACTTTGATATGACGCTTCAAACTATCTTGCCAAGCATAGACACTTAAGCACTCTTCACATTGATACTTCATTTAACTAGTTCAGGCTGTCGTTCACAACGTCTCTTAGTGTTGTTTGTACTGGATACAAATTTATCACATTAGCTACAATACAACCTACCTATCCAAATGTCAATGCAATTATGAGTGATTTCAATATGAACACTCTATTATATAGATATGTGTAACCAGGTGACTGACATGATGATACAGTTATGCACTAAATAATGGACTGCTTAACCACAGCAGAATTATAGGTAACTTTTCAGGAGTTAGTCGGAAATATGGCTTGTTGCCATTCATCGGAAAGCTCTCACCGCCGGCGGCGACGGCGGCGGCGACGGTATTGCGGTATTTTACTGCGGCGGCGGTGCCGCCGCCGCCGCCGGGGTCCGCCGCCGGCGGACCCCCGCAGTAAAATACCGCAATGCCGCCGCCGCCGCCGTCGCCGCCGGCGGTGAGAGCTTTCCGATGAATGGCAACAAGCCATATTTCCGACTAACTCCTGAAAAGTTACCTATAATTCTGCTGTGGTTAAGCAGTCCATTATTTAGTGCATAACTGTATCATCATGTCAGTCACCTGGTTACACATATCTATATAATAGAGTGTTCATATTGAAATCACTCATAATTGCATTGACATTTGGATAGGTAGGTTGTATTGTAGCTAATGTGATAAATTTGTATCCAGTACAAACAACACTAAGAGACGTTGTGAACGACAGCCTGAACTAGTTAAATGAAGTATCAATGTGAAGAGTGCTTAAGTGTCTATGCTTGGCAAGATAGTTTGAAGCGTCATATCAAAGTTAAACACACGCCTTCAGAACAACAACAACAACAACAACAACAACAGTATCATCAACCACAACAACAACAACAACAACAGTATCATCACCCCCAACAACAACAACAACAACAACAACAACAACAACAACAACAACAACAACAACAACAACAACAACAACAACAACAACCACCAAGCGACATAACATCCTGCTTTGATGATCCAATGGCCAATGTCCATGAAGATTTTATTTTCAAGCATCCATTCACGGCATGTGTAAGTGGACCGACATCTTGTGGTAAGACATACTTCGTGAAAACCTTACTACAAAAGTCTGCCTCAAAAATATCACCCGCACCTGACAGAATAATATGGTTTTATAAATATTGGCAGCCCCTATATGACGAATTAAAGTATACCGTCACCCCTCAGGTCAACTTTATACGAGGAATACCAGCAAACTTGGATTCGCTTATCAACCCCCGGTATAAAAATCTAGTTATACTCGATGACTTGATGCAAACTTCATCAAAAGACCAGAGAGTTAATGATTTGCATTCCGAAGGAAGTCACCATTTGAACTTATCTTTGATAAGTTTGAACCAGAATTTCTACTACAACAAAGATCCAACGCAACGACGAAATTGTCAATATTTGGTATTGTTCAATAACCCAATCGACAAGGGATTAATTTCAACATTATCAAGACAGATGTATCCTGAATGTCCTCAGCGTATGGTTCGAGAGTTTTCGGAAGCGACGAGTGAACCGTACGGTTACCTACTGGTGGATTTAAAAGCCGCAACACCAGACACATTACGTCTGCGACAGAATGTACTAAAAGAGGACACGAACCAACATAGGGGTGAATGGAATGGCATGAAATATAATCTCCAAAAAGACAGAGAACACCCAGATGAACAGAATGGGATGAAAAAACATACAAAAGACACTGAGACCCAGGGTCAACAGAATGCGATGAAATACGATGACAGAGAACTCCCTGGTCAACAGAAGGGCATAACATATAATTATATTGTGCCCCAGGGTCAACATAATGACTATACTAACGACATACGGCCACCTGGTGAGCTCGATGAAATTAATAAGAAGAATCGTCAAAACATTCGAGAAGACATGTCGTACCCTTGTAATGAATGCGGGCTTTTGTTCGCAGATCATTATGATGTTCAGAGACACGTAAAAAACTGGTGTCAAGAAAATAAGTTAAAACGAAAATTAACTGAGGACCCGGATGAACACGGAGCTATGTCCGAGACAAAAACAACTCTCTTCGGAGAAGATACAGATGAAGATGAACGGGGAACGCTATCAGATTCAAAAGATGGTAATGTCGTCGGTAGTAGAACGGTATTCGGTCTTAAGAAAGCTGCGCGATGTGTCAACGAGATGGACACATTCAAAAGTATGATGAAACGCGTCACCAATGATGTGAAAGAAGAAGAGAGCATTTCGGGAGATGAGAGCATGTCGGGAAAAGAGGATACCATCGACACAGAGTTTGTTCTGTTTCTCAAAAGTTATAGACGATTAATAGAATACCAGTATCGATTGAAAACATCACCCATACATAACACGATCATGAAGAAAATGGTCAAACTGACCAAACGTGGATATAATAATGAATGGGCTGCAGATGAAGCGATGAGAAAATTCAAGAAACTCTTAGAAGTAAATCTAACGGTCGAAGATTCAGACAATGATTAAATTTCAATAAACTTCATCAACATGTTATTCTCGTCTTCGTTATATATCTATAAGTGGGGAGGGGGGTTTGTATAGCGAGAATGCTCCTTTAATATTCACACACCAATATTACATAACGTCCCTTACCTCATGTCACTTTAACATTCCACACCCCGTGTGTGCATTATCCCCCTTTAAGTATGTCATAACATGGGTACATGTAAGATAATATAACACTATGACTATGTCTGTATCTGTTGTTGGTAAGATGTGAAATATAAATTTCAGTTCATTCGTGTAATAATTTCGTATATGTTCAACGCTCTTCATTCGTAAGAGTAATTATGACCTCCGGCTTCGTGCCGATTGTGTACTGAGCTGACACCGGGGATAAATTGACCAATGACTGCCATTGTACTGAGCTGACACCGGGGATAAATTGACCAATGACTGCCCTTGTATCCTTTGACAGATATGCGTGCGCAGACTCGTTTGATGTTCGCTATCGCATTACTATGTTTTAATAGCCGAGCCTTCACTACTCGTCTGACTTTCTTACCGACAAGACCTGTCTACACAGTACTTCTCCGGCAGACTATTCATCAACTGGTAGGCCTACATACAGGTATGCCCTAAATAATGGACTGCTTAACCACAGCAGAATTATAGGTAACTTTTCAGGAGTTAGTCTGAAATATGACTTGCATCGGAAATAAAATCTTCATGGACATTGGCCATTGGATCATCAAAGCAGGTTGTTATGTCGCTTGGTGACTGTTGTTGTTGTTGTTGTTGTTGTTGTTGTTGGTGTTGTTGTTGTTGTTGTTGTTGTTGTCGCTTAACCACAGCAGAATTATAGGTAACTTTTCGTCATCTTCATTATATTGAAATTTTTGGTATACAAAATGAGCGTAAGTGTGAATGGAGTGATAAGGGGTTATTACGTAATGTTGTTATAACAATGTCATCATAGCAATTTGTATAATTGAGTGTCTCACGACCTGACGTAATATGTATGCATGTTTTTGGCTAACTAATTATCGTGTGAATGACACAGTTTATCAACCTTAATTGATACTAACCCGTTAAACAACTATTTCTGCTCAAATCGATATGTTTTCTGAATACCATATAGCTGTGACCGGGGAAATAATAGAATTCATTTGGTAAAGCAAAGGTGTGAAAGACACATTGTTAACACCAATGTGGCGTGTGTGATTGAGTGTACATCGCTCATGTTCCATGTAAAAATGGCTGAGATTAAATCATCATTCATTCAATATGACAATTCATTCTGGAGGGTTCTAATTTCACATTACAATTTTCGACCGTTAGGGATTCAACATAGTACATTTCAATACTTCCAATAATTGACGAAAATACACGCCTGTCATATACTCAATAACTTCATATAGAGATAAGTAAAGAATAAACGCTCTTTATTATTTATGTAAAAAGTAATGGTGTCTATTTTCAGGTATGACAATTATATGAACTGCGTCCGTTAAACACTGGAATGTATGCATTCATACCGTTGGTCACAATGTCCAACATTACAGCGACTGTCCATACACATATAATTGGTATAAAGATATTTCTAAACATCGATTAATAAATACATTGAAACATTGGTTGAACAAAAAAATAACGAAAGATATTACGCGCAAATAATTTAACATTCGATATTTTTTAATATCGAGATTATCAGAAACCGAAAAACTCGTTATAAATTTTTTATTTAAACTTTTTTTTAGAGAAATAATTTTGAGGGTTTTGAAATTTTTTCTTTTGAAATTTTGGGGTTTTAAAATTTTTTGGAAGTTTTGAAATTTTTTGGAAAAAATAATTTTAGGGTTTTGAAATTTTTTGGAAAAAATAAATTTTGGAATTTTTTAATTTTTTTTTGGGTTTTGATATTTTGGAAGTTTTGGGAATATTTTAGTACAAACAATTTTAGACCCCAAGATTCTATTTTTAGATGTGACTCTAACGAGGCATCTATTCTTCTCTTGTCATCTATATATATAAACAAGGAGGATCTGTTCGGATTTTTCTCTCAGACCCCTGGACCGAGTTCAACCAAATTTGGTGTGGTGACCCGGGGTACCCTGGCAGATGTTATAATTGTGTTAATTTTTCAATATTTGGAATTAAAAAAAAAAAAAAAAAAAAAAAATTGGTTTTGTTAAATTGAGGAAGGAATTCGATCTAAAAAAAAATTAAATTAAAACAATATATATAAATCTAAATATTTCAGTGATCAAAATGTGCTTGAAGCGCACACAGGGGTCGCCGCTAAATAAAGACTCTGTCTAAGATCAAAATGTGTGCGAAGTCCCAAAAATGGGGCCAAAGGTATCTCCGATTCTGAATATAGGCTCCCGAAGTTGCGCTGAAGGGGTCACTCTCACCAAAAAAAGTGCTGAAGGGAACACAGGTTTTGAAAATGTGCTGAAGGGGTACACATGTTTAAAATTCTCGTTCTGAATGACGTTTAGTTTTCATTTCTGCCATGATTTCTTTTAGAGAATAATTGTTTACGTTACAATGATCATTAAAATAAACCGAAAACAAACTTCTGATGGCGCCAGACTTTCAGGAACACGGTTGAAGTAACTGTGTTAGCGTCGATCACAAACCCTGTGTACCCTTCAGCACATTTTCAAAACCTGTGTACCCTTCAGCACTTTTTTTGGTGAGAGTGACCCCTTCAGCCGTAAGTTGCTCCAGTACACTACCATAAGTGATATGGAATAAGTTAGAAAATGGGCTGGTTGACAGACTAATCAGGAAATGCTTAGAAATTATGAAATTGTGTGTATCCTGCACAATGACCTAGGTTTACAGATGATCCGCAATTTATAAAACATTTGTTTTCAATTAAAACAGCTTCTGAAAAAGGTTAAACTGTTATTTGAACTAAATGAGATAATTCCCAGTCATATGAGTGATATCAGTAGATTTTTATGCGGTTTTAGACCAAATTTAGTGAAATTTGGGGGGTGGATATAAAAAAAATTGGGAGTTAAACATTGTTTTTTTGCAGGTTTCTGGGTGGTGGGTCCCCGAAAATGCCAGATGCAAAAAAGCGGCATACCTTCCTGCAATTTGTTTTAAACCCCCCCCCCCTGCTTGAACTGCAATTTTAATTTTTCAAAGAAGTTAAAGGCACGGGCGGCGTTCGTTGCAGAAATATTCATATTTGTTCAAATCGCCATCAACAGAAGGAATATTAAAATATATATAGTTTTGTTCATATGCCAAACATAATCAGCGCGTAAATAGTATATTGTCGTCAAGACGTACGATGTACGTAAACAAGAGCCTGCTTGTGTTACAGAAGTTTTGCTTCTGTTTACATAACACAGCGCAATTCTATTGGTTAATCACACACAAATAATATAAACGCTCTTTACTAGTTCCATATCAGGAAAACAGTAACAAATAACGCACTTTATGTTTACCGTATCCGGATCTAAACAAAAGCCAGGTTCTGTAACGTTTTTTGCTTTTGTTTACATAACAAAGGAAAAACATTTGACAATAACATGCTGTTTATGCCATATTTATGATTGGTAAAAGAACAAGGTCTGTCTATATTTTACTATTATTTCTGTTTATGGCGGTTTTTGACGGCGGTGAATATTTTAACAGCATACCCACCGCCAACGCCGCTCGTATCTTTAACCCTATGCCACGAAGGTTGTGGTGTGACAAATTTCATTATTTCAGTAGTGCGGTTCTGACCCTATAGTAAAGAAAAACATAAGATTTATATGCAGATTCCGTGCTAGAGCAGCCAGACATACTGAAATAATGAGACAATCTAAGACCTGCATGGGTATTATACTGGAAACAGTATGTACAAAAAACGTTTGAACTGAGGACAAAAGAAAATATTTACAACATATCGGTTTAAAATCAATGGATGTGAAAACCAAAGTAAGCTAATAACAAATGTTGCGGTCGTAAATGAAATACACAATGTTTACGAGAGGGGTATTTATACACACAACATTGATACCAGATAGTCTCACCCAGCGATGAGCTCACGAGAGCAACATGGGACCCAGTCTCTTTAAAACCCGTCGATAATCTGTTCAGATTTACGTTTGTGGAACTGTGAGACATACTTGATTTCTAGGACTACGGAGCTTTCCCAAGATCACGTAATACAATTGTTTCCAAATATGGAGCGCATGCCTGGTGTAGTTAATATGTGTCGGAATTGTGGTATTTAGTAGTAATAGAGATGTTTCTCAAACTCACGAATAGATTTACGACTAATTTTAGCTATTCCAATCCGTAAAATTCACGGAGGCCACAAAATTCATTTCGCAAAACGTAACGACTGCGATTAGGATTATTGTTTTGTTCTTTAGAATTAACATACCGATCGATATTGTACTGAAAGGCAAATAAGTTGAGCACTATTATCGTCAAATTGACTGCAGACGGATAACAGTTATCTTTTAGGCCTAACAAAAAAATACGTTTGTTTCCGCTAACGAGCTGAACAAAATTAGGGTAGGTAGGTAGGCTTAACTTTTTTTTTTTATTAACTTTTTTTTTCAGTATCTTTAAAAATAACTGTATAATACTTGTCAATAACCCAAACTATGCACTTCTAAGCCTCAATCATGTTAACCCAGATGACAGAGAAACTATAAACTCCAATTCAATCTTACATATGCTTTAATATTTACATATATACTTGTCTATATACTAATATAGTCTTTGATAATCCTAATATTTCCCATATGGTCTGGCGACAACTGGCGTCAGTCCAGCACCACTGCACTGTTCACATATTGGAGTGACCGTATTGTACCGATCTCTTAATGATGGCTTCAGAACACCACCTTCTCCGCATTCAGTGAAGGATCTAGGTATTTTTTGAGGACACCTGTTTTTGGGCAATGATATGCCAAAGGCATAACCTGAAGGCCTGAGCGGAGGAATGTTTGGGAGGGGTGACCCCCCCCCCCCCATGCTGATGGTGGGGGTTCTCACCCTGGAAAAATTGTGAAAATCCATTGCATTTGGAGCTAATCTAGGGCAGAGTCAGTATTTTGAATTTTACTGAGAGGTCAATTTGATCAAGTTTCTCAAGCATAACTTTGGAAATTTTTTATACCCCTTTTTAAAAAAAAGGGGAGTATACTGTTTTGCACCTGTCTGTCCGTGCGTCCGTCTATACGTCCGTCCGATGTCTGTTCATAACTTGAACAGTATTACTCGGATCTCAATGAAATTAGGTATGGATTCGTTTTGTTCGGATTTTCAATTCTAGAGTGTTTCATCTTTGTTTATCTGGAAATGTTGGCTTTTTGGTCTGCCTGGGGTCTGTTCATGTCGTAACTTCAACAGTTGTGCTGGGATCTCAATGAAACTTGGTATGGATGTTCACTACTATGAGGACATTAAAAAGAGGGTTCCATCGTTTTGTTCGAATTTTCCATTCTAGACTTATACATCTTTGTTTATCTGGAAATATTGGCTTTTTTGTCCGTCTGGTGTATGTTCATGTCGTAACTTCAACAGTTGTGCTCGGATCTCAATGAAATTTGGTATGGATGTTCACTACTATGAGGACATCCAATAGAGGGTTCCATTGTTCTGTTCCGCTTTTCAATTCTAGAGTTATTCATCAATGTTGGCTGTTTGGTCCATCCGACGTCTGTTCTGAGGTCATAACTTGAACAGTAATGCTCGGATCTCAATGAAATTTGGTATGGATGTTCACCACTATGAGGACATTTAATGGCACATTCAACTGTTTTGTTTTTGTTTTTTGTTTTATAGGTATTCATCTTTGTTTACATGAAAATGCCGATTTTTTGGGTGCATCTGTCTGAGTATAGCAATCATAAGTTATAGATATGCCCACATCAGGCGGTACGCGCTAAGAGGGTATGCACCGGACGACAGTCGATCTCTTGTTTTATATGTATGGTTGGAAATGCTTATTAGATATTGTCAGATATCTTTTTGTTCAATGGACTATGATTATCCTGCTTGAAATGAGACTTACCATTATCACTCTAATTCATATAATAGGCTATTTTATAAAATTCAAGTGAGACACATACATAATATACTACATGTAGTACAGAAACAATGTCTAATAAGTTATTAATTACTATTTATAGTACTAATCTCTATGTTAATTTTTCATTTGATAACCAGGTTGATTTGATCAAATTGTTAATGTTCCTGTACTGTATTTTATTGAAATACTGAAGTCTGAAGGCTGAATGATAACAAACCTGAACTCAAACTATTTGAAGTTTTCACAGATGAAAGCTAGATAAAGCCAAACATACTTTACAGTACGGTATGATTCCAACTGTTGAACTTAAATCTTTTTGTAAACTTAAATTTCTTATGGCAATATATATAAATATATTAATGTTTTGCCTCTTGTTATGATATGAATTGGGGCCTAAATTGGAAGAAGAATTTTTTTTTTTTTTTTTTTTTTGTCCAATTGTTTTTTTTTTTTGCAATGGCAATAAAAAGTTTAGGGTCGGGGGTTTAAAATAGGGTCGGTCGGGTTAGCGGAAACAAACGTCTTTTTTGTTTAGGCCTTAATATGGCGATATTCATGTCTGAACAGTACTTATTCACTTGTCTCATCTCTTGCTATCAATGTGTATCAGGCAGAAAACAACAGCGAGGAATGGCTGGTATAAATCGTGAGCAGTGAGTTTCCGCTTCGCACGATCTAGCGTGCATCATGCAGATTTAGTACAGCGCAAACGATAATCTTCTTATCAATCGGCCAATTGGGGATAGTTGTCCAAAGGATGATAAATGATGACTGCATGATACAACAAAACAAATTGACCGAGTGTCTGTATTGTTAAACGGATTTTTGGGTACACACCGAAGAAATTGATACTCTATCCGTCGCACGGTAATGACATTACAGCTACAGTTAGCAAGTGCGCATAGTCTGATGACGTATTACCCTAACCGCCACCCTGAACGTATCCGTTGCTCTATCCGTGAGTTGTGAAACCTCTCTATTGTTACTGATAGAAACAACGGGATGCAAACATATGTGACCCGCCATATCAAATCCAGTCGGAAATCGGGATTTTTTTTACCCTGTGCCAATGCATTCTCTTATATATGCGAGTCGACCATAGGTCGCCTCGCATATATAAGAGAATGCATTGGCTTAACAATTTTTATCATGTTTTTTAAATAAATGTTTCTTACAATTTTTAGGACATAGAATAAAAAAACATCCATTACCCTGCAGGGAGCCCCACACATATATAGAAGCACATAGAAGAGTGTCGTCTGCTCATGTTTGTCTGGGGCTCTGTATGGGTGAAATTTGTAAAATTGTTAAAGAATACAAGAACAAATTATTAAAATTGTAAAAAATTGTTAGGCCAATGCATTCTCTTATATATGCGAGGCGACCTATGGTCGACTCGCATATATAAGAGAATGTATTGGCACAGGGTAAACAAATCCCGACTTCCGACTGGATTTGATCTGGCGGGTCACAGATATCGTCGACTGAAGATAATGTCTCCCAGACTGCGATGAGTATATTGAATTAGGAATATGTCGGCTGTTTTCTACACTGTGTTGTTACGCAATATGTTGCAGAATTATCAACACGACATTGAACTTCGATCCCATAATTTAAATATAACCATTCGTTAAAGATGCGGGGGGCGTTGGCGGTGGCTATGCTGTTAAAATATTCACCTCCGTCAAAAACCGCCATAAACAGAAATAATAGTAAAATATAGACTGACTTTGTTCTTATACCAATCAGAAATATGGCATAAACAGTATGCTATTGTCAAATGTTTTCATTTGTTATGTAAACAAAAGCAAAAAACGTAACATAACCTGGCTTTTGTTTAGATCCGGATATGGTAAACATAAAGAGCGTTATTTGTTACTGTTTTCCTGATATGGAAATAATAAAGAGCGTTTATATCGCGTGTTTGCGATTAACCAATAGAATTGCGCTGTGTTGTGTAAACAGAAGAAAAACTACTGTAACACGAGCAGGCTCTTGTTTACGCACACCATCGCACGTCTTGACGACAATATACTATTTACGCGATGATTATGTTTGGGATATGAACAAAACTATATATTTTTTAATATTCCTTCTGTTGATAGCGATTTGAACAAATATGAATATTTCTGCAACGAACGCCGCCAGTGACTTTAAATATAACCATTCGTTACGTTAGGTGTGTAATTGTGTATACAGGACTGAATTCCACATTTCAAAGAACTATTGCGTTCACAACCAATGAAATAGCGCCCAGTCTGAGACATAGCCAATGGAATGAAGGAAATCCCATAAACACACAAATCAAGTCTTTATCATAGTTTCACAGACGTAAATCTGAAAAAAATTATCATCGGTTTTTAAAGATACTGCGTGGGTCCAACATCTTGTAGCTCGAAGATGGTCTTATAATTATTAGAATTTGTATTACTTTGGTTGCAGCTTTCTCTATCAAACGAGCAGTGCAGGCCATTTCACTAATTAGATGCATAGATCACTGGCCTCTTACCTATCTGGTTAGGTTTCACTAATTAGATTCATAGATCACTGGCCTCTTGCCTATCTCGTTAGGTTTCACTGAATGGAGCTTTCTTCCACTGATTGAAACCCTCGACTCTGGGTCTATATTAATATATCGTCTCGACTAACATCTCTTTTTTCAGCATATGTGCGAGATTTGATCTTTTCATTTGAAAATTATATTGGCACCGGATTCATCTATGTTATTTTCGCGAACTTACCTTCAAAGCAACTCGTCGACAGTGACCGGACTTTGCGCTTATGAAACAGACAGTACCATTATCATTATTTTAATAAACTCATCAAGAAAATGCCAGAAAGTAATCTTTATACAGACGCAGTGACATACCAATATTGTGTGAAGTAAATTGGATGGTATACACGAATCGAAGCCATCAGATGTTTCTTTTCATATATGTGAACAACAACAACACGAAAATGATTACGCTTGATGCAGCCAAGTATACATATTTTGCCCTGACCGACATAATTTATTGAAAATGGCGTTCAGTACCCCTTTAACCACCGTAGGTAACTTGTGATGGCACCGGTGTCCATCTTACTATGACACTATATCCTGTCCGTAATCGTAATAGTGATTTTTCGAAAGATCTCTATTATAAAGAATCTTTGTGATCATTTTAGACGTTTTACTTTTGAAAAAGTGTGTAAGAAATGTGAATTTCTATGATGCCTGTGTGATACGAAGATATAGCCTGTATAATGGGCTCAGTAAATTCTGAATTATTTTTAATCAGATCGGACCGATTTTTGTATCAACCCATATACCCTGTGACAATGCATTCTCTTATATATGCGAGTCGACCATAGGTCGCCTCGCATATATAGGAGAATACATTGGCCTAACAATGTTTCATCATTTGTTATTATTTTTTTACAATGTTTTACAATTTTAATAATTTGTTCTTATTTTCTTTAACAGACTTATTTTGTAGGTTTAGTGCCAGGGAATCTTACGTTTTTCATGGGCATCAAAATCATTACTATGAATACTTGGTGATAGTTTTGAGTTATAACATGCCCCTAAGTTTTTATCCAGTTTGTTTTTAAATTCGCTATAGAATGCTTAAGCATACCCAAAAAAAATTCAACCCCAAAACAAACAAAAAACAAATTTAAAAAAAAATATTTTTAGGGCCGATTTTACAGAACGTAAATTAGGGCCGATGAGATCGGCCCCTGGCACTGAAAGGGTTAAGACTGGCAACCTGTTTTCGAGTGATCATGCACCTAGACCGTTACACGAGCAACGTTATTTGAGAATTCCATCAAAAACAGAATCAGCATCATCATTGCATATCGGTGTGTTTGACGGCGTTTCATTAATTAAAATCTGCATGCGATCCCAAGATAGTGAGATATCAAAGTCAGACATAATCATGGTCCATGTCGTTCACCCGAACCTTTTGATTTGTTGCTAAAATACAGGAAGTAGTATCGAGTTATCGGTCGTGATCACGAAATTCTAATACGAATTAGAAGCCTACCTAATGAGATGCATAATACTGCTTTTCATGTTATTGCGTGCATTGCTGCTATTTCGTTAAAGGGTAACACAATATTTTGATTGCGTATAACAGTTCGCCAAAAATGCAGTTAGCACATGAACACCATACTAAATTACTTTAGATGATTGCGTTTTAACGATTTGTGAAAACATATTTATTTGTTGACCCTCCGCAAGTTGAACATTACAACGTTATCCTGTTGGTGATCAATTTCCGCGCGAAGCAATTTTATGATAAGATCAGGGTATAAAGCGACTCAGTGGTCGGGCCTCAAGTTAACTGAAATTTAGCTTGCCTTTGTCACATTGGCCAGTGTCAGTAATATCACAGTAATATTAATAATACAATTAGATTAATTTATATAGCACAATCGACAGTAAGTAAATTAGTTTCAATGTGCTTTACATTATTATTACCCCGGTGATAAGCCATTGGTTATATACCCATCCTCGCTTAAGCGGAAGCAATCCGAGCAACTAAAGAGTACATCACGATTACCATACTGACAATATCCATCGACTCCCGACCGGGTACCCGGTTAACGGGACAGTCCCCGTGGCAACTGTAGTGTGAGATCGCGTGCCGAATGCACCAACACAGCGTTTGATAAGCAATGGCAGAGAGTGGGATTCGAACGAATGACGCTTTCACACATATATTGCATGAATCCGCTAGGCATTTTGTAACAGTGTTACAATTGTTAGAAATGTTACAAATGATTTAAAGTCCCGAGTAGAAAACCGCAGCATATTTTATTCCTACCGTCTCAGTGTAGCGGCATGTTACACAGCGTTACAAGTGTTACATTATTTCTGAGATTCCAGAGAGAACGCACGTAGACGGGTGTTACAAGTGTTACAAATGTTACAAATGATTTAAAGTCCCAGTAGAGAACCGCAGCATATTTTATTCCTACCGTCTCAGTGTAGCGACATGTTACAAAGCGTTACAAGTTACATTATTACGTTACGTTACATTATTTCGTAGATACCAGAGAGACCGCTCGTAGACGGGTGTTACAAGTGTTACAAATGTTACAATGTTCCACACCATACCATTAAGCGTCGAGCACGATAACCGTTGGACCACCGCGTCACTACAGTAGGTTTGTTGGTCACAGTGATGCAGTTGAACATATTTATTGTCACCAACTACATATAGTTTAAATTACACATATTATGTAAATACATGTATGCGTGTTGGCAGGATCGCAGGATCGCAGCACAAGTTGCCGATCTTCAGAGCTCCTTTCCCATCATCATCGACCATTAAAAAAATGGTGACCTGGCTCGAGGGCAACATTGCGGATTGTCTCCCCGAGTAACCAATGTCTCCCGAGGCGGAGCCGAGGGAGACATTGGTCCCAAGGGGAGACTATCCGCAATGTTGCCCTCGAGCCAGGTCACCATTGTTTTTACTATACCGAATAACCATGTCAGCAGTTCTGAAAATTTAACCGGCATCCATGATGTTTACTTTGAAGAATGCGGAAGTCGTCTGAATCGTGACGATTTGGGGTTTCCGGTTTGAATGTCACGGTGAACATGTTCGGGCTCTTTCGGTCGGAGTGGTAAACATTGCAAAAAATGGCGACCGGCAATGTTTCATGGGCGGGAAACATTGCAAATTGTAAAATCACACCCTATGGGAAATTAACATAGGCTTTTAATATGAGGTATAATAAATATATTTACTCAACAGCATCGCGACTACCACCATCATCACTATTATGATAATCATTTCATCACCAACATCATCATCATAATCATCACCATATCAACGACAACATCCTCATCATAATCACCACCACCACCATCATCATCATCATCATCATCGTCATCATCATCATCACCACCATCAGAAGCAGCACCATCATCATCATCACCATCATCATCATCGTCATAGTCGTATTCATTTAACATCATCTCCATGTCAATATCATCATCATGATCACAATTACCATCATCACCATCATCATCATCGCCGTTGTCATCGTCATCATCATCGTCTTCATATCAATCGTCATAATCATCGTATACATTATCATCATAATCACCATTACCATCAACGACAACAACATCCATCCATCGATATGTCGATAAATAAATAAATAATAAATACAGAGATACACGATTGAACTGCAATGTGTATATTCAATGTGTCACTGTAGCGCAGTAAGTCAAAAATGATTCTTTTTCAGCGATAATGGCCACATTAAATTAATCCAACCGTGTCTACGTAATAAAATCTGCATGGAATACGCGTACAAATGACAACTGAAGAAAAATGGTTTGCGTATACACGTGGATTACCACAAGCATAAGCTGTGTTGTTCATATTTATCAAAGTTTGTGTCACTGCAGTTATTGATCTCTCTACAGTGATGCAGTGTGGTGACCGTTTTCCGTCATACTTACTTTGGTACAGTTAGGTATAGGCAATGTCGCCTTGATGCTGTACTTGCCCAAATGAGTTTGCCTGAACACATTAACCCGTCATGTCTCGTGGACACCCAACACTCATTGTTAAAAGTTCACTTGGTACGTTCTTACACAATTTATTCCTGCCAAAGTCATGTTTTTTGTTATCAAGAAAAGATCGCCAGCGTGTAGTTTCTTAACATATCATCCGATCCGTATGATGTTATACGCTACCACGGGCAATATGTTTAAAAAGTTAGGCTCTGATCTTTCTAGCGGGAGATTCGTTCTCCGCTGGTGGTGTTAACACAAAGTTCGACAACTCTCTATTTAACGTACTTTCGACTAAATAACGGATTTATCTGATACATTTTACAACACCACATGTGAGCTCTTTGAAATCACTTCTTCGGAGAAAAAAACGCTCTTTAAAATAACCTCTTCAAAGAGGAAAAAAAACCTCTTTAAAATCACTTCTTTGGGGGAAAAAAACTCTCTTTAAAAATGTTGGCGGTGCCACCAGATGGATATCGAATATCAAGCTATACAAATCAGATCATGGTAGGGCTGCCAGGGACTAACATTATAAACAGGTTTGCTGGTAGCACATAACATTGTTAGGATAGATTGAACATGTATAAGTGAACCAGGCCGGATATATGAGTGAGCGAATCAGCTTACTTGGTTCATCATGGAGATTGTCACGATCGAGTAAAATTCCTAGCGATCATGCAATAAGTTAATTTGTTCGGTAAGCTCGTGAACTATATCATAAAGAAGATACTAGATATCTGCGTGTTGAGTAACGATCAATCGCCAGCGCGAAGCACCGGGTAAATAATGTGATCAGACATAAACTATGTAACAATAACTACAAGAAAACTAAGGTGCATGCATCATGTCACACACGAACTCTTTAACATAGAATTATTGAGCTATATTATATATCTATTTACACATTTAATTGCAACTTATATTGTGCAAAGAAATGTTTGACACAGGAATGTATATAGGGCCATATAGGGTTGACACAAAATAGATAGGACGAAATGTTAATGGGGAACAATATGATCATAGGTAAGCGTAATTTGCACACGTTTGTTAATTTCCGAGGGATGATCAAATAAAGGTTTGAGTGACGATAAACAGTAACTGGACATTGGCAATTCATATATTCCAAATTAGTTATGACAAACATACTAAGTAAATATATTTGTCATCAGAATCACTCTGTCAAATTTCTAATGTTATATACAGACTATATACCGTTAACAAGATATGTAAACCATGACAAATGGAGTCATCTGTTTCAGGAAGCCGTACTACCACTTTCATACAGGACAAATTCGGTACACAAGAGCCAAATAAAACACGATAACAGCATACATTATTATATTCACATGTTACGATATAGATATTCCCATAGCACCGGATACATGTATATAATGTATATATATCATTATATTCCTTTTGTAAATACTTCTTTCTCTGTGCTTCTCTATGTTCATGCGAATTGTGAGAATATATCATCATCACCGTGGGTGATGACACGTACCATAAATATAATCTGCGAGTTCGATTTCTGCGAGTTCGATTTATTCTGAGATACTGAGCTGTCAATACTCATTTGGAAATTTGCCAGATTAAATCAGAATATAACCGACAAAAGTCGTTAATAAACAATGTTAGATTTATTACATTCTGTATACGTGATGGCAGTGGTAAGATCGGCGTACCATGGGACTTAACTCTGCATTGCAGTCTGGATGACAATAGGTCGACAAGTATTCATGAAATAATTATATGCGGACTCCATAAAATTATACTCATAAAATATGCACCTAACTATCAGAAATTTAATAGCTATTTTCCACGCTCTTTATTAATATATTATCATGATTAATCTTACAATTATGTTTCTTTATAGTTACACAGCTGTTACATGCTGCGGGAACATTTTCTCTGAGGCGATATTCGCTATATATCACTTCGATAAGTTTACCCGAGGAATATAAAAGCCGTATAATATGCATGCCATGTATTTATCGATATATTTGGACTTTACGACTGCTGTGATGTGTCATAAGATAATCTTTAAGTTAAGACCTACGTTGTGATCCGCAGTTCGTCCGAAATGTGGATGGGATCTAGTTCATGTAGATATTATTATAAACACATTTAACTGAATAACATCTTGCTAGCACGGAGGGGTGTTTCATTAATGGTAGTAATTAATACCCAACTGGTAAGCTATAGCAGTGACGTGGCCAGTGGTTGCAAGATTGGCGGGGTGTCCGCTACTAACTGCAAACCGTCAAGACCGGACTATATATACATTTCTAATTGCTGTAACAAAAAGAATATATTTCCATAGAGTTGGACATCATTTGCGATTCAAATCACCCAATCGCACTGTATACAATACTCATGTTGAGACAATTAGTCCGAACATTTTCACATCGAGGATAATAGTGAATGATTTATACTCAGTTTTTTTTATAAATGCTTATGTCAGCTATTATTATTATTTACTTGCCTTTCTATATTATTATGTTATAATTTGATTGTAAAATGTATTGCATATGTACCCCGTATATATATCGGCAAGATAATAATACATAACATATGTTATTTTATTAGTATTATGTTTATTATCATAACCCACACACGCGAATTTCAGATCTTATACATTTATTACATCTGCATCGCATGTTTATTAACTATGAAATAAAAAGACATATAGCATGTATATAGTATACGGACCGCGCGGGCAGACCGGGATCCGCGAAAGAACATCTTAAGTCCCAACTATGTCATAAGTTGACTTCATGAAACAGGGCCCTGTATATCGTGAACAATGAAACACTGTGCCTATGTGTTCAAATGCCCATAACAAAATAATCGTACTCAGCGCAGGTTAAAGTTTGCATACAATTGGCAGCACAGAACGCGTCAGTATTGTATATAAATTATAGAGTAGCTCTCGTTGAGGGAATCATCCGGTTTGTTTATCAGTAATTAATTGGAAATGAACTGAATATTTATATTTTGCATAGTTCAGATGACACGGTGCTTGGACATAGTGCACCTGGTGTGGTCGAAGTTGCCGGCAATGATACATGTAATGGATTGTTTCGTTCACCAAACGGATTAAACGTCTACCTAGCATAGCAGTGAAGTATAAGTTTATATGTACAGATAATTATTATGAGACACTATATTTAAGACCAGTCCACCTGTTAGAAAGTATACCTCCATTTACTATAAATTTCACTGTTTTCAGGTAACATTTAACTGTAATATTGAACTTTTTTTCAATAGTGCAGTTTTCTTATCCATAATGAATTAATATTGATTTTATATCGACATTTTCTTATATACCGCAATTGGGACAATGTGCGTTACTACTTTGAGAATTTTCAGATAGTGTTATCCCGCACGCTACTCTCCGAACGAAGGCGCGAGCCTTAAAATGTCCCAAATTTACTCTATGTATATCATACCAGACACTTCGAAATATAATCAATATAAGTTGATAGAAGCGTTTCCGAACAGGGTGTCATCGATTCATATTTACTATTTTATATAGACCCCGGAAACTATATATATAAAACTTCTGATAGGAAGAGATATACCATCTTTAAGTTATGTTCGAGCAGGGGGGGTGGGAACAAATTTCCAGACACGTATGCTACTTTTTTGCCGATGACCACTTTTTGGTCCCACCCACCCTCGACCCCAAATTTTTTTCCATTTCATAGAGTTTTTTTCCGGCCATGTTTTGACACCCACCCCCTTGTGGAACGCAAAACACAAACATACAGAGAAAACCAGGACCAAACCTCCTACATTGAGATTCAGTGAATCTAGTAATGAACAGCAGGACTGGTCTCTAGCAGTATATTCTTGACTGCAGTGGATTTTGTCCCTAGAAACACCATATTCACACTATATATGACCATGGAAATATTATAGATTTGTGCAAGAGATACTGATTTAATAAAAAAAAACTAGAGCTCGAGGACTAAGACACCAAAGCTCCAGGAATGAGACATAAATTGTTTGGGACAGGGATGCTGATAATCTGAAAATAGGGTTTTTCCCCTGATTTAAGTCAATAAGTAAACCATATGAGGTAAGTAAGTCCCCTTGCAGTGACACCACATGCATGCTACATAGTATATGACCATAGTAATAGCCCAAATCTGTGCAAACATACATTTATAAACATAAAACAAATCATATAGCAAATTTCTAGAGTTCTGGGAAGGAGACATCACTTCTTTGGATATAGGGATGCTGATAATATGTAATTAGGGATTATCATTGTTGAACACATACTCACAGTTGACTGTTGAGTACTCAGGCTAATTAAAACAGATTAAAATTAGCTCCTCTTGTGTTGCTAGGTGATACACCAGGTCATGCCAATAGTTTATGGGTAGGTTAACTTAGATACTTAGATAGTATAGTCACAATTCTACGCTTAAGCGTAAATGCCCTAATTGTGCCTACGCACAATATGTGTTTTTTTCGCGCTTAAGCGCAAAGTTCTGATTGCGCTTAATTGCAATGAATTATGCTTAAGCGCTATTCATTATTAAATGTGAATTTGGCCTCCCATACATGCACGCGTCCTACCATCAGAACCCGCAGGTTTAAAAATACATTATACAATGTAGGCTATACGTTCGATTTAACTATATATAAGACATGAAATTGGTCAGTTGAAATTGGAATAACGATAGGTGCTAGTGAGCTAGACAGCAAGTATTCCGCTGACTAAAAGTTAACTGTGTATCATGTATGTTCTGTGGTGGTGATGCCAGTGGGAGGCATGTGCATGACATCTCTTTTGTCACATAAGAGATAATTGTGTTATCCACTCACAAGTCTAGGTTACATGTTTTTTTTCTTTATACATTGATCAGTGTATGCATCAGTGTTTAATGTCCATGTTTGACCAGATTTGGCATTACATTTATTTCTTTAAAGTTATCCTTATTTGATGTTAATTACATATAATACTGCATGGGTGATTCAGCTGCATTAAGAATACTTTCCCTTGTCCTAAAGAGGCACAAACCAACATCCAATGGCCCTAGCGTGTTTAGTGTTGCTGCAGTTCCTTATTATTGTTTTCTTAGTGTTACAAACCAGTACAAACTAGTAAAAATCCAATAAAAGGTGTGAAGGAAAAAAAATAATTTTGTCACGGAAAAAAATGCTTTGGGCTTATTTTGACACCCACCACTCCCAGCATACGTGTCGGAAAAAAATATCACCCCCCCCCCCCCCCCGGTTCGAGCGCACAATTTTTCAAAATATCGTGTCATATATGATGAAGATCGTTTATGGTTGTATTCTTCTATGTGAGTTGTTTTTGTATATAGTGTGTTTGTGATGCCAGCAGGTTAAAGGCACGGGCGGCGTTCGTTGCAGAAATATTTATATTTGTTCAAATCGCCATCAACAGAAGGAACACCAAAATATATACAGTTCCGCTCATATGCCAAACATAATCAGCGCGTAAATAGTATATTGTCGTCAAGACGTACGATGGTGTACGCAAATAAGAGCATGCTCGTGTTACAGAAGTTGTGCTTCTGTTTACATAACACAGCGCAGTTCTATTGGTTAATCACACACAAATTATATAAACGCTCTTTATTATTTCCATATAAGGAAAACAGTAATAAATAACGCTCTTTATTTTACCATATCCGGATCTAAACACAAGCCAGGAAATAATTAACGTATAGTTTTTTGCTTTTGTTTACATAAGAAAGGGGGGGGGGGGTTGACAATAACATACTTTTTATGCCATATTTCTGATTTGCATAAGAACAAAGTATGTCTATATCTTACTATTCCTTCTGTTTATGGCGGTTTTTGACGGAGGTGAATATCTTAACAGCATACCCACCGCCGACGCCGCCCGTATCTTTAAAGATAACGCGATTGCAATTCATGTTTTATTCATTGATATAGTAAGCGTAATATACACTCAGGGGATTTTAACTATAAACTGTTTTAAATTTTCAAGAACAGGTGTAATGGCATTTTTCACACGTTTCTTATGTGATATAGTATATTTACAAATCTATCGTTAAAATGATGCTCATAAAAGATATGTTGTTGATGGTGTTGTTAATGTTGGTAGCGTATTTGTTGTTGTTGCAAGAATGACGTTACTCCACCGCGGAGACCCGAATTCCCATATTCGGAAAATTCTATTTACTCCCATTGCGTTGGAATTTTCCTAATGTTTCGTCAAGCTTTCAAAGTGTTAGAATTTGCTAACCTGACCTGGTTGACATTTTCCAACTGATCACCATTTCATTAAAAAAATATGCCACCAAATACGGGTTGGAAACCCAAGCTACATGTATCAGCCGAGTTAAAACTTATGTTTGGTCTTCAATTTCCATTGATGTTGTGTCACGCATGAATTTTTCAACTGTCGACATTTTGAAGAAAGTGTGCGGGTCTTTTTGTTCGACATATAAATATATATACAATCTGCTCTCGTGTGAATACGAGTTTGTGTACGTAAACGTAGGATTCCCGCATCAAATTCACAATGTCTTAATTACCTTAAACGTCGAACATTCCTATGTGTATATACAGGTACTAATCTACATTGACATCGCGACCTTTTGCTTTTGAGTCTCTTCCCAAATATCTGTCTTTGTCGTCTGAATTGCTCCGCTGATCCGAGGCAAAATAATTGATCAAAGGTAGATACAACCTGTGTGCCGTCTTACTCAATTATACTGTTATGATTCGTTTATAATTGAATTCTTACGGATTAATACATGCACGCATAATTGTCGTTGTCTGTTGTCTGTTTCTTGGTCTTCTACCTTGCGTCACCACTTGTATGTATTTAACCCTATACTAAATAGTAGTAGTTCCCTCAGGGGGGAGTCGGAAAAAATTTGTAGGCACGTATGCTGATTTTTGACTTTCGACCCTTGTTGGGACCCACCCACTCCCGCGTCCAAATTTTTTTCCGTTTTCGGCAGTTTTTCCGACCATTTTTGGACACCCACCCCCTTTTAACACTAAAACAGAGATTTTCGGGGGGAAATTCACTGTAAACAGCTGTATATGAATTTTTGTGCATACTATTAGTCATGGATGTTAACATTGACGTGTAAATAGGAACAAGTCATTTTGGGGTCATTCGGTCAAAAAAAAACATGGCTGCCAGTAGCCATCTTGGATTTCAAAATTCAATCCATTAGCATGGGCTACAGGCAAAACTGTTTGTCTGATCATCATGAATTTGTCATTTATGTTAACATTGACATATAGATGTGTTTTAAGCCAAACTCATTGCAAAAACAGTCAAAAAGACTTGCAGGAAAAATATTTTTGAGTTGCGGAAAAAATTGTTTGTTGGTCCTATCGACCACCCACACACCCCGGCATATGTGCCCGGAAAAAACTTTTTTCCACCCCCCCCCCCGGTTCCCTCAGGAAATATTCATATAATCGTTCAAGGTCGTTTGTTGAACTTAATATCTGAACATTTCCCACCAATGATTACGAATCATTCTGCTCTTGTCTGTTTTGCACTTTTAGTATCTGTCATCTGCTTTTATTACATGTACACCCCTCTGAAAGAATAATAGACCATAACAATGTATATTATAACTGAATGGGAAAATTCATTTAGTATAGGAAGGTTTGTCACCCTCACTAACATATAAATTTTTCACAGCAAGTATATCGGAAGATCGTGTATCCATCGCTTAACTTATGGAAACACCGTAGAGGCACTCTAACTTACAGTTGTGGAAATTTTGTTGAAGTCCGATTGTCATGCTTATCGCATAATGTACCAAGATTCAAACTCAAATATTCCTTCGATTACGTCGACATTTTGGTCCAGCCATATAACATGCATCGTTGTACAACATGCTGCGTGCCATTCTTTCCGTGTCCATAATATAATTAGAGATAGTAATCGCCATCAAATAGACATCCACGACAAACTAATGACTGGTGATGGAACCTTAATTCTTAGATAAAGGCGTAGGTGGCATTTTATTCTATTTGCGAACGAAAGTCTTCGAATATATTCATGTGGTAATTGCTGGCGATGAGAGACAAGCTTGATAGCTAATTACAATGGTTGATCCAAGTAGAATTAATTCATATTGCGGGGGAAGTAAATCGTATGAAGACATGTTACGTCAATGACTATAGCGACAATGATAATGATAATATCTAAAGTTACTGCTAATTTTTATTTTATGAATTAATATATCAATGATTTATTTAGGCTCATCTAAAGTTTATTTTTATTATAATCAGAATATATGGACAGATGGAAAATAAGAGATGGTCAGAAAAAGCGCATCAGCTCTGCGGTGCCGCGGAGGGATGGCTGGGCCGATCAGGCCATGCGCCTTGGCAAAGCACATCCCGCTCCACACGAGACAAATGCACCGTGTCGAGTGGGGTGATGTGGTATGGCAGGGATGGTTGGAGTGAGGGTGTTACCACAGTAATTGGTAGTTGTGGGTATGTGGTATGGAAGGGATGGTAGGAGTGAGGGTGTTACCACAGTAATTGGTAGTTGTGGGTAGATATGAGCTGCATGCATTGATGGGATCTCCAAGTAATGTATGTAGCTGTAGTTTGCTCGCAGCTGCCTGCTACTGTGGATGAAAATATTGCTACGCACGCGTATAATCTGTAAATTTTATGCACATATGTTAACTAATGTTGTCTAAATGTCATTACTTGGTTTAGTAGACAATAAACTTGATTGATTGATTGACTGTGATTATTTCACAGTATATCAAACTGATAGTTCACGACTCATTTGAAGAAATCATAAACTATTACTCTCGAAATAATCAACAACATCGGCTGTAAAACACAACGTCTGATGTGTCAAGGATGTGCCACCTGTCCTGCTTGGGGACGCTCTAACATTATCCGTGTGGTGTATAACACACGGATAAGAACAACGGATCTGAAAGGGACACACATTACTTTTACCATTAAATATATAGGTGTAACTGAATACAGTCGGGCATATGCCGTCTCACCAATTAACCATCGTATATGTAAGTTGTTATGGTGTCCACCTTAAACTAGGACAATATATCCTATCCGTAATCGTAATAGTGATTTTGCGAAAGGTCACTATTGATTTCGCCAACGACAATTAATTTCTTTAATTTACACGAAATAATGACGTTGTGTTCTGGTAATTTCAATGCAAAATGTAATTAAAGGCACGTGGGGCCTTAGTTGTCGAAAATATTCATATTTGTTCTAATCACCGTAAACAGAAAAACATTAAAACGCATACAGTTTCGTTCATATATACCATGACCATCACGTAAACAACATGTTATCATAAAGACCTACTATATTTTACCTAAGCAAGAGCCTGATTGTGTTACAGAAGACAGCACAATGCTACTGGTTAATCACACACAAATGGCATAAACGCTCTTTATTAGTTCCATATCAGGAATTCACCAACAAAGAACGCTCTTTATGTTTACCATCATAATATAAACAAACACCAGAAAAGTAACTTTTTATGCGTTTGTTTACATAACAATGGTCAAACATTTGACAATAACATACTGTTTATGCGATATTTCTTATATGTATACGGACAAAGTCTGTCTACATTTTATGTTCTTTCTGTTTGTGGCGGTTTTTGACGGGTGGAAATATTTTCACAGGATACCCACCGCCAAGGCCAACCGTGTCTTTAAATACCTGCGTGAAGCGAGTTTATTCGTTGTGAGCCAGAACAGAGTGTTTCAAATCACTTAAAATATTTTGAGTTTGTTTAGATTTACAGACTCTATTTAGAGAAAAATACGTCGCTTTCGACCAATCTGTTTAGGATTGTGATTTCATAAAATAGGTTGAACTGTTGGACCACAACTTAAACGGACATGCTCATTCGAGCTTTCAAATATTGTGTACTTAATTCGGAAGGAGGTGTAAGATAGGTTGAAAAATACACGAACTATTGATATACTGGATTAAAATGTTCTGAAAAATACTTGCCACGGTCACAGTCATTTTCCATCTGTTTTCAATTTTTCCCACAGAAGTGAAACGAACGCTCCTATTTATACCATATCAGGAATAAACTAACACAAAACTTTTTTTTCTGTTTCATACCGTGCATATGGCTCTTGTTTGTTTGGAACCCTAACACCGTGTTTAACATTGTATTTTTTATGACTTCATTGCGTCTTTCTTGGACATATTATGTAGAAAGGTAGTTCAAGTATTTATTGACCTATTTCGATACCGCACAACCCGCTTTAAAATTAAAATATACTTATAGTTTCGTATAGCCACCACCCTGGATGCTAGGGCTAATAGCAAATGTAACTGTTTGGAAACCATAGAAATAGCCGGGGACCGTATATCCACTGGAATGCCACTGTAGCGTTCGCTCTTACCGATTGTAAGTAAAACAAAACACGTTTACGACCTTTAGGACACACGTTCGATCTCAGGTTTGTTTTGAGATCGTGAATCAATCCTGGTCTAAGGTAAACCACAAGACATGCTCCGAATTTGGGCTTTATCGGATTTATGGGTGAAATTTTGTAAATGCGCGAAAATTGTGAGAGAGTAATAGACAACCAGACTTTAGGTTTTATATATCATATTTATGGAGGCACGGAGTATGGGTGTACATTGCTTCAAATGAGCTTGCTTCAGTGAGAGCGAACAAATTCTCATTTCTTGTCGAACTGGCCATGTATCGGTCGGAATGGCACATTGAGATGTTCCTCAACTCCCCCAAGCTTGAAAATAGGTACCGATTTTCACCCGTCGGGGTTCGAACCCGCGCCAACCTCGCTATTCATTGCAATGATAATATGGATTACTGAGGTCTCGACCAAATGTGTGTGTGGGTGTGGGGAGTTCTACATACATAATACTACCCACGCACTATGCTGCTCATACATTTTATAAGCAGTTTATTGTTTATATTTTCGGACAATGCGATGAATTTCCTGATAAATTGCCAGGAAATTTTTCCCAGTCATTACTGTGTGTGAAATATTCTTCGAACAAGAACTCACAGGGGCGTTCAATTACTGGGGCGTTTTACAATATGCGATACTGTGGAACAAATATTCTACAGGAGATTAACGTTTATTTTGTTAGGTCATGTTTTCCTATCAAAGGGGACCTGCCAATTTCAACAGGAATCTACATCATTATCCCCCCCCCGTCGCTGGAGTATAATTACAATGAGTATATATACTGTCTATTATTAATCAACGCCATGCCATCTTCGGCCGTTATCAATGACTTGGTATTCACATCACACTCTGGGGGAAACGTAGTAACGTACATATTCAAAACTATAGAGCTAAATGCATAAGGCATTTCATAACGAATTAATGGACAACAGGAAATTGACATCCGGATCGTCCTTCCATCACCATAGATTTGCCTTATTTCCATACAACTCTTGGGATTTCTGTAATGGCATGCAGTTGATACAGAGCCACATGAATCACTGATGTTTTGCTTGATGATTCCATTGTATGCTCACATGTGTTGCCGCCTATTGTGCATAACAACGACCATATATACATGCCTCTCTGCTGTGTCATTTCAGATGATCAAGAATTTCTCGATTATATGTCAATGGTATGTCCTCTGGGTGTGAATGAGATTTGATCTTACTGTGTTTGAATAACCGTTGCAAGGTGAGGTTATTATCACATTTACATGACTTGACTTGAAACAATTTTTATTTGCATAATATACAAAAGGGATTGGGGCACAAGTTTTTGCAACTTATGAAGCCCCTCTCCTAATTCAATATAATAACACACATGTGATCAAAATGACGGTACAAACGTATTTACATGGTGATAAGTTATGAGAGATATAGTGTGTAGTGCCTTCCAGATATGATCATACATGAGGTTTCTTGGCTGTGAGAAAATTTGTATTTAAAGAATGTCACTACATAATGAATTTTGGTATGATTGACAAGTGCCAATATATTATTTATTCTTAGTACTTTTATGTTGGCTGTAAAATATAATGGTACACTTGATTTGTTTTCTATTTTTGTTTTTGTTTTGCTCTGGAAGGCAATAAAGAGAATAAATCAGAATGAGATTTTTTTTTTATACATTTACATTACCCTCTTGTTCTGTCGAAATCTAAGCCCAATATAAAATATTGCTACATTCTCACCCTTTCTCGACCCCATTTTGGGCCACTCTTTGATTTGGTTTTAAACAATTTTTTTGTTGACAATTTTGGTAATTACTATTTTTCTCACACCTTGTTTAATTACATTGCAATGTATAACCAATCAGTGAAATGTTATCAAATTGAGCACTTTCGAAGCGCATGCTATGCTGTATAGTAGCATACTGCTTCAGTATCCAGAACAGACCATGGTGGTTTCTGTTGGTAAAATAAAAATAATATAGAAGAGAATGCATTGGTACATAGTTTTTCGCAAAATTTCAGGAAGATCCAGTCATGGAAGGATTAAGCCAAATCACTATGGTCCAGACTTAGGCTATATTCAGTGCTGCAAATTTGCGAGTAATAAACCACGGAGTTTGGTTTGGGCAACGTAAATACCACAAGTGCATTATTGCACGATTTATTCTTGGCAAATATCCGAAGGTTAATTCATAGAAAATATCAGCTATGCAATCGCTTATGGGAGTATAGAGATTTTACTGCCATGTATGACGGTGTAGTTAACTCTTGTGATTATGCTTTTTGTTAGCAGTGTGTTGTCCCTAATCTATAACATCATCTGCAACAAATTGCCGAAACATGTCAGACAAATTTGCCATTGTGTGGTTGTAGCCTTTTAATGAGGAAGAACTTGCGTTACATAACATACTTACGTGTAAATACGAGTAAATTGCATGAAAGAAGCTATTTATGTCAGGGTGTCGATACGGATACTCATTGTAAGAGTAATTCACCAGGCGAAAGTACGGTAACTATACTATGAGAGACTAGTTAATTGAGCTACTGCCATACCACACCGACGGCTACTCCGGCAGTTTTTGGCGCATCACAATCACGCATTCTTGTCTGTCATTTGAATAAAGCGGAGCTAGGCCATTATAGGAGTTATCCAGGATAATTGACTTCAATACGAAGAGTGCGCTTCCGGTAATCTGTCAACTTATTGTTTGGGGGTGGATGTTCAAGTACGTGTTCTTGTATGTTCGGCAATTGTACAATGCATGCACAAATGGACCAAGAAGTGATTCACGCAGGATTGACGATTCGAACACTGACTACCGGACACGGGCGTGTTCGGGGTGAGTGAGAATTCAAACCCGCGAACACGACATACAGCTCGCAGCCAAGTTATCGGTGTTCGGTCTTGGCAAGCTACCGTAGCGAACTACCAAGAATGCGGATTTTAATATACACCAAGACGCTGGCAACCGTTAGCGAACTACCAAGAACGCGGCTTCGAATATACACCATGACGCTGGCCACCGTTAGCGAACTACAAAGAGCTCGGATTCGAATATACATCAAGATGCTAGCCATCGTTAGCAAACTACCAAGAACGCGGCTTCGAATATACACCAATACGCTGGCTACCATTTGGGAACTACCAAGAGCACGGATTCGAATATACACCAAGACGCTGGCCACCGTTAGCGAACTACAAAGTGCTCGGATTCGAATATACATAAAGATGCTAGCCATCGTTAGCAAACTACCAAGAATGCGGCTTCGAATGTACATCAAGACGCTGGCTACCATTTGGGAACTACCAAGAGCACGGATTCGAATATACACCAAGACGCTGGCCACCGTTAGCGAACTACAAAGAGCTCGGATTCGAATATGCATCAAGATGCTAGCCATCGTTAGTAACTACCAAGAACGCGGCTTCGAATGTACATCAAGACGCTGGCTACCATTTGGGAACTACCAAGAGCACGGATTCGAATATACATCAAGACGCTGGCCACCGTTAGTAACTACCAAGAACGCGACTTCGAATGTACATCAAGACGCTGGCTACCATTTGGGAACTACCAAGAGCACGGATTCGAATATACATCAAGACGCTGGCCACCGTTAGCGAACTACAAAGAGATCGGATTCGAATATACATCAAGATGCTAGCCATCGTTAGTAAACTACCAAGAACGCGGCTTCGAATATACATCAAGACGCTGGCTACCATTTGGGAACTACCAAGAGCACGGATTCGAATATACACCAAGACGCTGGCCACCGTTAGCTAACTACAAAGAGCTCGGATTCGAATATACATCAAGATGCTAGCCATCGTTGGCAAACTACCAAGAACGCGGCTTCGAATATACACCAAGACGCTGGCTACCATTTGGGAACCACCAAGATCACGGATTCGAATATACACCAAGACGCTGGCCACCGTTAGCGAACTACAAAGAGCTCGGATTCGGATATACATCAAGATGCTAGCCATCGTTAGCAAACTACCAAGAACGCGGCTTCGAATATACATCAAGACGCTGGCTACCATTTAGGAACTACCAAGAGCACGGATTCGAATATACACCAAGACGCTGGCCACCGTTAGCGAACTACAAAGAGCTCGGGTTCGAATATACATTAAGATGTTAGCCATTGTTAGCAAACTACCAAGAACGCGGCTTCGAATATACATCAAGACGCTGGCTACCATTTGGGAACTACCAAGAGCACGGATTCGAATATACACCAAGACACTGGCCACCGTTAGCTAACTACAAAGAGCTCGGATTCGAATATACATCAAGATGCTAGCCATCGTTAGCAAACTACCAAGAACGCGGCTTCGAATATACACCAAGACGCTGGCTACCATTTGGGAACTACCAAGATCACGGATTCGAATATACACCAAGACGCTGGCCACCGTTAGCGAACTACAAAGAGCTCGGATTTGAATATACATCAAGATGCTAGCCATCGTTAGCAAACTTCCAAGAACGCGGCTTCGAATATACATCAAGACGCTGGCTACCATTTAGGAACTACCAAGAGCACGGATTCGAATATACACCAAGACGCTGGCCACCGTTAGCGAACTACAAAGAGCTCGGATTTGAATATACATTAAGATGTTAGCCATTGTTAGCAAACTACCAAGAACGCGGCTTCGAATATACATCAAGACGCTGGCTACCATTTGGGAACTACCAAGAGCACGGATTCGAATATACAACCAGACGCTGGGCACCGTTAGCGAACTACAAAGAGTTCGGATTCGAATATACATCAAGATGCTAGCCATCGTTAGCAAACTACCAAGAACGCGGCTTCGAATGTACATCAAGACGCTGGCTACCATTTGGGAACTACCAAGAGCACGGATTCAAATGTACACCAAGACGCTGGCCACCGTTAGCGAACTACAAAGTGCACGGATTCGAATATACACCAAGACGCTGGCCACCGTTAGCTAACTACAAAGAGCTCGGATTCGAATATACATCAAGATGCTAGCCATCGTTAGCAAACTACCAAGAACGCGGCTTCGAATATACACCAATACTCTGGTCAATAGCTTTAATTCCTCTGACAACTATATATACATGTATATATGTTGAACCGCATTATCTTATTCGATACAAGAAAGCACATAATCAATAGACATGGCATCCGCCTTCAGAAGAAAGTTCAGTCTACGGAGGGGTGGTTGAGTTCAGTCTACGGAGGGGTGGTTGAGTTCAGTCTACGGAGGGGTGGTTGAGAACTAACACAACTCGAGACATGTTCTTTTTTCTTTTTGTATGTTTTAAGTATTTTCTAATATTAGCGAATGTTTACGGCCTTTGTATAGAGAACACGACAATGCCATGGGCGAAACGACAACTGTTGCAACACAATGCGATATGTCCTGCATCGGTCGTGGGGTGAATATACGAAAGCCATCTCCAGCTGTCAATATATAGTCGGGCAAATTTAATTGTTTTCTGTCAATACCAGCAGAGTTGTCCAATTGTCGACATGGGGAAGTCGCCACACATGGGAAATCACGAAATTGCATGCAATCTGAAAGTTACTCGTACCATTACACATGCGTGTACTCAACATTATACTTTATGCAATCTACCATCGGTTGATATAGACATGTGCATGCAGATTAAAAGCTGCGACACACAACAGGACGGGCGTTCATGGTGTTGTTTATTCTCCTCACGTATGTTCATCATTATCTCAATATGGCGCAATTCTACTCTACATATTTTATACCCCACCCCCGCCCCCGCAACGAAGTTGTGAGGGGTATATACTGGCATCAGCTCGTTCGTCCGTCCGTCCGTCCGTCCGTGGACACAAATTTCTCAGTCGTTTTTTAATCATATTCCGTGAAACTTGGCACAGACATCAACCACCATGGGAACCTGTGTACCTGCGATTATGACGTATGTCTGACTTTTTTGGTGGAGTTATCCCCCTTTTTCGAAATAGACAATTTTCCCATCATGTATAATTTTGTCCGAGCTTTTATTCCTACATTTTTAAATAATTTTTTTTTAACCTTGGCACCTATATTTAGTACCATGGGAACATGTGCAGCTGCGATTATGACGTCTGTCCGACTTTTTTGGTGGATTTATATCCCCCTTATTCGAATTAGAAAATGTTCGCAGCATATATAATTTTGTCCGAGCTTTTATTCCTACATTTTTCGGTTAATAGGTTTAGGATTAGGTTTAGGGTTGTGCACCAGAAATGGGAATATGTTATTTTATTATTTTAACTTAATGTATACTGACATGTGAAACATCTTAAGAGTTTTAAAAGCACGGGGGTATCCTTAGTCCCATCTGGACAGTCACACCTCTAGTTTTATAAATAATCAATGTCATCCATGGTTACAGTAAAAGCAGTAGATATCCCACTGACATTCTCTGATTCTATATTATAAAGCTATTACACAATGTTGTGTACAGTATGTGTTTTTCTTGTACTCGTCCAGTTGGTGGTGAAAAGGTCATATTGGACTCGACACGCACACACGGTACACAACATTGTATAATGACATTTTTATTATCCATCTGTATGTTTATCCAAATTTTGGGAATAAAACTTAGTTATTTTTGGTATTTGTCGGCACTTAATTCTCTATAAAAGCCTGTATTTGATCATCGGAAAGCATGATTTGGAACAGTAAACACGGAAGTGAAAAAAAACCTCAATGCGGAAGTGAAACGTCTGCTAAATCCACCAGTGTTTGCGCGCGCATCACAATTTCCCCCATTCATTTCGCAATAGTTAATTCCTGACGTCACGGAGTCCCGATAAAAAAGTAATATTACACACTTGGGAGTCCAATATGACAGTCGGCAGTCCAATATGGCTTTTTCCCGGATTATCACGAGGCGGCTTTTTCCCAATCAGAAATAGTGTTAGTTAAGGGATGGATAATATTACATAATACATATATGTGATATGTGTAGGCAGCCTGTTCTCCTGAAAATAAGCTCATATTAATTGAACTTATTTCAAAAACACAAATGAGCCCATATCTGCATTATTTTTACGCTCTATGTGAACCTAGCTCGACTCACCAGATGTACGCTCTATATACTATAATGTGTGTTCACTGTGGCCGCGTCATAAAACGGAATGACGGGTATATATGTCGAATTTGTAATACGACCCTGCCTAACTATGCTTAAAAGCCATGTCCTGATTGGCCAGTGGCCCGAGTTACCATGGCTATCTCGTTCCAGTTTTGTGGTACAATTCTACTTTTTCCAATTGTACCACGAAAAAAATCGGTTTATTCAGATCGCCGCACGCGACTTTTCCCGTCTTTTCTAACTCCGCGCAAACGGGGCATCAACGGAGTACACCCGCACCCGTAACTCTTTGAATTAATTTGCTACGTCTTGACAATCTTGCGAATTTTCTAGCGATTTTTCGCTTGAAACCAGTTTGGTTGCCAATGAATATGGTCCAAATGATGTTATTATATACTGATATATGTTACGACCAAAAAAGTTACTTAATAAGTATATTAAATGACAAAATAAATCCATGGGGCCGGGCTGTGCATTCGTCGATTCGAATCTCGATCATATTCGATATTTCGGAATCAAGTTGAAAATGAAAGCGCTTGTTCACCAGTACAGAAGGGGAATAAGATTAGTTTAGTAAACTAGATCATTTAGATCGCTTTGTGTAAGGAAAATGGTCCATAGTCGATGATAATATTCATGTTGTCCCAACAACGTTCAACACAGAAATGACAGCAATCGTATTTCCTGTACAATTTAAATGAAAGACACGGGCGCCGCTGAAAACACATCGTTTTTTAGCCAATCACAACGATTATTCACGCAAACAAATTACTGGAGTACTCCATGCAAAGAATCTAGTACGTCCAATACGAATTACACCACGAAATGTTTTCTCACCTGAGACCGAAAAAGCGCAGTATTTCGTTGACTATTCAGTCGAATTGTGACCATAAACTTTCAGTCGTATTACAAAAGAAATAAATACACGGTGTATCGGTGTGTTTGGTCAAGTTGTACAACAAAAAACTTATTGTAGGACTCCGCTACGCGTCGTCCTACAATCAGTTTTTTGTGGTACAACTTGACCATACACACCGATACACCGTGTATTTATTTCTTAAATGAACCTATTTGCACGATGATATGTTGATTTAGGAAATACAACAGTCAAAGCGTGAAATAGATAAACCATTTTAAGAGGTTGTATCACTTCCATGCAGTTTATGTATTGATTCAGAGGTACATGTGTAACATAAATAGTTTTAATCACAAAGACCAGTAAACAGATGTTACTGCATCTAGGAAATAGTTTGTTCCCTAAGGGGAACTTAGATGCACCGGAAATGTTAATATTATAGAACATTATGACATTTATTACGCACAGCTATCTTCGATAACAATTTAAATTTAAATGTGTGCAACCAGATATTTCCCCCGTGTTGGTGGAATATTAATGCACACGCGTCCAAATACAATTTGTATTTGACGGGTAGATAGAGCATATGTTTACATTATACCACTGTCGTAAAAAGAGACCATGCGTACTAAATGTGGGTATACGAGGAAGGAAACAATAGATATCATTACAAAAAATATCCCGATAAGGTAAAGCATATCCGTAAACAATAACACTCGACCAGAGATACTATATAGTATATCTGACTCGACCGCCACGCACTCGAGCCAAATATAGCTCATAATAATCTTAACTTCAGATAAGACCACTGTGATAACGACCCATAGGTTTTGACAGCGAATTTAGTTCATATTGGATATCACAAAGTACAACCCGTGTCAACCCAAAACAAGTGCTGACATGGGCTTTCTCCTAAACGATATATGCATACTTCTCTGTGAATGCCGGAAAGGGTTACACAAAATATTGTTTGCAATGGCCACATGACGATGGTTGACTGCAGTGATCAAACTATAGTGTCTGTTTCGTATATATTCAGTCTTCTGTCAGTTTAACCCTTTCCATGACTGGAGATTCCTGAAATATTGCGATAACCCTGTGCCAATGCTTTATCTTATATATGCGAGTCTCCGATGTATATATAGGGAGCCTCGCATTTATAAGATAACGCATTTGCAAAACAATATTTACCTTGACCTGTAAGCCAGTGCATTCTCTTATATATGCGAGGCTCCCTGCGGGACAGATAGTAAGTCAACCACTAAATACCCAATCAAATAGCCACGACCATGTACAATATATTGGTCCCATGCTGCCTGAGTGAGGTATTCATGACACGATATGGCACCAATATCTTGTATAAATACATATTGTCATCTTAAGAATATTGGGTATCATTTTCCGTTAGTGGGCGAAATAACCAAAAAAGCTAAGAGCTTACTGTCGTCTCCGTTTCCAACCGATTTTACATGCATGCAAAACTCCGATAAGATATAGGCAACAATGTTATCTCCACTCTGTCTCAATATGGTATATATGTCTTATGCATCGGTGTGTTTTGTATTTGTGTTGGAATAAAGTATGTTTAAGCAAAAACTAAAAGAGAATAGGAATTTGCAGTAAGATAAAAGCTAGATCATGCCATGAATCCCTACTCTTAGCGACGCACGTAGAGATAATATATTCCACCAGTACAACAACTGGGAACTTTTTGAAGTTCTCACAGGGAACCTTATATAGTGGAAAAATAACGCGGGGAATATATTTCTTCGTTATTATCTGTTCCTTAATAATTTACTTCACTGTAGGTGAAGGTCGGAACTCAAAATCGCATGTTTTTCTATGACTTTTGTGAGCTGATATGGCAAAAAACATTGCATTAATTACCCATGAGAAATTCCATAATTGTAAGCGACGAAAAGCAAAATCGCTCACAAAGTCACTTAAATCGTGAAATTTCGAGTTGGAACCTTCACATACAGTGAAGTACATTATTAAGGAACAGATCATAACAGAGAAATATATATTCCCTGTGTTATTTTTTCGACTTTATAAGGTTCCCTGTCAAAACTTCAAAAAGTTCCAAGGTTGTGTAATATGTGGAATATGATCTCTACGGGCGTGAGCCAGAGTAGTGATCCAAGGCATGATCTAGGTAAAAGCTTGTTGGTGCCGTCTCATGTAGATATAATAATATGAATTTATGGATGATAACACGATGAGACATGAGTAAATTTAATGTTTGTACTAGTGTGTGCGCACATGTCCCCTGCTGCGACCTGTGAGTTAGTGTATACAAATATCGTTTTTATTTTGTTGCATTTTTGTCATGGTTTCCTCTGCTGTGGTCCCTGACACCCACCAATCCCTAAATTATATCGATTCATGCATGTCCGGGAAAGTTCAATCAGTTTGTATAATACGATTGTTCGATAATCAATTGACTTGTGTTTGAACCTATTAGTTAACCATTTCAGTGCCAAGTCAGATTTTTGTATCAACCCATATTTCCTTGATAATTTTTCAAATTTATTGGTTATAATAATGTAATACATTGATGGAAAGAGCTCTAAGAGTTCTTTCCATCAATGTATCACATTATTATAAGCAATAAATTTGAAAAATTATCAAGGAAATATGGGTTGATACAAAAATCGGACTTGGCACTGAAAGGGTTAAAAGCATGAATTTCTTAACTTGGACTAGTATGGAAATGTTTTCCTCTAGTTTTAGGTTGCTGGAGCGTTTCATTAGAGTTTATATTTCGGCGATTTTCTTCATTTCTATAAAACGCACATATCGTTCGGCCTCGTATAATGGTCAGTAATGGATGAAGTTGTTTACGGTTTTGATTTCGCCACAAATTCACATGGGATATTATCTAAGGTGATTGCGATACAGGTCATAATTCAAGTTGCTGTAGCCTTGACTTAGTCGGAAGTGATATACCTGCTATACCTGTTCTTTCAAAACGGCCCAGTGACTCGGTGTAATCCACGACATCGTTTTCCAATGGACTTTGACCAAAAAGAGCAACCAGAACATCCTAATTCTATTTTGAAAGACGTAGAAACTATATACATTACAAAGAAACACATCGCAGTGCTATTGGATATCCAGATGGCAATATGTAATGCGGTGACATTGATAGAAACGATTTTGTTTATACCTTTCTTAATTTGTCTTCTTAAAAAAAAAAAAACAACAAAATTGTACATGAGTCGGTCGTGGAGCTGGAATGCAGAATGTAACGAAACGAGCCGTGTCCACCCCATGCTTCATTGTTGACAGACGAGAATACAATAAACCAATATATATGGCCGATGTTCATTTGTAAATAGTGTAGTTATCTCATTGATAGAAACGATTTTGTTTATACCTTTCTTAATTTGTCTTCTTAAAGAAAAACAACAACAAAAATGTACATGAGTCGGTCGTGGAGCTGGGGATGCAGAATGTAACGAAACGAGTCTTGTCCACCCCATACTTCATTGTTGACAGACGAGAATACAATAAACCAATATATATGGCCGATGTTCATTTGTAAATAGTGTAGTTATCTCATGTCCCATGAAAGGTGACTGACATTTAGTTTTTTAACAGTTCAGTCCAAACAAAAATGCGAATATATATATATATATATATTTATATACATACAACTATGTTATCTGTTGATACATGTTATATCTACCATGTCATATACGGTGGATTATTGGTGGAACTATAATAGTAATCAACATAATGCACAAGCGAACGCCGAATGATTTACACTATAGTTCTCAAGCCATCATGTCATTGCGAAATAATTACTGAACATTTATATCAATCGCCTGGATGTGTCAGAATTCCTATACGCATATAATATACTTGTGGTTGACTATCTAGGTTTTAGTCATCCTAAGATAGAGACAGATAGTTTATTTTTCATCGAAATCACGTGAGCGCGTACAACATTCGTTCATATGTATATACAATTAAATTATGATGCGCATTACATTTGGAAATTACAAATTCATGGTGCTTTAATTGTTTTGTGAATAATATCCATTTTGGTTGGGCGTTTCAGCTTGTCAAAGTAGGGGTTAGGTGGGGACGGATGAGTCACGATGGGCACACATATTCGGTGTATATCATTGTGTGTATACTATCTATATGACATGGGGCCCGATACAAATATATAATGGGCATGGTGGGCGGGTGGTGTAGGGCTACGGTTGGGATACGGATTTAGGTTGCCTTAATTATGTGCATAATATATATCTAACATGGGGGAAATGGTGTTACTTGGTTTCACATTGATGATACGATGGGGTGGGTTCATGGTTGGGTTGTCTGATTTGTTTGATTTCTGCCTCAGGGTGCTCTCGCGATATATATAGGGCTTCTTTTATGAATATTGATAGATTTATTAGGGTTTTCATGTTTGTAGAAGTGAAGAGACTATTTAGTTTCAAAATATTTGATCTCATATAATAAAGCAGCAATGCTTCGACAAATCTCAAACAGACTTGGGGTTTGAAACTCCACCAGATAATGATTTCGAGTTACAAAGTCCCCGATGGAAACATGTGGATTTGAACCCTAATCCCCAGCGCTGGAGGGCGAAACGGCTTGGAGTTGTACCCCTAACCGATTGAGCCACCGTCTGCAAATGAATTAGATCTTTTGCGTATATGAACGGAGTGGTTCGTTATATTCCAACGTATATATATATATGTTGCATGTTGTTATTAAAAAGTTCGCTGTCCATCTAAACGATATTTTGTTGACGCACATATGAAGCAACACCATACTGAGCCAGTGAATCCACCCATTATAATATATCTCGTAAAAAGCAACGAAGAGCCTACTTGATTTCCGTCGCCTGCTAAGTTAAAAAGAACTTAATTAAACAGGCAATCCTCAACATGATATTACCTTCCGATGGACTACTGAGATAAATAAAGTAACTTTTTGGCATTCGATATTACGTAATTACACACCAAAGGAATAACTACCGTACGTAATTACTTACAATCCTTTTAAATCCACACTACGGATTTACCACTCTTCATTCACACGCTGTCGTAACGGCGCATTTGTGACCAGTCTAACATAACTATAATCTTTGTTCAATATATAGTCGCGCCCATGCATATCTTGGCCGGACTTCTTTATCGTGGTTGTTTTTGTTTCAGCTCACCATATCGACCCACCAATCGTTCTATTACACGAACCGTCTTCACACTGATATAAATCTTATAAAGCGAAGGGCGAAACTAGTCCGACCAGGCATGTCACTATCGAAGTGCACGGCCACAGCGACGCAGATTCAACGCCCGTCAACTTCACGTCAGACGTCAATCAGCGGCGATGTTTCCTGACGGAGTCACGTGATTGTAAAAATGACATCCGTTTTGACGTTGACGTCCCTCATCTTGTTCTTCACATTATGTTCTCAGTCATATGGCTATACACATAACATCAGTTTTTTGGCGTCGACCAGCTTTGGACACGAGGGGAAGCGTTACGCCGGTGCTTTCTTCGTCGCCCTCGATGACGTTCGTGCGAAGTTGGCGTCACGTAACGTCTCGCTCGGGTACTACTTTACGGATACCCGGAAGGATACACTGCGGGTTATCAGAGGGATGACAAAGGATTACTTCCATGATACCATCGCCTTCGTTGGACCGGATTACAAGTGTTCTATTGAAGCGACTGTAGCAGGTGCCTGGGGAAAGCCAATGATAGCCTACGTGAGTACATCTATCTATATGTAGACTCTGGTCAACCTTGATACATATGTACAATTGGAAAATGACATGCCCGAATCAAGAGCAGTTGAAAATATCACGCCGAAATAGACTGTCATCCCAAAACTATGAGGACAATTCCAACGATTTGAAATTCAATACTAATCCCATTATGGCTGGAAACTGTCCAACTGATAGCCATCCCAAAACTATGAGGACAATACCAATCAGTTGGACAGTTTCCAGCCATAATGGGATTAATTTTTAAATTTTAAACCGTTGGAAAGGGCAATACACAAGTTGAATCATCTGGGTATATATATGTTAATGTCCAAGTGTTGGTTTTGTGTAGCTTAATTTCATAACCAAACTTGACAGCATTATATATGGCCTCAATAGAGATAGGGGATTCTCCACACTCTCTACCAACACTTGGACATAAACATAGAGATGATACACGACGACGTACACATACGTCATGTCTCTTGGAGAGACGGTATCGGACTGACGGGAACTACCATTGTATCGGTAAAGGTCACAAGTACGACCGAAAGTTCGAAATATTAAAGAAAAACAAGAGCTACGCTGGGCGTGCAATATACGCCCTCTCTTGGGTCGGCGGAAACTGGTAAAAAAGGGGCATAACTCTGGTAAAAATTGGCGCACGGAACTCAAATTTGAACTTGACCTGTGTTTTGGTGGGAGAAAGTAATATACCAAATTATCATTGAATCCGATAAGCTCTAGTAAAGTTATCATCCGGACAACAAATTTCAGGGATTTTCTAAGTCAAATTACGTCAAATAAGGGGCATAACTCCGGTGAAAATTGGCGGACGGAACCCAAATTCGAACTTGAGCTGTCTTTTCTCCTAATAAACCCACATACCAAATTTGATTGAAATCGGTTCACTCTAACTAAAGTTATCATCCGGACAACAAATTTCAGGGATTTTCTAAGTCAAATTACGTCAAAAAAGGGGCCATAACTCTTGCAAAAATTATCGGATTAAAACTTGAGCTGTATTTCGATATATGTAATCCACAAAAAAACGGGTTTTGCGTATAAACATTCCAAAATCGAGTTATCATCCGGAAACCAAAAAACATAAGAAAAACTGAATTTTCTGAGTCGAAAAAGGGGCATAACTCTGCCAAAAATGTTCGGACAGAACCCAAGTTCGAACTTGACCTGTGTTTTGGTGGGAGAAAGTAATATACCAAATTTGAATTCATTCCGATAAACTATACTAAAGTTATCATCCGGACAACAAATTTCAAGGATTTTCTAAGTCAAAAAACGTCAAAGAAGGGGCATAACTCAGGTGAAAATTGGCGGGCGGAACCCAAATTCGAACTTGAACTTACTTTTCGACTAATAAACCCACATACCAAATTTTATTAAATTTGGTTGACTCTAACTAAAGTTATCATCCGGACAACAGGTTAACGGACGGACGCCCGGACGCCCGGACGGACAGACCAATACTATAATACGGCCTTTTTTTCAAAAGGGCGTATAAAAAGTATAAAATGTGTATCCCTCAACCCCATCATTGATACAGACTTGTGTGGCTGAATTTGCTTCTCTTGTTTCGAAGATTATATGGCCATTTAATTTAACTCTATATGATTCGCGCTTCAACATTTTGAAGCAAAACAAAAGAAGCGCATGTGAATGTGTTTGGTGAGTCCGACAAAGGTAAACTCTAATACATGTATACCATGGTGTATTCTATTCCGCATTCTTGTGTGTGGTAACAGCGGATTACCAAGATATATGGTCACACAACGAGTGGAATACCGAGATAATATCAAGAACAGGCAACGGCAAATAGTGACACCCAACCTGTTAGAACATTAGTGTGGTGTTTTTAGTCGATGCCGACCTTATCAGGCTTTTCAATTGGACTTTTATGATTTCCGCGCCTTTGGGCTTTAAAGCTAAGCGTAATATCCAGGGTTCAAGCTAAGCCTAATATAATTGGAATGATAGAAATTACCGCGTTAGAAGAAATAAGTGAAATTTGTTCTGTGTTACCTTCTCGTGGCAAACACTATATGACGCTCGTCTAATTTCTGTGCAGAACAATGGAATAAGTTACTAATTATATGCAATACTTCAGTAAGTCGTTCGGTGGAACGTAATGTCAGTATATATATACAAATATCTCGCATTAAACCCATCGATATCTTTTTATCCCTGGAACAAGAAATATGTCTGAAATTTCTTTTTGAAGTTTGGCACGATCAATTATTGTGACACACTTTTTAAGAAAAATCAATTCGCTGGAATTCTAACATCATTTATATTATACTTTTATGGCTTGAGAAATATTCAATATGTCGCTGTTTTAATGTACCAATATCTTCTGTTTTAAGAGATATGTAGTTTAGATGTCCATGATATCGTGCCCTATATCTGACGATATAATTTTCTATATTTGAGAATTTCACGCCATGCCTGCTGACCAATGAAACATTGGGCAAAGATGAGTTTTATGCCATAGCTTCATAGCCAAATCCACAGCTGACCTGGCAAATCTAACACTGTGGTTTATTTCCAGCTGATTGCTCCCTGCTTGAATGAACCAGTCTGCTTTTCACATTGCTGCAATATATGTGGTTGCTGTATTTTGCATTGTATTAAATGGGGTATATATTACCCATCCCTTAGGGTACGTTCATACACTGGCAAGTTTGCACGGTATGGTTTACAGGCATTTTGTCATAGAAAACGATATTGTGCTATAATATGAATGGGGGAAATCACATAAAGTGCATCTGTGCCATAGCTAACTACATGCGAAGTAAACTCTCTGAAGATCCACTAGTACCGATGCTACTGGAATTTGCCTGTAAAACTCATGCAATTATCTTGCAAAAATTAATCATGCAGGTATTTGAATGCAAATTCCAGTAGCACTGTTACAAGTGGAACAAGATAATGTTACTTCTCATGTTTTCTATGATGACCAAATGCCCGCAAAAACATACCGTACAAACTTGCCAGCATATGAACGTACCCTTAACTAGCACTATTTCTGATTGGGCTAAAGCCGCCACGTGATAATCCGGGAAAAAGTTATATTGGACTCCCGAATGTCACATTGGACTCCCATCACAATTTCACCGATTCATTTCGCAATAGTTAATTCGTGACGTCACGGAGTCGCGATAAAAAAGTCGTATTGCACACCTGGGAGTCCAATATGACTTTCGGGAGTCTAATATGACTTTGTCCCGGATTATCACGTGACGGCTTTTGTCCAATCAGAAATAGTGTTAGTTAAGGGGTGGATAATAAAATAAGATATTTGGTAATTGGCTGTTGTGCGAAATTATTAATTATTCTAGTAGTTCCTGTTACATAAATGAACAAAAAAGAAAACGACATTTTCAACGTATTAATTAATGTATTAAAATCCATTATTGTGGCCTAATAATTGTTCAAAGTCAATATACAATGAAGATGAGGATATGTGAAATTAAAGATTTTTCGCCAGATAAATCCAATTTTTTAATTGCTTGCATTTTTTGTATGGATTTATGCAAAAGGCCCTTAACCACCAAATCAGTTAAAATGTCCTGAGCCAGTTTTTCGGTTGCCAACCAATTAAACATATATTTCAGTCAACATCATTCGTGACACAGAGAAGCCTCGCGAACGTCCATTGTGATACGACGCGAATAAGCAGGTTATAATATTTTATGAACGCTCTCTAATGATCGCCGTTAACGGGTAATGTATGTTATATTTTGAGTTTTTTAGCGCTCGGCCGATGAAACTGTCTCTTTTAAAAGTCGATACCTTTCAACAAAAAAGTGTTTTAAAACAGCGATTGATATTCAATCGGAGTAACGCGTGTCACCCGATGTTAGGATTAAGAGGTTAGGATTAAGAGGTTAGGATTGAGAGGTGAGGATTGAGAGGTTAGAATTAAGAAGTTAGGATTGAGAGGTTATGGTTAATATGTTAGGATTAAGATGTTAGGATTAAGTGGTTAGGATTAAGAGGTTTGGGATTGAGAGGTTATGATTGAGAATTTAGGATTAAGAGGTTCGGATTGACAGGTTATGATTAAGAAGTTATGATTAAGAAGTTAGGATTGAGAGGTCATGCTTGAGAGGTTAGGATTGAGAGGTTAAGATTGAGAGGTTAGGATTCAGAGGTTAGGATTCAGAGATTAGGATTGAGATGTTAGGATTAAGAGGTTATGATTAAGAAGTTATGACTAAGAGGTTAGGATTGAGAGGTTAGGATTAAGAAGTTATGATTGAGAGGTTATGATTGAGAGGTTAGGATTAAGAGGTTAGGATTGAGAGGTTATCATTAAGAAGTTAGGATTAAGAAGTTAGGATTGAGAGGTTAGGATTGAGAGGTTATGATTGAGAGGTTAGGATTAAGTTGTTATGATTAAGAAGTTATGATTAAGAGGTTAGGATTGACGAATTAACGGAGAATTAGTTAATTAATTATTTGAAAAACGTGTTTTTATGGAGCGTACCCCAAACTTCACCAAGACCCAGCCACCCAATAGGAGAATTTGACTTATGTCAGATCAAAGTTGATCACTTTTGGTATTGTAAGTTCTTTCAGACAAATATCCGTTATTTCGTCAAAGTACGTTCTATATAGAGTTATCGCCCTTCCTGATAACTCAGCATACTCATTGCGAAATATAATCCTAACCTCATGTTGCATGCATGTGTAAGTCAGATTGAATATAAATCGCTACCTAATCGCGAACCCCGATTAAGAATCTGTAGCTTTGGTCGTGAACCCCGATTAACTATCTGTCGCTATCTAATCGCGAACTCCGATTAAGTATATGTCGCTATCTAATCGCGAACCCCGATTAAGTATCTGTCGCTATCCAATCGTGTGTGTATTAGGTATCGATGCGGCACTGGCGATATCAAGGAAGGTCCTAACTCGAGGCTCTGTCTCTCGTTCTATACTTCCGCGGTGGCACTCGTGCCATACCGACAAACCCATTCACAGACTCGTGCCGTGCCGACAAATCCATTCACTCTCTCGTGTCGTACCAACAAACCCATTAACACACTCGTTTCATACAGACAAACCCATCCACACACTCGTGTAGTACCGACTAATCCATTCACACACTCGTTTCGTACCGACAAACCCATTCACGCACTCGTTTCGTACAGACAACCCCATTTACACACTGGTGTCGTACCGAATAATCCATTCACTCTCTCGTGTCGTACCGACAGACCCGGCATCCACACACTCGTGTAGTACCGACTAATCCATTCACACACTCGTTTCGTACAGACAAACCCATTCACACACTCGTGCCGTACCGGCAAACCCATTCACACACTCGTGTATAGTACAGACAAACCCATTCACACACTCGTGTCGTACCAACAAACCCATTCACACACTCGTGCCGTACCGACAAACCCATTCACACACTCGTGTAGTACAGACAAACCCATTCACACACTCGTGTCGTACCGACAGACCCATTCACACACTCGTGTAGTACCGACTAACCCATTCACACACTCGTGTCGTCCCGACTAATCAATTCACTCTCTCGTGCCGTACCGACTAATCCATTCACTCTCTCGTGCCGTACCGACAGACCCATTAACACACTCGTTTCGTACCGACTAATCCCATCACACACTCGTCTAGTACCGACTAATCAATTCACACACTCGTGTCGTACCGACTAATCAATTCACTCTCTCGTGCCGTACCGACTAACCCATTCACACACTCGTGTCGAATCGACTAACCCGTTCACACACTCGTGTAGTACCGACTAATCCATTCAGACACTCGTGTAGTACCGACTAACCCATTCACACACACACTCGTGTAGTACCGACTAACCCATTCACACACTCGTGTCGTATCGACTAACCCATCCACACACTCGTGTAGTACCGACTAATACATTCACACACTCGTGTCGTACCGACTAACACATTCACACACACACTCGTATCGGTCTGTTTATGTACTTTCCGGTGCGTTAGTTCAAAAATTGGATGAGCAATCTGTACGGAGGTAAGATATTTGCTCGCTGAATACGTGTTGCTATATAAGACTCAAAATTCCGAGAATAAAATTTACAGCGATATACAATCACTGCGATGTCCTGTGATTACATCGCATTACGAGACAACATTTCCATCGGAAACGTTTGTGTCGCTGCTGTATTTGGCGCTTGAAACGTTGACATTTTGCAAGGAATCTAGAGCTGTAAACCCTTCCAGACATCTTGCCCGAAGTGCCAAGTAATAATGCGGATTACATGGATTTACATAATTATGCCAGCCCGTCCGCCAGGATAATTATGATGTTCCGGATACTCTAACTACTTGTGATAGCCCAGCTAGTTTCTCCTGCGACTGATCGACAAGACTCGATATGTCCTTACAGACCAGTATACAGGGGTGACGAAAAGCAACATCTACTTAGTGACGGAAACGTGGTTAAAATATCCCTTTGATAACTGGAGCTTCCTCTATTTTTTGCGAAAACCCTGTGCCAATGCATTCTCTTACATATGCGAGCATCCCATAGTGCGCCTCACATATATAAGAGAATGCATTGGCCTAACAATAGTTACCTTGACGTTATAAGCCAGTGCATTCTCTTATAAATGCGAGATTCGTATATATAAGAGAATGCACTGGCACAGGGTCTTTAATGATGCACCAACGCAGCTCCCATCATGAAAGTGTTATTACCTCGAGTTGTGTTTGTTTGAGGGTGTAAGCATGGTGGTGGTGTCTATAGCCAATCATCTTTGTCTCGGGTACCCTATCGATGAAGCAGCCTTTTTATTGTTCACTGATAGATCAGTTTATTTCTCATAAACCTATATATAACATAGGTATGGAGATAATATAAGCTAAATATATACAATAAATAGATAGAACCGCATGAGTGTCTGGATTTTGACGAATTATCGCACGAGATTGGTTGGCGGAGCGATCGTCCCGCACGAGAGGTATCGCGTTCCGCCAACAAATCGAGTGCGATAATTCGTCAAAATCCAGACACTCATGCGGTTCTATTTTTAATACATATCTCCGTATCATAGTAAGTTGACTCACAATCGTACATCTCCGGTACAGAAATGTGAATTTAATTGAGTTTTAACGGCATTTTAGGGTTAACGCAACAACCAGACAGGGATCCCGTCTATCCGCGAGTGACCTTGACCCATCTTTAATGATGCGTTTAAATTAAATTCTAATAGCTTTTCCAAAAAAATAACCCAATCAGCGCGCTGCTATTTCGGCAAGTGGGTTGTCACCCTTGCGTTTAAAAAGTAAAAATAGTAACGGCGAGAACCAGTCTAACAACACTGAATGAAATAGTTCCGTCGACAGATTGCACTAGTGCAATTCTGAGAATTATCACACGCCTGGAAACTCGTGCGATCATGCGAATTACGTTGATAGATATGTAATAAATTATATAAACGAGTGGCGAGAAAATTATTAATGCTTGACTGCTTCCAGATAGCTACCACTGCATGCATCATTTACCGGACTGTTAGCTGAAAGTATCACGTGTACCTCGCCGACGATAGCAGACGATGTCGCGCTGATTTCCTTAACAAAATTCGGCATGGATAGATCCCAATCGGCAAACCTCGGTGAAATCTGCAGTACCGTTCTCTGCTATGGTAAAATTTTCTGAGACAATATTCAACTTTATTTTGGGCTTGGGTAGTGCAGTCGTTCTATTGGGCTTGGGTAGTGTAGTCGTTCTATTCTGACTTTGAGTTGGAGTATGTGATACAAAATGGCGATACGTTGGAGCTCGTCGCAGACTATTCAAGCAGTGAATTGTTTAGATTGAACTGTTATGACTTGGTTGAAAAGTGCTATAGTAAAACCACTGCGCTACCCATATTCCCATTCTATCTCATTAGTTTGTGCCAAAAGCAACATCATTTGGGAAAGTCACTTTTTCTAATTTCCCCCCAGAACGCTCTGTCGCGCTAGGCGGAATTGAACGTACAACGATAACGCAATTCTTGCTCATAAGAAGGTAGTCTTATTGTGAATCCTATAATTTGGCATATATTCGTAATGAAGCCCTCAACTTATACGTCTAGGAGTTTCCTGGGGGCTAGAGAGATATTTGCTCAAGAGGAAAGCAGATGATCATACGAACGTAAATCGTCTCTATTTTTTGATCATTTGGTCAAAGGAAAAGCTAGATTCGCTTTAGTATACTTCATTATTGTAACGCGGTATCAAACAGGCCCCTAATTGCTTAGTTCGAAATGTCTACAACACCCCAAGCCAGTGTAACTCGTTCAGCAATTAAATATGCATTGCTGGCCAATACATCAAATGCTATTAGTGGCAACCTCTCATACATCACAGAACCTAGCTGCTGGAATTGTAATTGATGAAAATAACGTGCCGTGATATTAAACTGGACACCATTAATGAGCGAAATTACTGTTGAATTTCAAAGGAGGATAACTCATGACTCATTTGAAATTAGCTGACAAACCGTTGACCATTAAACATATCATTACAAACTAATGTATACTGAGATGTTACTAAGACCTTAACTTAATGATAGAGTTGATATTGTCATCAAGTTAATAGATTATTTTAGGTGGGGAAAGCTCTTCTTGTCTGGAAATTCAGGAAATGAAATTTTGGAAGTGTGCCAAATTGCAATGAAGCCACAAGTTCATGGTGTAACTTTGTTAATGGAATATTTAATTTTTGAATAAAAAAAAATGATTTGGCTATAGATGACGAAATACATCATTACTGTGCAACTTTGATACAAACAATAAAATGTAACAATGGCGAAAGTGGTTCCAATCCCCTTGCGCGATGGTTGATGTTTGGGACAAAGGTACGACATCATGATTCGTGAAAATGAGCAAACGATATATGCGTGTAGTGTGAAGTTACCCCTATGTGATCATTCGTCCAACAATAACACTCAGAAAGAGAGATAGAGAGATATATAGAGAACGAAAGAGAGAGAGAGATAGATATATAGATAGATAGATACTTTATTACTCCATATCAACGGAGATTACACAAACACAAATAACAAATTATCAAATTCGTGTTATGATTATGGGTTAATATACCTTAACGATCAAACTCGTGATTTGGGACTCCATAAGAATATTCATGGACATCACCAAACAAACTTACAACATACCTTAGGCAAATAAAAGAGCACATGCGTTTTCAAATTTACGAGATTCTATTAATTCATCATGCAATTAAAATTTATCTGATGCAACATTTTATGTATTGAACCCTTGTGAAGATTAAGTGGTCCTGCTGAATTGGTATGATGCTGTCAAGGAAGTGTACCGTTATGCTTTTTAAAGTTGTCATTTTCGCAGTTAATCAGAGCAGTCTGAGAAGATGACAGTGTCCAAGGGAAACATTCCATAACATACATATTTTAAAAATATTTTAATCTTGGCCTGGCTGATGTTTGCAAAACGACAGTAGTAGACATTTGGAGACAGTGTTTGGAATCTTTTGTCGCTTACAATTGATTCTGCATTATTCTGATAAGTCGAGCTGTCCATATTAATTTGAAAATTAGCTAGATCAAGCCAGAATTAATTTTAACCGAATAACACTTTAATACAGTATGTTCGATTTAAGTCGGAAAATTTGCGTGATGTCAGCTGTCAAACCAGCATATTGAGGGGACCGATAAATTGCATTGTAGTTTGGATTTTGTCAAGGGTTTGCAGGTCCAGAAGAAAAAAAGTTAAAAATACAAGTACTTTCAAGCACATCTATGTGCCATGTTGTTTTTATGTGTAACCAATACAGGTAAGTACGTGACTGACCAGGTAACACGAGTTCCAGGGTAAGTAACACAAACCCTAGCACACCAGAAAGAGAAACCAAGACAGAGTAATGCACTGGGAGGTTGACCAAAGGCCTTTTTGTTAGTCAGCAGAGTTTTTGGTAAGAAAGAAAAATGGCTTAAACATATTCGTCATTTTACTCACATAATATTGACGGTGCAAAAAAATGTAATGATGTCAAAAACAAGAGGAGAGTGTGTGCAAAGTATATGAAAGAAGGGGGGTATATTAGGGTCAGGGTCCCAATCACATGCAGATACTGTGTTCTTCGTGTTCTTGGCAAAATTTAACAGTTGGAGAGCAAAGTCCCGGAGCGGCTAAAAGACTTTTGAGAAGTAATTTGGAACGTACAGGTCGAAAGAGGATAATTAAAATCAAAGACCCCTAAACAAAATTAATTTAAGGAAAAAGATAAAAACTTTAAAATTTCAAAGACCAAAGAGGTAAAGTTTTGAAAAGTCAAAAGATAATATAAAACAATAGGATCTTCCTCAGTTGCAAATCGCTAACCTGTGTCATATTAAGCATGTGAACACAAGCGTATCGGCCTTTACTCGCACGAGGGCCCTGACACGTGTATGGCCCATTCAATTATCGTATTACCATGATAATGTTGTATAGTGTCCATGTTAGATATGTGATCGATCCCTCACGAATTTGTTTGAACCATCAAAAAGATAAAATTTACTACTGAATATGATTTAATTTTTGTTGCTCAACTCACGCTCTGATAATGTGGTTTTGGGCCTCACCGTGTGAGCGACGATATCTGATATGTAGCATTTTCTGGTGGATGCATGATGTCTTCCACATTGCTGTACATTTAGTCATGTAATGACAAGTGTGTGTTACGTATTTGTTATTGATTCTTAGATTAACATGTGGTCCCAAATGCAGATGGCAGTTCTGGCAGTTCCGACGTGATATACACGTTAGCAGTCGATATCTGCGCACAAACTTCATGCAGGGTTTACCTCCCTTGTTGACTCGGTAAGACCGCTGCTATCGGCGACATTTGGGTTACACTGGTGTAAATGTTTTCCGTAGGCCTCAGTGCTAACGTTTTAATGTATACTGTTGGCAATATAAATGTTGGGTCCAAAATTTTCTTTAAATCTGAAAAATTGACATTTTGGGAAACTTTTTACTCAAAAAAATCATGTCTGTCTGGCAGGGAATTCGCCTTTAAATCTTGTGTTTTCGTAACTAGTGTCACAACCGCATAAAAAAATAATGTCATATTTTAGACCACACCAACATTTTCAAACTTCACTACAAAGGGTTAATTCCTGTGCCAATGGTTATTTTACCTCTGGGAAATCATAGGAAGAGGTGTGATGATTTTTTTTATGCGAAAAGGCTAATGACCAATCAGGGCCCAGTGTCTATTTTATTCTCTCCAATATATTCCTCCCGCATCCGCTAGATGTCACTCCGAACCGTATTTACACCAGTGTAACCTAAAGCGATATCCCGCTTTTTCACGGAATAATTGTAACTCCCTACATTTCTTCAGAATTACCCATCAATGAAACAAATGTGTTAAAAAACAATATCACTTCTGTGGTTCTTTATTTATCCCACACAATTTAACCCCACCCCTTTAACACATTATTCATCAAAAAAGCACAATTTTCCACCACCCGTCATGTTCAGGCCCCATGTTCACTCAGTTTTTGGGGTCTGGTGTTGCAAACTTGGATCAGCTATGGAAGACTGTACAAGATTCTTTCCATGAGAGAACTTCTGGTGATGTGAGGTCATTGAGTCCAGATCTGATCAGCTGAACATCAAGCGCATGACATTATCAGTGCATGGAAGACTAAAATATGACATTTTCAGGTCTGCAAGGGTGATCCAAGATAACTGGATGTGGGTGTATATTGAATTAGTTGAATAAAGATATTCTCTCTTTGTATTGCTGAAGCATTTTCTTAAATGTGTCCAAGTTTTAGTGCTATTAACCTTCAAATGGCCATACCCACCAGTGGAAATGACACACTTTTATGATATATATCTGTATATCACTGGCTATAAAATCCAAAATACTTGTTAGATTAGCTTCTTATAACAATTGATATGTGTGTCATTGACATGCTCATTTTATGGGTCATTTGCATTATCATGTGACTATTACCACCTTGAAAAGTTTTGAAAATACCTTGAAAAATTGGCATTTTTTATAAAAAATCATACTATTTTTTTGCCTGATGTAAGTGAAAGAAAACATCAGCAACAAGAATAGCCACACCATACATGAGATATTCATTGGACTGAAAGACCAGGCTCTGAAAAATGCATTAAAATGCTTTAAAGTGACTCCCAGTAATCAAAAATGCCAAAAAGCTATTTTTTCCCCTTTAGGTTACACTGGTGTAAATGTTTTCCATAGGCCTCAGTGCTAACGTTTTAGTGTATACTGTTTGCAATATAAATGTTGGGTCCAAAATTTTCTTTAAATCTGAAAAATTGACATTTTGGGAAACGTTTTACACAAAAAAATCATGTCTGTCTAGCAGGGAATTCGCCTTTAAATCTTGTAAATTGTGTTTTCGTAACTAGTGTCACAACCGCATAAAAAAATACTGTCATATTTTAGACCACACCAAAAAATTCAAACTACAAATGGTTAATTCCTGTGCCAATGGTTATTTTACCTCTAGGAAATCATAGGGAAGAGGTGTGATGATTTTTTTTATGCGAAAAGCACACAAGGCTATTGACCAATCAGGGCCCAGGGTCTATTTTATTCTCTCCTATATATTCCTCCCGCATCCGCTAGATGTCACTCCGTACCTTATTTACACCAGTGTAACCTATGGTGGACTTCCGCGATATTAAAATATATACTAAGCGATAAGAGCAAAATGCTGCCACTATTTAGCCCACAACCCCTGCATGTCGCCTGGTCTGTGACTGCTGATGGTAATATTCGATGACAGTATCATCTAAAATCAGTGCAAACAAGCCAAACTCAAACTCCAGCCGAACATGTCTCATTACCATTCCGCCAGAGTAACGCACCAACAAAAGAAATCGACGCATGTGTCATCCAGGTTTATGCAGTTTTCGTTCACTAATCAGCCGTGTCTGTTATGGTACAAATTATGCAACGACGGTGCCATATCAGGGGAATCAAGTCGTAAGCTGTTTCGTTGCTTCCGAATTCTCATCGCTAATGTCTCACTGTGAGCTAGTCGCACAGTTAATATAAATTACGACCCTAATGAAATTAACCTTTGTAGAAATCTCACCATTTGCATTTCACGCCAGTAAAAAGCCCACGATGAGCGTCACATTCAAAATGTAAAAGCAAACCATATCTACATCGACGTCTGATAGCGCTGCCATTTGCCAATGGCAAAAATAATTCAAATTTGGCAAAAAATATTTTCATTTGGCAAAAGTTTTGGCAAGTCACTTTAATTATATTAGTGGTGTTTTATATGGTTTCGGAAAAGTTAACACCTCCATTAAGATGCAGTTTATGTGGTAACATTATTATCGATGGGTCGAGAGATTACCAGTATTTAGTGTGATGGTGGTGTTTACATATACCTAATCCTCTTGTGATGTCCCCTTCTGATGAAGCAACTCTTATACCATTTTATTGTTTATTGTCGTATGATAAACCATAATAGAGATGCGAGTATAATTATAAACTAACTCCTTTCCTATCGATATCAAACCGCGAGTGTCGAAACATAAAACTCATTCTAATAGAATTTGTCCAAAAAAAATTGTTTGGCAAATTATTTGGCAAAAGTAAATTTCGGTCCAGCGGGGACCCTGGATAGCACATTTGTATAGAATAGCATGCCAAGTCTTTTATTCAGGTCTCGCAGTCGTCTTCCTGCATTATTTAGAGTTTAACTTCGTAATCTGAATCGAAAGACGAGCTACAGTCTAAGGCAATTCCGTTTTTTTTAATGGAAATTTAATTGTTTCTTTTAGGCTTGCCACAAGCATGTAGCCGATTGTACTTCCCGGTAGAACCTAATTTGTTGAAGTTATAGCGTTTGAAACAGTGGTCCTGTGGAAACGAGCGCTTGAGTCACACGTCGTATGAACATATTGTCCTTGCTACTCAGATATATATTTCCAAAACTAAACGCTTTACGTAACCATCATCAATAAAGTTCAGTAACTTCAGAAGTAGTAGTTGCAATGTGTCATGTTCCTCTTCCTTTTCACTTCAGGTCTTCATTTCGGCTGCCCCACTCAATAAAAAAAGAGTTCTTGTGTGGAAGTTTATTCTTGGTTCTTATATTAAAGGCACGGGCGGCGTTCGTTGCAGAAATATTCATATCTGTTCAAATCGTGATCAACAGAAGGAATATTAAAATATATATAGTTTTGTTCATATGCCAAACATAATCAACGCGTAAATAGTATATTGTCGTCAAGACGTACGATGATGTACGTAAACAAAAGCCCGCTCGTGTTAAAGAAGTTTTGCTTCTGTTTACATAACACAGCGCAATTCTATTGGTTAATCACACACAAATGATATAAACGCTCTTTATTATTTCCATATCAGGAAAACAGTAACAAATAACGCTCTTTATGTTTACCATATCCGGATCTAAACAAAAGCCAGGTTCTGTAACGTTGTTTTTCTCTATTTTACTATTATTTATGTTTATTGCGGGTTTTGACGGAGTTGAATATTTTAACAGCATATACCCACCACCAATGCCGCCCGTATCTTTAATTTCCGTGGTTATATCTGGTATTGTTATAATTTGATTTACCGCATCATTACGTTCTGTTCACTTGTGCTTAGCGGACCACATCTGAGTGATAAGCATTTTTTTTCCGAATTCCTGTTTGTCGCACATTTTGGATATATCTTAGTTGGGAGTTCGAACCACGTGATAAGCCACCAAAGAGAACAATTGGGCGAAACCATTTAAAAAAATAAAATAAAACTGTTTCTAAATATTGAATCAAATGGAACTCCATGAAACCTACAAAAATAACAAAACATAATTTCAACTGTATCTACCAACATGGCGCATCAGCCACACACCAAGAATGGTCTCGCGTTTCAGAGTTCCCGAAAGCCGCCAAATGTTACCGACTCTTGCTCTGGTTTCGAATTATTTTTCTCTTAAAACACTAATTAAACTCGATTCCCATCCCCTTGATCAATCATTCTTTATTCGTGCAAAAAATAGCATGTTGTAGGATTTTAAGCAGGGGAGTTTGTCAGTTAATTAGAATTTGAGACGATTTGATAGAACGATTCGGTATAGGTCTGACAGTACGTTTCACAGCGTAGTGTTGATTTCCGATACGAGTTGGCACGTGTTCCATTATGCGCTACGTCTGGGTTGTTCCACGTTCACTTGGAAATTGAAATTCGTGCATTGTTCTTAAAACAATAAAGACACAAAAGTACCCCCAAACAGTACCACACAATTAGCGGATGCAAAGACTACCTTTGCATCGATGCGTTTTCCTCAGGAATTTGGAAGGCTGCATGAAAGCTCTGTCATTTCGAATCCTTTAGATATCTATTATATATTTTGGAAGATCTGTGTGTCTGTGTGTCTGTGTGTGTGTTCGCGATGAACTCGAAAACAACCGACCCGATTTCTATGAAACTTGGTATGTGGGGGTATTTTCGGCCGGGAACGGGCATAGGCCTATTAATTTGCCCGTGCGACGTGACATTGACCTTGAAATCGGGTAATTTCAAGGTCAAACGCCCGAATATCACGGGATTTCGATGAAACTTGGTATGTGGGGGTATTTTCGGCCGGGAACGGGCATAGGCCTATTAATTTGCCCGTGCGACGTGACCTTGACCTTAAAATCTGGTAATTTCAAGGTCAAACGCCCGAATATCGCGGGATTTCGATGAAACTTGGTATGTGGGGTTATCTCCGGCTGGGGAGTGGCATAAACCTATTAATTTGCCCGTGCGACGTGACCTTGACCCTGAAATCGGGTCATTTCAAGGTCAAACGCCCGAATATCACGGGATTTCGATGTAACTTGGTGTGTGGGGGTCCTTTCGCATGGGGAGTCTCATAAGCATATTCATTTGCCCGTGCGACGTGACCTTGACCTTGGAATCGGGTAACTTCAAGGTCAAATCGCCAATTTTGATGGGATTTCGACGAAATTTGATACGTGGGGTTACTTTTGTCCACTGATTGTTTTGGACGGGTCATATCGTGACCCCGACCTGACCTTGACCTTCAAAATGATCAATTCGAGGTCAAATCGGGTAAAACCCGATGGATTTCGACGGGCACCTTTGTCGGGTACTTTTGTCCGGGTAGTGTTTTGGACAGGTCAAATCGTGACCCCACTTGACCTTGACATTCAAAATGGACAATTCAAGGTCAAAGCCCGGACGAAGTCGGGTCACCTTCTAGTAATATATATTACTTGAATTAAAGCTACTATTTGAGACAAGTATATCATTGAACTCTGTCACTCGAGCGTCATGTGTGGTCGGCTGGACCCGCCACTGTACTGTATATTAAAGGTACACAATCCGATTCGATGACCCCCGTATCATCACATTACAACAACATCAACAACATTTCTTCAAAATACGCTTTAGTTATCAGAATCGATTAATTACCAAAAACTAATACTATAACCACTGTCAAGTCTAGTATTTTCCCCAAAACGTGTTATATATCAACATTTTGTTCAACACAATTTGGTATCGAGAGTATGTCGGTTGGGTCGTAGAATATTTTCTAGGCCGCCAAATATTCCAGGTTGTGCAAAATAAAAGATTTCAAAATTCGTTATCTGATAATTACGAGCTTTGATGGGTGGGTTCCTCGACTCGAATCAAATTGTTTTTACCCCCGAAGCCAAAGAGATAGTAAATTAGGAGCGTTAATTTATGTATCTATAAGTCTCGTATATATGCTGCGTATTCTCGGAGAACAAACGAACGTTATATATGGTAGAGATTTATCTGAATGGACGGAGTCACCGGCTCAGTATGCATGGTGTATGCATGGCTTCATACATGCGTGGACAAATTATGCTTATTTACGTGTCAGATCTAACCACATATTAGGTGAGATAATGACAAGATTATATGTCGTCAAATAATTATGGAGTGCACTTAACTTCTGTGCCGCACATTCAGTAATATTAAAATAAGCACAACGTGTATCGTATTGCCATTAATGAATGGGTAATGGGTAATGGATTTGCGTATTTATTCGACTTGATTATTATTAAAGACTATAAAGCAACAGATGCGATATCTGATACCACACACACGATGAATATAACGGTATCAAGATCGCCCCTTTGTTCGATACATGTCACCATATAAAGTACATATGTCTATTAAACTTATCGTCGAAAAACTAAAATGGTGTTTGCACGCAATCCAATATTCGATAATGTTGAAAGAAATATCTTGCTGGACACTATTGGATCCATATTCCCATTGAAATTAGATTTTGATACCCACTTAATTGTTAACATTGAATTCGAACGCATTAAATGGTAGGCTTGGTTAAAGGGACATATGAACCTCCAAATTATGTACATGTATATAAATATACGTCGATAAATACGTGAACTTCAGGCCTTATATAACCTCTAACAATACTTGCCAAAGTAAATTTATGTGCCCACTTTTTTCAAATTTTCGCACATTACTGAGACAAACTTCTTTGTTGTTAACCCTTTACCCAACAAACCGGCCAAAATTGGCCAAATAAAGCTTCAACAGCCTAAAATATCTTTGGTCTGTCTCAATAGAACCATACAAATATGGATATCATTGGAACCGGCTCATTGACCACATTGTGATGGTTACAGTTATGCCCTGTTCCATGCATTCTCTTATATATGCGAGTCGACCATAGGTCGCCTCGCAAATATAAGAGAATGCATTGGCCTAAAAAAATTTTTTTTAACACTTTTTACCATTTTTTCTTACATTCTTTAACAATTTTATAATTTTTAATGTGTTAAACCAATGCATTCTCTTATATATGCGAGGCGACCTATGGTCGACTCGCATATATAAGAGAATGCATTGGCACAGGGCCCTTCTGTTGGTTAAAGGGTTAACATAGCAGGAATATACCAACAATGGGGTGTCTTTATTGTTTTATGCTGAAGAAAATTCGGGCCCCGATTCAAATTGAATTACTTGATTAAGTATTTCTGTTGCATAGATATATAGAAAGTACTTAACATATTCAACGACCTATTTCATTCCCTGGAATGGCTTGTGACAAAAGCGAGCTTTACGATATATAGATATAATTTGGGGCTTCAACCCGCAATTTAAAGATACATAATCCGATTTAACGCCCCTAAATAAATATTTCTTGGGCTTTGGGCGTAAACAATATTTGAATTGTTTCGACGAACCCACCAATCAAAGCTCTACTCGGAGTTATCAGATTTAGATATTTGAAATCCGTTATTTTTCACCACCTGGAATATTTGGCGGCCAGGCAAATATTCTGCTGACTTCTTCCAGAAATAGTACAGACAGGCGCAAGATCACGGCTCCCTGTACGATCAGTGGCCGTCGCAAATTAATTTCGGAATAATGTATAAGACGATGAAAGGTATGCCTATCAACAAGAATACGGTATGTTGTGATAGCTGATGTGCGGATACATACACATACTTATTTACGAATCGGTAATCATGTTATATTCATGCAAACTGACATGTTATATGGCACCATGCTGGTTACCCATGGAAATGCTATGTGTTTAAATTTGTGATAACTCTTGTTGGGTAATTCTAATTTGAACTAGGAATAACCATATATGGAAACTGTAAACCACACTCGCTCATCTCCAAACTGCCAAGAAAAACCGTTATAGGACTTTTTCGGAAAATATTATACCGTGAGTGGTATTGTTGTGAGTATTTATTGGTGATAAACTAATTTGGATAACTAGATCGGCTTTTGGTGAAATTCCGTTGTTGTTGTTGTTGTTATTGTTGTTGTTATTGTTGTTGTAACTGGATGACACGGGGACCAACGAATCGGATTAGGTATATTTAAGAAACATGTATGAGGACACACAGCGTCTGAGAGGCTATGTGAACTGAAATCTTTAGAACTGCCAACACTGGAAAAAAACAAGAGAAACGAATGTGTGCAATCGGTTATATGTGCACGAATGACTCTTTGGATATCTGGCGCCGGCGGTTTACGCTTTCCAACTCTAAAACTCCAGCCCATTTGGATAAGATCGGTTCATCCATCATTGCAGATAAATATTCTCACAATCGTAATGTCGTAAGTGTCAAGAAATACACATCGGTCGCAGGGTTTGAAAAATGCTTTCCTGCTATCTCCCAAAAACCAATCGATACACAATTTGGGGAAATAATTGTCCCCTTAGAAGGATTTCAGAAGTCTGTAAGCTCCTATAGGTCACCCATATACTGCAAGTCGATCACTCCTCGCGTAAGTTAAACAGATGTGTCAACGATAGTCGATATTCGGTAATTGTAACGTGTTTTCTGACGCCTCGTTTGTTGAAGCAATATGCCTATCAATAAACGGGTGATAGTAAGAGTGTATGATTGAATAGTTTGAGGTATATTATAGCCGTCATAGTATGTGTTGAGTATCATGGCACATATTGATTCGTGTCACAAACTCACAAATCGAAATTTCGGCTGTCCCTGCTGGTTTATGACAGAATGAGACTACGAAACACACTTTTTGAGTTTCGACATCATATTCTCGTACAAGAGCTAGTATGTATAACTTAAATAGTAACATAGGTTAGTTTAAACATATTTTATTAGCAAAAATAGCTAACTGGATTGGGGCACAAGTTAAACATTGCTAACTTATTGACGCCCCTTTCCAACAAACAATTGACAATTAACAAAAAGAGTTAGGCTTTCTGCCTGCAATACATAACACAAAGGTATACAAACAACACTTGTATGATTAAAATATGATGATAAAGAGGGGATACACGTTAAGATGTAAAAGTGTATTGTTTGCGTCAGAATGGGGCTGTGATTGTGGGCCTTCGATTGATTATGTGATATTTTGTTTCCTAATTTATATATTACTATTTCCATTCGCTAGGTTTGGTATACTATTAATCATTAAATCGTTGTGTTTCTATAATATACTTTTGAGCAAAAATGAATAACTTGCAATTTATTTGCTCAGTCTCATGGGTGGAGCCGAAAAGTATATTTTCAATGGTCAAGTGTAGTATGCACAGTTGAGATATACTATCATACACAGGTTCATACTGGATTTATTTTATTCTTAACCCTTTACCCAACAGAACGGCCCTGTGCCAATGCATTCTCTTATATATGCGAGTCGACCATAGGTCGCCTCGCATATATAAGAGAATGCATTGGCTTAACACATTAAAAATTATAAAATTGTTAAAGAATGTAAGAAAAAATGGTAAAAAGTGTTAAAAAAAGATTATTTTTAGGCCAATGCATTCTCTTATATATGCGAGGCGACCTATGGTCGACTCGCATATATAAGAGAATGCATTGGCACAGGGCATAACTGTAACTATCACAATGTGGTCAAGGAGCCGGTTCCAATGATATCCGTATTTGTATGGTTCTATATTGAGACAGACCGAAGATATTTTAGGCTGTTGAAGCTTTATTTGGCCGGTATTGGCCGGTTTTGGCCGGTTTTTGGGTAAAGGGTTAAATAAGCCCATAGTGAACTTATATCCGTTATTCCTGAATGGCGCGGGCCACAATGAAAACACATTATCACGGCTTGTATACAACCTATTTCTCAAATTGTTCCATAATGACTTATTTCGTGTTGAAATTCGTTCATATTGAACTTATTTCGACCTCCAAATAGGTTCACATTGTGCGTATGATCCAAGAGAACATGATGTACTGCAAGGCTCAACATAGCCATGTGGTTTTAGAGGAATTCGAGTATTTGTCCACAAAGCAATGGCCAGTTAATTATCACAGGGCAAACACATTACAATGGGCTTGTATATAACCTATTGCTCAAATAGTGCCATATTGGAGGACTTATTTCATTTTGACATACGTTCATAATGAACATATTTCGACCTCTTAGTAGGTTCATATTGAACTTATGGCAGGCGGGCTCTTCAATGCGCGAATTAAGACCTGGGGCCAATACTCAAAAACTTCTACACGTCTAATTTACAAGACGATATAATCGACAAGCTAAACGTCGTTTGTTCTTTCTTACGGTGGGATTCGTAATAGTATTATAATTCATCTTGGCACTACCTAGATATATATAAGCTTACCCGTATTTAAATTCGTGCAGTACTACTTTTCGCGCGAATATAAAAATGACTTTACATTGATTCAGGAGGATTAATACTATTTCCAAAAGTCGCGCATGGCACCAACACCAGGCAATGCAAACTGATTGATTTGTTCATGAAAGTTAAATTCTTGTCCAACTTCGTCACGTTTGCACTGACGAAAATAGACACAAACACAAATAGACAAATTGGGGGACTATATTTTCCGTCGCCAGCCTGAGAGCGCAATATTGTCGTACACCGTTGTGAAGCGTCTCAGCCAACGATGTAAATGTATGCAATTTTAAGCTTATTTTAAGGAATTTGTTTTGTTAAAAAGGCATAACGCTCTAGCTTTGTTCATGTTATATACAAAATCTTCAATTCGTTATGTTTGGATATAAGATTTTATCAAACATAACTCATTGTAGATCCTCTATATATCATGACAAAGCTTGTTTTTTATGTGGAGATTCGACGCACTCATTTGAGGATATCATGGGATTTTTATGGGAGCTATATTTCTCTGCAGTGGGCCGTGAAGTACGGCTGAGTAAGAAGGCAGAGGTTATAGGGATTGGATTTGATGCATCGATTGAAAGTGATTATTGTTGTAAATGCACGGTGAATTTCTTTGAAAACGCATATAATAAAAATAAAATATAGTGTTTTTAGTGGATACCGAAAATTATCTCATGAGTGACCCAGACAAATGATTATTTTCGTGCGTGTTTACAAGTGGTGTATATGCCAACTCTTTAAACCAGACGACATGGACTGCATAATAAGGTAGCATCTGATATCAAGTTAGAATAATTGACACGGTTTCGAGTGAAATGACTCATTTTAAATTTTGCAAATCCGCACTATAGGTATCGACATATAATCGTTCAATCATGCGCTAGGCGCTGAAGTTGGAAGATCTCCGTTGCCATATGGTGCAGTTATAAACGCCTTGCTATACAGGATTAATTTAAAGACATCTGAATAAAATATGTTACTACTATATATTCACGAAGCTGTCGTGCTACACGGTGACCACACAATTGCTCAGCGTTGGTCTAAGCACCGAGATATTACAAGTGAGTTGACACAAAAAGAGCATATATAACATTTTAAGAGGGACGTTTTCAACGACGACACAAAGACAGGGATGAAAAAATTAAGAACATAATCGATTATTCAAAGAAAATTATGCACCGGAAACATGTCTAGTGAATGTGAAGACTTTTAAAGCGTTTAATAAACTCAGAGTGAGTAATCATTGTCTTGCAATTGAAAACGGAACACATATATAGACAACCCAATATAGCGTACGCGAAAAGACTATGTAGGTATTGTGATGATATTCAAATTGAGAGAGAAAACATTTTGTTATGCAATGTATGAAGAGGAACGCGCTAAATATTTTTCATTGAAATTTTAACACAAATACGCGAATTTAAATATATGAATGAGGACAATAAATTCATATATCTTATGAAAAACGAAAACAAAGATGTTTTACACTATAGTCTGTAACATGGTCCGGGAAATGTTAGAAGAGAGAGAGAGAAAGAGAGCATAACGTATATTACTTGTATTAATCATTATAAGTCAACCAATTTCATTTTATGGTTTAAAATTCATTGAAAGAGAGCATAAAGTATATTACTTGTATTAATCACTATAAGTCAACAATTTCATTTTATAGTTTTAAATTCATTGGCGATGCTTGTACATATATATGTTACTTTTTATTACGTAATGGGACATTACCCGTCAACACGACGGGGTGACAAACATGACATGCAGGAATATATCGTCACCACTGATATCGATACAAAGAGAGCCGGCAAACGGTGCCCGGAGTTTTTCCGGAAATTGGCTTTGTTGTTTTCTAATGACGGACACCGCCGAAACCACATCGTCTTCGGAAAAACGCATTTTATCAATGAACTTATCGCATTGATAACGTTTGATAAACACGTTATATTTCAGGTCGTCTTGAACCGGTTGGCCTGAAATTTTCTAAGATGTCATGGTCAAAATTTGGGCGCAATCGGACATGAGGGTGATCTATTTTTAGACGCAGGAAAATCGTGACAGAGTTACAAACAGACAAACACACTTAGCTTTTATATAGATAGATGACATCTTTCCTTAGTGGTTGTAATTGTCAATAAGTTATCTAATCTTACGGCCCGAGTCCATGAGTCAATATGCGTACTTGCGTACTTTTAATAAAACTCCACTGTCATTCCTAATTAGAGCCAGGGATTAGTTAAAGGTTAATCGTGACGGGAAATTCGCCGAATAATCTGCATATGAAGGCTCAATTTGGGACTCCACAAAGCGCCTGGCGGGATCAGTAATTTACTAAATCCTATGTCGTATGAATAATTCCATTGGAGTCAGACAGCGACGTGGGGGCTTTCAGTTATTTTGTCGTATATAATATCGTGGTGTCCACCTACAAGTTACCAACTTCGTCCGAATATATCCACCACATACATGTGTTCCAACTGACCAATTGCCAACTGTCAGTGATCGGTTTGTGAAATTACAGAGTTGAACGGAAATGGCTCATTTGAACCTCCACATTATGTTTACATGAGTTTGGATACAGGGACGTGGCGACAAGGGGTTTGGAGTATCTCATCCCAGCTTTGATCAACATTTGTAAGAGTTGGAAATTTCATGACTGACATATAAATGACATATAGGATATGAAAGGATAGTTGTATTTATAATACACACATGAATACTACAATGGCAGTGACATATAATAAGATAATGCAACATATTGTTGGTGGTACCATAGCTATGCCGGCTTGTCTTGCCGCTTTTCCATGAACAAGTACCGATTTTCAAGCTTGATCTGAGCAGAGGGACATCTCGATATGCCATTCCGATCGGTTAATGGTCATTTCGATAAGAAATGAGAACTTGTTCGCGCTCATGAGTCAAGCACATTTGAAGCAACGAAAACTCATGCTGAGTCCGTGCCTCTATAAATCTGGTATATATACGTCAGTACCAGTAATCGCATGGTTAAATATACACTTTCGGAGGAAGTACATTGTGTTATTCTAATATATGATGGTAGATATGTTCTGTCTCAGCATTCGAACCCATGTTCAGACTGATACGCCTCCAAAATCTCGATGAAAGGTCTTCCTTTTTAAGGATGTGGTTATGTCGTGGGTGAGATCATCGCAATCTGGGCTAGACAATGTTGGCGCGGGTTCTAATCCCGAAATGGGCGAAAATCGGGACCGATTTTCAAATTTTGAGGGACATCTCAATATGACATTCCGATCGATACATGGTCATTTCTATTGTTGTTCACGCTCACTGAAGCAAGTAAGCAACCAATTATGGGAAGGAATACTGATACGTTATGGCATACTTCGACTGAGCTGCATGTTCTTGGTGAAATTCACCTGCTTGCTCTCTTATTTGGCAGTATACGCTTCAAACACTCACCGAGCAATTATTGGATTGCCTACAAGACTTACTTCTGGACGATGCCACATTTCTGCTCATTGCTTGTAGACTCATTCGTACACGGCCTATGTTCTAATGTATCATGGAAGCTCTGACACCATCACGAACTTCGATACGTTATCCCCTCTAAATTAATCAGACATAACTGTTCAAGACGATCATCTACTGTATACAACTACGGCCACATGCATGCGACATATGTCGGGCGGCGTTGGCGGTGGGTATGCTGTTAAAATATTCACCTCCGTCAAAAACTGCCATAAACAGAAAGAATAGTAAAATATAGACAGACTTTGTTCTTATACACATCAGAAATATGGCATAAGCAGTATGTTATTGACAAATGTTTTTCCTTTGTTATGTAAACAAAAGCAAAAAACGTTACATAACCTGGCTTTTGTTTAGATCCGGATATGGTAAACATAAAGAGCGTTATTTGTTACTGTTTTCCTCATATGGAAATAATAAAGAGCGTTTATATAATTTGTGTGTGATTGACCAATAGCATTTCGCTGTGTTATGTAAACAGAAGCAAAACTTCTGTAACACGAGCAGGCTCTTGTTTACGAACACCATCGTACGTCTTGACGACAATATACTATTTACGCGCTTATTATGTTTGGCATATGAACAAAACTATATATATTTTAATATTCCTTCTGTTGATGGCGATTTGAACAAATATGAATAATTCTGCAACGAACGCCGCCCGTGCCTTTAAGAAACATGCAGAAGTCACATAACTGTTCCTGTTCATTCATTTCTTTTTTGCTGCAGAAAGGATACAATCACTCTTTTTAAATCTACAATATCCGGACGGTACTACCATAGGACGACGCTCTTTGGTGTCCATTCTGAGGATACTACCATAGGACGACGCTCTTTATTGTCCATTCTGAAGAAAAGCCGGTACCATGACCTGAATGTTTTTTTCTGTCGCATATAAAGTCCGTTTACGAGTAGGCCCCATTAGTTATCGACCTCACGGACTGGAATGTAACAAAAACGATCACAAGGACGTGGCAATAGGGGTGGGTGTCTAACCCAAAACTATGACCAACTTTTCAACAGTTGGACATTTCATGTCTCACACGACATACCACATATAGGTATAAATTGCTCTCGTTTGATTTTCTATCCAATAATTAGCAGGGAATTTGTTGCTTTTAGACCAACAGTATTTCTCTATATTTAATCAGTGATTTAATCAACATTTTGTTCTGAAATTGCTATCAGTTGGAAATTGTCCAACCTCAAAGAAGAGTGTCAGGTTGGAAATTTCAATAGTTGGAATGTTCCAACCCATTGGAAATGGATATACACATGCCCGCTGATAGAATTGTCAATATTCGGTTTAATTCTGATAATTTCGGTACAGGGTGGATAAAGTGCACGCCGCTTCCGATTCCAGTATTGTCAGTTTTTATTGTGTGATCGTGTGATCATAATAACTACTGCCGAGGGTTGCACAAAACTGCCCTCATATAATTTATAATATAGTAAACAACACTATATATATTATTGGACTGCATTGGGTAAGAGAATAAACTACTTCCCCAACGAATAAATGCGATGTTTTTAACGTTGACATCATAATCATGGTGTCGGTATCGATAGCGAGGTCGTGGTGTCAGCTTGCCGGAAATTACTACGAGTTGTATAGTTCACGTGACTTGCTCATGATATACCTTATAGATTCATGCACACAACAACGATGTTGGGTGACGTTCATATCAGAGTATCGTGACCAGCTACTGTAATTATCCAATCATTGTTGGTATTTGGACTCAACGCGTCTCTTTTCTTATTCCATTTCCAGTAAAGCTATGTTTGTAATTCAAGTTCCACGGTGGGCATTTGACAGCGTAACATGCACTATTTTATGCATTTAATATGTATTCCTGAATAATAATTAGAGCGTGCCAATGAACAAACTATAATAGGAGGTTCAGGCTGTCAGATATCGACGTCCAATGTCCGTCTCTTGTTTCAACAACCAAAAGGCAGATAATAAAGTGCATGGTCAATTATAGATCATGCCATGAATCTCTACTCTGGCTAACGCCCGTAGAGATCATATTCCCCCAGTACAAAACCTTGGAACTTTTTGAAGTTTTGACAGGGAACCTTATAAAGTTGAACAAATAACTCGGAGAATATATTTCTTAGTTATTATCTGTTCCTTAATAATGTACTTCACTGTTGATGAAGGTCCCAACTCGAAATTTCACGATTTAAGTGAATTTGTGAGCGATTTTACTTTGCGTCGCTTACAATTATGGAATATTGGCTGGGCAGCTAATTAAATGTTGCTTTGCGATATCGACTCACAAAAGTCACAGAGAAGTCTGCAATTTGGAGTTGGGACATTCGCCTCTAGTGGAATACATTTATGCGTTCATGAAAGTAGTTTATTCTATTACCCAATGCAGTCCAATAATATATAGTGTTGTTTACTATATAGATAATAACTAATTGATATATTGCCCGCGTTATTTGTTTCGACTTTATAAGGTTCCCTGTCAAAACTTCGAAAATTTACAAGGATTTGCATTGGTGAATATGATCTCTGACATTCATGGCATGATCTATGTCAAATATTGTCTTATTGAAGTTATTATGTGATCACTCAGATCCAAGAGACACTACCCCCACCAGTGACAGCCCTGCCACTACTGCATTGATTGTGTATGCACTACAGGGAAAACACTCTTATCACCTGGAATATTTAAACGACAACACATGAGTGGGATATGATCTCAGCTTTAATGCAACATTATAAGCTTGTCCTGCAGATAGCCCATACGCATGGAAACCAATTAAGCAGAGCCTTAGCTCTGACGAGAAGCCGAAGCAGAGAACGCCGAAGAAATACTTCTGTACAGCGCAGGCATGAGCATGGCCCGACGAGCAAGGTACGATTCGGAGCCGGCGCCCAAGAATTGCTATGAGGCGCCCTAAGCAATAAGCACACACGGCCCACAGGGAGAAGCCCAACGAGTGCGACGCAGGAATGGCAGTAGATACCACTGGACACCCCAACTCCCTATGGCTAAGCAACGGCGATGGGCGGGTAACACCACAGTTACCCCTGCAGGACGCACCAAAGCTGGATCAATGGCACTGATGACACAGCACCTGAAAGTGAAAACAAACAGCAGCAACGAGATTTAAACAAACAGGGCCATAGGCCCAAAATATGCATCACATAACAATGAAGATGGCGTGCCACTTCGGGACGCCGAACAAAGCGGGGCATGGAGCTCCAAGGGGTGGGGGGAGGGAGTGAGCGCGATACGTATAATTCCAAAGTGACTTGCTTTTTCCGTTACCGGAAGGAGGCAGCATTCCGGGCGGATGTAAAATGCGGACTTTAAGTTCGGCCGATACGGAACGGATCGTACCGAAAAACCGGAATGTCTGCCGGATGACAGGATCAAAGAACCACATAAATCACCCCGAACCTTATCGGCCCTGGGTGCATTATGTGATCACTCAGATCCAAGAGACACTACCCCCACCAGTGACAGCCCTGCCATTACTGCATTGATTGTGTGTGCACTACAGGGAAAACACTCTTATCACCTGGAATATTTAAACGACAACACATGAGTGGGGTATGATCTCAGCTTTAATGCAACATTATAAGCTTGTCCTGCAGATAGCCCATACGCATGGAAACCAATTAAGCAGAGCCTTAGCTCTGACGAGAAGCCGAAGCAGAGAACGCTGAAGAAATACTTCTGTACAGCGCAGGCATGAGCATGGCCCGACGAGCAAGGTACGATTCGGAGCCGGCGCCCAAGAATTGCTATGAGGCGCCCTAAGCAATAAGCACACACGGCAAACAGGGAGAAGCCCAACGAGTGCGACGCAGGAATGGCAGTAGAGACCACTGGACAGCCCAACTCCCTATGGCTAAGCAACGGCCTGGAATATTACACTCAGGCTACAGTTCGAGAGCACTCTCGAATAAGCATAAGATGACTGCGCAGTCATAAACATACTAAGCTACTATTGATAAGCCACCCATCAAGGTTACCAGACAGGTTATAACGCTATGGCGACACTACCACTACCACTATCTGCAGGACCGCCATAGAGTGCGCAGCACTCCCCCAAACCAGGAGCTCCATGCCCAATGACATCAATGAAACAGTTAAACCACCGGGAAAACCATAGTGTCAGATGCCAGGAAGGTCCCCAGGGCGCCCTGGAGACTATTCAAGTAGAGAGCGTTGCCGACGGGAGAGAGATGGAACCCATCTGAGGTTGCCGAACCTGGGGCGTCATGACCAGCAGCCAAATGTTAGGGTCGATGGTCTCCCAAGGAGTAGCAGCATTCCCAACCCACTTCAACCGACATTGGGTATCGTACACCCGCCAGGCAGATCCCCCACATTTAGCAGCCGCCCAACGAATTGTGCGCAGGTAACGCAAAAGGGGCTGGGCCGACGATTCAGGGTGAACGTCGAGGTACACCGAAACGAAAGTGAGAAAAGCATCGGTCCACGAGTCAACAGACGTTATTGGAGCAGCATGCCCGCTTGGCGCAACGCGGATTCGCCCGGAAGCAGAGACAACCAACTGACGGGGGTCAGCTTGTATGAATAGATGAGGCGGGTTCCTGCAGTTGATCCAAATTGATCAAATCGCCCCGGAAAATTTTGTCGCGAATAGACCGGGAAACGTGAGAGCCAAAACCGTCTGCCGCCGTAGGAATCGGCAAGGGGCGTCCCAATGGGAGACCAGTGAGGATCGTAAGCTAAATAAGGGATTATCCGGATCAGTTCTGTCTCTTGCCGGAGCGTTCGGTCGGTGAATCACAGAAGCCACACGGGAATCCTCGCGGCGGCGGAGAGAAGTGGAGCTGTCGTCGGAACTGCTGCGTCGACGTGTCGACAAAGGAGACGCTGATGGTGACCTGGATTCATAGCGCGGAAACTTGGGACGCGGAGAACCATCCTGTCGGCGACGAGACTGACGACTGGGCTGACGACGAGGCTGACGAACAGGATCGCGGCCGCGTGAATGTGAAACCCGGCCGCGGGAGGCGCGGCGTCCCCGGCCAGAGCCACGGGCAGGCCTGCCGCGCGAATGCTGTCCACTGACACGCACCCGTGAATCAGCCACAGATGACACACTTGCCGAAACCCGAGAAGAAGGCCTAACACGGTCACTGGAAGCAGGACCAGCACGAGACGAACTGGCAGATGCATCATGGAGATTGCTACGAGACGAACGGGCGCGGGCCCGACCGCGAGATCCCGTACGAACCATATGAGAACTTTTTTTAGTGCCACCGAACGACAAACACTGAAACAGGGAAACACGTGCGCGACCCACGAAAATAGGTAACGCCGACGGAACAGGACGCAGACAGAACGCACAAGGAACAAGATGATCGACGAATAAATGAAGGCTGGTGAAGAAACACGGTGACGGATGGAAACAGATAGGAATTGACGACACACAACCGAGCGCGATACGTATAATTCCAAAGTGACTTGCTTTTTCCGTTACCGGAAGGAGGCAGCATTCCGGGCGGATGTAAAATGCGGACTTTAAGTTCGGCCGATACGGAACGGATCGTACCGAAAAACCGGAATGTCTGCCGGATGACAGGATCAAAGAACCACATAAATCACCCCGAACCTTATCGGCCCTGGGTGCATTATACTCGTTTTCTAAGTAGAACTGGTGGATTACTTTGTGGACTTTTGCGATCCCCGCGTCATACACATTATTGTGATTGCATATATTTTTTTTTGTCCAATATGGTATCGGGGGTTGGGGGCGTACACCAATATTTTTCCCCAATAATTTGACCACATTAGTTGTTGGAAATTTCAGACTAAATATAGGTTGAAATGGTGCTGGATAGTTTGATTTTCGAACCAGTATATCATGTGAATTTTTTTTTTATACCAACAGTGTAGCATATATTATTACTTTCGGTTAAAAGGTTGAAGTAAACTGGCTATCATTTAGAAAATTTCCAACAGTTGAAAATGTTGAACCACAAGTTAGTAGCACAAGGGGCAAATGAATTAATGGAATTTAACGGAAATGTCGGTCTTGTTCATCGTGTGTTGGGGTGCAGTTGGAAATTCCAAGGTGTACAGTTGGACCCCCCACACCCCCCCCCCCCCCATGGAGACCATCTAGCCACGTTCATAATTGGTGACAATTTGGACCATGGACAATTCCGCTCGATTTTGTCACACCCCGGTCCGGCTTTATGGGTCAAAATAAACATAACTAAATATGTGAAATACTTTTATATATACGGACTTCGTATGCCACATGACAACTTATTCAACTCAAATATAGGATCTATCGACTTTGAATTAAGGGGCTTTTTTTTCATTTGCACGCAGAGAGCGTTCAGTGTTATTCTTTATATGATATGGTAATAATAAACAGTGTTTGTCTCCCAAGATTCTATGTGGAAAATTGAGAACAAGTTCTGACTGATTTGGAGGACATGCATAGATCCGCTCGGCACTGACTTATAGCTCCCGTAATGACAGTCATCCTGGCGGCTACGTGCGCTGTCGCGTGTATTCCGTGACAGTCTATCCTTTTAGCGTCCTCGACAATCAATTGCATCCCTAATATTCATTGGAAGGTAATCCCTTTCGCTTACTGCTTGCTTGTCACCCAAATTAGCTACGCTGCGTCTTATTTCTTTCCTAAAACGTACCAAAATATAAGACTGTTTTAACCAAAGCATCTGAGCGTGGGAACATCGCGCAGGGACACTAACTCGATTTCTGTCAGCTTAGACATAGCCTTTGATGAAGTCTGAACAATAGAATCAATCACCAAACAGAATTATCCAATATAGCCGAGTTTCTCTGAACTCGAACTACGCTTCCCATATAGCTACTTGGTGGACACTTCACCAAGAACGCAAAACGTTAAAAGTTAATACACATGAAGGTAAAGTGTGTATCCGACATGTCACAACATAGTTAGAGAGGTTTCGCAATTCACGGATAGAGTTACAACTACGTTTAGCTATTCATGTATAGTTCAATTAATGTATAAGGGCCAGGGGGTATCGGGAATACATTTACAGACACTAAGCGCCAAAACAATAACCCAGCCTTTGGGTACCCACCACCCCATTCTTGGAAGGAACAATAATTGTTTTTATATTCTCAGATAAAAACATCCTGTAATGCGAACTTCAGTAGACACGCAATATGAATGAATCCAGACAAAATTGTAGAGTTCGTTAATGTAGCATGCACGGTATACACACACAAACATTTCCAAATGAAACCTCATCAATATTCATACTTCCACATACAAATCTTCTACGACTTTGATACGCGGCCTCCAAAATATCTGGTGTGAACATACTGCCCAATGTGATGGTGTCGCCCAAAAGGGTTTTCTTTTCATGCAGCATATTGTCTAATTTGACAGGTTTATGTTAGTGAAAATTATAAGATTTGGACACAAGTCTAAACTTTGTGACTGGTTCCGGGTTGTTCTTTTTAAATTTCCGCTAAGGAATGAAAACTTCCGGAATCGCATCAACATGGTCAGTTTCCCCCCGAGTGTCCCACTGTTCTCAGGAAAAAAAGAACCATCATGGAGAGGTGGGTTGGGTGCTGTCATACCTCAGGTAAAGTATTATTCACTCATAAAATGTGGACTTATCGTGAATAAGGGTCTTTATCTGAGATATGACCAAATTGGATTAATCTTATTCCAAAGCTTACTACAGGAAGGCAAGATGCTGATGATTACAATGTAACCATTGTCACATTCACAAAGCCCAAAATTAAAAATTAAAATTAAAAACACTACACAGTTCACAAAAAGATAAACTTGTTTAGTGTAACCGAAGAAAGTGACAGAGCTCTATGGTAAGAAGTTCATTGATCCCGAGGAAACAGATCAACCTGAACGTTCCGTAAATAATACTTGATGAAAGTAGCTGGGTAGGACCAGTCTGCTGCCGTCAGAATGCTCGAGAACGAGCACCCTGGTAAAGACCCCATGAACTTCCAACTGATCTAGTTGAATGACCTGAACATGAAGGAGGAACTGAATATGCTAAAGCACATGTCTTTCGAATAATCTGCACGATCCATTTAGAAATTGTCTGATACGTCACTGGAGAATTCGGTTTGGTTACTAGTATACTCAACAATAACATATCTGGACGATACGTATGCAGACGATACGTATTAATATTGATTTTCGTTCAACGACATTTCATTTTTCAGAATTGCATGGAAATAACATCGTACTCAAATCTGCATCCGACGTTCGCGAGCACACAACCGTCCCTTTCCAAAGTGTCGCAATCAATCGTTGCTGTGATGCGCTTCTACAAGTGGAAATCATACACAGCTATCGTCGGCCGATCATTCCCGAACGAAACATTCGACTACTTACGGAAATTGTCAGACGAGAACGACATCGGTGTTAATGACGTTGTTTACTTTGAAGAGCCATATTATCCGAATGCCCGTATGCCCGGAATCATAGACAGGACGTTAAAGAACACACGTAGTAAGTATACCCGATATATAAAGACTATTTTTCATTTCTTCAATGTGCTTAATTCGGTGTGCGCGAACAAATTCTCATTTCTCATCGAACCGGTCAGGTGTCAATCGGAGCTAATAAAGATCGTTCTCAGCCATGTTGTTTTGAACTGGTCTTCTGCGATGCCCGTATCATACATACAGTAATGCCCTAAAAATCGACTCCTTTTTTTCAGGATTTGGTTGGAAATATGGCTTGTTGCCATTCATTGGAAAGCTCTCAGTGAGAGCTTTCAGATGAATGTGAACAAGCCATATTTCCAACTAAATCCTGAAAATTACCTATAAGTCTGCTGTGTTTAAGGAAACCGTTATTTAGGGCATTACTGTATCATGGTGAATGAAATAATTTTTTTCCCGGGCAAGCTGAAAATTGACACAGGTAATTTTGCCAATTTAGTGTCAAATCAGAGGGCGCATCATTTTATTGTTCCTATGATAGTATAATTCTCGGGCGGTGGTATAATACACGTACTCGTATGATCATTGCTAGCACCCAAAAGAACACGGGCACACATAAATTGTCACATACCACAAAGGAAATGGTACAATTCCATCTGTTTCCGTGGCAGATGTGATATATCTTCAGCAGTGACCTTTGTCAATCGAATAAAACAGAGATATATACGTCATAGACCATTTAAGCGGAAGTATGCGACCAGGCGGCCCATTGATTTCCGTATTTTCTGCTATTCAGCCGACAAATCACAATTGATTGATATGTCAGAATGACTCCACATGGACCAAGCAACCGAGCTGTGAGACAATTAGACACCGAATGGGTCTCGTGGGTGCTCTTTAACAGAATGATCTGATTGCTCGTGCACATTACACGTGTTTTGCAGGAAACCAATAGCCTTATCTCGCCCCATTTTGCTTATGAAGATCCATTACGATCTATGAATTGAATCATCTGGGGACACCAAATTCGGTTTGAATACCTTATCGACTGCTCATAAATAATTGCAGAACGACCTTAACCCTTTCATGGCGGGAGCTGCACTGGTGCAGCCTTAAAGATTCTGTGCCAGTGCATTTTCTTATATGTGCGAGTCTCCCATAGGGAGCCTCGCATATATAAGAGAATGCACTGGTTTACAAGGTCATGGTAAATATTGTTTGGCCATTGTAACCTCTTATATATGCGAGGCATGGTGAGACTCGCATATATAAGAGAATGCATTGGCACAGGGTTTCGCAAACATTCAGGAAGCTTCAGTCATGGAAGAGTTAAGGGGCGCTGGTATGACTGCACGATGGAACACATTTCAATTTAGAACAATTTAGGTATATTGCTTCTCTCTCATCGCTGAAGAAAATAAGATAAAATGTTCATATAACGGTTGAATTTCAAACAAATATAATTTATACAAATATTTTCACGATTGTCAGCCATAAATATAATTTTTTTACTTGACGACATCATATCGCGACGTTGTCAGATAAATAGTGCCCATAGGACTAGATCTTACCCTCAGAACCAGCCATTCTATAAACCCTACTCATACAATAGTGACCCCGACAGGACAAATTGACAAATGTACCATGCTCCTTATCGATTTCGCAGTCGGGTGCATCCCGCATATGATAGCAGTATACATACGTAAGTTAGTTACTTTAACGTTACCTATTTCCGTGGTACCACGTGACTTCCGATGACGTCGTACTGGTCACTTCCTGTTTCGATGACTCGTGTTGTGTGTAGGTATACGTATAAAGGTGATGATGAAGATTAAGACAATTATGGCTCATCACAATATAATGTAACTCTCACTAGCTATGTGTTCGATAGCCTGATATAAACAGAAGGGAATCCCATTAAATCGCAATTCCTTCCGCGACGACCATTCCAGTAAACACCACCATATAGCTAAGAAAAGCATAATAATATTCGGTCACTTGGCTAATTTCACGCTGTGTTGACAGTATAGAGATCACGACGACTAATTAAACACTAAACGCGTCTATAAAGGGCCCATAATTGACCAACATTTCCTAACAAGTGGAATAGAATGTTTATGGAATATTTCCACAATTAGCATTCGAATTGTTATTCGAAAAAACGAAAACGAAAGGCGATATCAGATTCTGTCAAATCGTAAAACTTTTTTAAAGCGAAATGTGCACAGTGACGTCATATATACTGCGGTGTTTGCCGGGGAATAACTATTAATAGCGGTGTGTCTAGGAAGGGTGTTGTAAATTTTCAGATTATATAACCCGTAGCTAGTTAACACTTCCATGACTGGAGCTTCTTGAAATTTTTGCGAAAGCCCTGTGCCAATGCATTAATAAGAGAATGCATTGGCCTAACAATATATTCAATATATGAACTTTTAACCAGCGCATTCTCTAATATATGCGAGACTCAATATTGGAGACTCGCATATATAAGAGAATGCACTGGTCAATGATCTTCAATGCTGCACCAGCGCTGCTACCGTCATGAAAGGTTAAATAGTCTGGATTTGACTCAGACTGGTCTTGTTCTCTTTCAGTTTATGTATTTCTCGGTGACTATCACGCACTGATTGACTTTGTTCGTGGGTTGCAAACTAAAGGATTGACGGATACTGGTGATTATGCCGTCATATCAATGGAAGATCGAAATACGAAAATTGAGGACATGGAGCATTCATACTTCCGAAGAAGTAAGTATACGGGGTTATTAGGTACGTGTTAGGTGTATATGTGTGTTGTATGTATTGATATGGGACTCCTCCTGCGAAGATCCACGCAAGGGAGACCAGAATAAATTCCCTAAATCTAGGAAACTCTATTTCAATATTCTCCGAAGATTACTTCCGAGTGGTACATGTAGCTCCAGTTTTCTATCTGTTGAACAATTTTCTACGAAATATTCCCTATATATGATGACATGGACGCTTTTTCTATATAGAGGCATTCCGTGTCTAGTGTCTATACATTTTGATTGGCGGTGTGGAAAACTGTTCAACTAAGTACACGCCAAACATAATCCCACCTTTAATTGTCTGCGACCATTCGGCGCGGATTACCATTCCAAAATATACACACTACATGCACGTCACAAGAAGAGTTGATTGCTATATAGGACAATGGCAACTACAAATTTACATTTCCTGACACCAGCAATCAAAACTAGCCATAGTCTGATAGCAGTGCTACAGTGCTACTCTCCGTCCACACTTATCAAATATACCCCACCTGATCCGGCACAATAAAACCACTACATTGTACTTGTACATATCATATACCAGAAAATAATAAAACCGAACCTACGAAAACAATCATGGGAGGTGTCGATTATCAGACATCCACTTTAAAAGAAACCGTTTCATCCGGTTTCGAATTATGATCGGGCGATCAAACGATCACTCGCGGTGAAGAGCGTTTATGGTTTCTTTATCCGTTAATGACGCATAATAAAGAATGTTAAACACTATTTCTTCTAACATATTCTTGTCGGGAGTGTGTAAATGTGTGTTACGAAAAAGGTCATTGGAAATAATTTTAATGTTTTATTTGCGCATACGTCGGGAAATTGTGACTAATATGGTGTCAAATCTAGCGATGATCCGATGATCGATATCGGCACATTATTGGGTAATCGGCATCGATATATCTTGTATATACTCTCCGTTGCCTGGAATGCCTATCATAATTTATATGCAGACCTTTTTCGTTTGATGTCCGATAACTTTAAACATGCACGTGCAGCTATATCACTATAAAATGGTAAAATAATTGTTCACGGTTCTTATAACTAGTTAAATTACAGTTCGACTATACAAACTAAAGAGCCAATGTTAACCACATCGTCATCGGTCAGAAATTACATAACTACGCACAAAAAAAGCAACTGGTCGTTTTCCCATATCAGTTCACCACCAGTAAGATCAGATGCAGCTTAACCCTTTACCCAACAAACCGGCCAAAACCGGCCAAATAAAGCTTCAACAGCCTAAAATATCTTCGGTCTGTCTCAATAGAACCATACAAATATGGATATCATTGGAACCGGCTCCTTGACCACATTGTGATAGTTACAGTTATGCCCTGTGCCAATGCATTCTCTTATATATGCGAGTCGACCATAGGTCGCCTCGCATATATAAGAGAATGCATTGGCCTAAAAAAAATCTTTTTTTAACACTTTTTACCATTTTTTCTTACATTATTTAACAATTTTATAATTTTTAATGTGTTAAGCCAATGCATTCTCTTATATATGCGAGGCGACCTATGGTAACCACAAAACTTATCCTGCAAATATTCTCGTCGTTGTAGTGCTTGAAGAAGAAGGGAGTATGATGAAAAAATTTGAAGCATTCAGATCTGTTCTGTTGCTCTCCCCAAGAACGCCCACAAACGATACTGCGTGGGATCATTTCCAGAACTCAGTCATGGAAAGAAATTATGAGCCACCGATAAAACTCTTGAGACTGCCAGCGAAATACAAGGTATGGTTTTATAACAATATAACGTTAGCTATGAGTAACATTACAAGTACGCATAACTTATAAGGTTTGTTACTGTTGCTGGAAAATTTTAATATGTCTAATGTTTATCGATTCGTATACTGGCATATTTGCATGCCGGCAATCCGTCGTATATGGAATCATCAGTTAAATGCATCGCGCAAAGAACGCGAGTTGCTATATTTATCCTAATATGGTAATATTAAGAGCGTTTGTGTGGAAAGTTGAACATTACTTATGAATCTGTCATAATTAGGAGATCGAATCCGCAGATAAGTAATTCCTGTAATTTTATCTGAACATTTCCCACCAATGAATATAAATTATTCTGCACTTGTATTATATTTTTGTCTGTCTGCTTAATTTTCATGAGCCTCCCCCATCAAAATGAATAATATACATTTCAATTTACTTTATAACTGGCTGGGAGAATCAATTTAGTAAAGAAAGGGCTAATTTTATGCTCATGAGTAGCATTACAGGTACACAATGCCTGCACGGGGGGGGGGGGGGGGTCCAAGCTCCATGCAGAGTTCAGTCCCCTGTTACACAGGACTTACCGCTGCCAGCACATGTATATATGCAGAATGAGAGGAAATAACTCATTATTTAATTTGATACTCTTGTAGGTTAAAAATTTATTCTGCATTACTCTGAGAAACTGAACTGTCCATATCCATTTGAAAATTGTCTAAATCAAGCCAGAATAAATTGTAACTGACAAAACACTTGAATCAAAAATGTAATATTTAACTAAGAAAATACACATTCCGGCAGCGTTCAGACATAGCGTAGCGAGGGGACTGAACTCTGTTTTGCAGCTTGGGTGGGGTCATGTTAAATAAAATACATTTTATTAAAGTCTGTCAAACAGTTATCAGCAACGAGTTGATGTGAAAATAGATTGACTACGTTTTTGTAACTCTATAATATCGAAACCATTATTATGTAGACATTACTGTTACATTGGTATTACCGATCGAAGTCCAATAAGATATGCCAAAGTTTAATCGAAACTTGACGGTAAACATTGGAAAAGGTAAACAAAAATGAAATATATTCTGAATATTATATTTAGAATGAACTATTTTAACTTTCTACGCGATTATAAATGAGTGTTGACACATCACTGTAACAGTTTTGTTTACCCAACAACGTGCACATTTCGATGTTGGAAAATTACCAATAATTAATATAAGAACAAAGTTTATCTTTCTCCATGTTATTCTTAGAGGTTATATTTTCACATATAGACATTTATAAATGTTTCACATCTAGCCACTGCTAGTGTTTTTGGGTTCCTTTAAATTTGTTTTCTTTGCGAACAGAAGATGAAAGCCAGGATGCCTATAAATGCAGCCTACATTTACGATGCAGTGACAATCATAGCTCGAGCAATCGTCGAGGTAATAGATGATGGTGGTGATGTTAACAACGGGATGTTACTCTACGCGAAGATGTTGAATCGAAGTTATCCTAGTGAGTAACATAAAACTGCCATCATAAATAATAATACATTTTTGAGCCTCATAACAATACTCGAATTGGTCGACAGACATTGATAACTCTAGCAGAGGTGTCATTTATAGGATATACCAGCACAATTCCCACTTTGAAGGCTATCTAGATTGTAGTAATGGAACGACCAAATAACATTATGTTTAATTCCGAACGTGCAACCACAAACTCCCAATTGATGGGGGCAGATGGCAAGACATCGATATCGAAGATCGTATTTGCACGCTATGCTCTTCACCAAGCGTTGTCGATGAATTCCAGTACTTGTTTAAGTGTGAACAAAATAATGTACTTAGAATCCGCCTTCTGGCGAAAGAGAATTCACAGAAAGGGCAAAATATTATAGCCATGAGCGAATTGCTAAATACAAAAGACAAACAGCTATATCGCCAGCTATGTATATTAATACGACATATTATAAAGGAATTTAATTAGATTAGGAAGGTATATTATCCTTTGGTGCAATGATATTATAAAAGTGTATTCTATAGCGATGTTATATCAAAATGTATGCATTTAAAAGATCACGTTTATGTTCTAGATGACCCACGTTGACCACATGTATATATATATGTGTGTATGTAAATAGTGTACGCATACCCTTATCTCCATATATTTATTAAGGGAATGAGAAATAAATGAACTAAATTGAATTGAAAGATGCATGATCAGGCCTTATATACAATTGTGTGCATTAAACATAATAATGCACAAGAACGGTTAAATATTATCCGCATTATTTGCGACTGCGATTTTAAGTTCTGAAAAGCTTTTTCGAAAAGATTACTCTTTAGGCCGGATTTGAAGTCTTTAAAATGGCAGAGGGAATTTTAATTATCCGGGAAACGGTGCCATAAGATAGGACTTGCAACAGTTTTTTCCCACGAAATGGGCACGATCTCCACCTGTAACAAAACTGCCTGTTTCGCCATAAATGTGATTTGAACTGGTTGATCATAGACCCGAATTGCCAGGAACATAACGTAATACTAAACTCGGTAGATGTGCTCTTCCATTGCCAGCCAGGTGCAGTTGCTTAAAGAATCTATACTAAATCATCATTGATGAGTAGATATCCATAAGAACTGTTCAGATAATAAGTTCAACAGAACAATCGTTTGTTGAACATACTATCTAAACATTTCCCTCAATAAATAGGACACCATCTGTACTTTTATTTATCTGTCGTCTGCTCATATTAACTGTAGGTCCATGCAAATCAATAATAGACGATTCCTATGTGCACTTTTTAACTGACTGGGGAATCCATTCAGTACAGAACGGGTTAATTTGTGAGTTGTAATGAAATAATATAATTTAACCAGGGACGCGACTATAGAGGGCCTCAGAGGAAGGGGCGGGGTGGGTACACAATTTAGATTATCACCCCCTTGTAGACCAAAATTTCCAACGCAGCGAAACTTCATTTTCAACACCCCATCAGAGGGGATTTCCCAACTGATATTTCCAGATATTGGCTGGAAGCTCTGACTGTGGGAACAATTTCCAACTTAACTGCTGTATATGCAGACATAAGCTTTCCAACTAATGAACATTTTTGTTATCACAGATGTGGGCGTGAGAATCCAACTTTTAGGACTTCAACAGAAAACTACATACTTTAAACATCAACAGAAAAGAACATACTTTAAACAGTTATATGCTGCAGTTTAGAAAATTCAAATCTATTCTGAAGCGTGTCCGTCTGATGTATTTAAGCATGGATACATTTGGGTTATCATTGCGTTAGTTCAACAGATTTTAAGCCCAGGTGTAAACATAACATTCACTTACTTGGAAAACGTGTGGTGTATGTGGTTTATACTGGACGAAACTCACTAGCCAGGTTATATATAGGTAGTCGGCACTCACATTGAGAGCAGTGCTCTGAGATCATCCAGTGAGGCGACCACGCGTGTCGCTATTGCAGATGCTCTGAATACTATACCGTTAGTCCTCATCCAAACAAACTATCTGGATAAACAACCCAAATGTGGCGAATACCATGGCTACTACTGCTACAGTTGTCTCAATAGTGAACATGTGGACACATAATTCTCGGACCTGACAATGTGAATGATACAACACATATAAATCTCAGAGCACAATGGGTGCATTTCAAATGTTCCTATATTTGGGCACTGGTATGTGTATTTTTAGGTATCAAGGGCTATGAGATGTATCTCGACGGACATGGTAGTGCTGAAGAGAATTACACGGTGCTTACGCTACACAAAAAGGGAGACAACTACACCATGAAACCGTGTGGGAACTTCTGGAGAGTAGACAATACGACAAACAACAAGGTGGGTGCCACGAATAGATGCAAGTGCATGCACATATGAAACCACATGCGCTCAAAACGCCACATAAACGCCACGTCAAATCAAACCGCGTCCAGTAAATCAAGTAATACTTAAGAAATAAAATAAAAAGTAGAATTTGACCACAAAGAAACTGATTGTAGGACGATGCGAAGCGGAGTCCTACAATCAGTTTGGGAGTTGACATTGTAGGGACAGACGTGCAACCTGCTAAATAATAGCCCTGGTTTTATCTCTGCGTATGATTTCCCATCAAACAGTTCTTCTCTTCGAACTGTAACGTCAAATATGACGTCACTGTTGAACGGCGACCCCTTTCGTTGCCTCTCTGGCAATATTTTGCAGATACGAATTATTTTTTTTCTAAAACTCAGTACCAATAGGTAGCAGTTATATGTCCGTTTCATGATAATAACCAATTCACGTTTGGTTTGAATGATGAGCGTTCTGAAAGTTTGAGGCATTGGCAGTATTGTGCCACTTTTTTTGTGGTACCACAAGATTATACCACGTTTTTGTGGTACAATTCAGAATATCTAGAATTGTACCGGTACCACAAAACGACGTGCATGTATACATGGCTACTGACCAATCAGGACGGGTCTTGTATGCAGGTTTGGGCAAGGTCGTATTACGAATAACATTTCACTCTTGTCACGTTCCTTTAACAAAATATGCCTACACTACTTACATATATGTTCCAGAGAGACTAGTTGAAGTCATAGAATTATCACCTGAAGCGGACAAACGGGTATTTTTCTTCGGTATGGGACTATTAAAGGGCCTTTGGCCGTGTTCGACTATTTCTGATATCTTAAAATAAAGAGCACCTGGACGTGAGTCGCTCTCCGTGAAGGAGATGCGGTCGCCTATAATACGGACTATATTAGTGTGCATTGCCGATTTTGGCTGAACAATTCTTTGACAATTGTTGCACAAACTTGTTTCCAAATAGAGTACGGTATCTTAGTCTGACTACTGCATGAGTGATATTTTTTGTGCCACACATATGCATATAGAATGCTGGAATGCTTGTACTGTCGATGCTTGATGTGAATGGTTTGTTATAATTTAAAAGCTCATGGATACTGTTCTCTTCTCCAGACGTTCCACTTGACTAGTTCTGTTTGGTGGCCTTCTGGTCACCCACCGCTCAGCGAACCACCTTGCGGATTCGACGGCGAAAAATGTGAAACAGGTATGTTGTATAGTGCCCATAGAATATGGTATTGAACAGCCGTACCAAGTTCGTCGTCACCCCTACCCAGGTGGTCGTACTAATTTGCCATGTTGTTGGTGGGTTTTGATTTAGCTATGGATGTTTGGTGGACCAAAGCTATGCTGTTCAGAAAAGAGTGCCGTCAGTTTTCGGAAGTTGTCGCTTTACATGTAGTTCGGTTGAATTCGAAGCAAGAACACATCTATTTATTAGCTATTTAATAATTTGTGTGTTGGTTTTTACATCCGTATCCCAATCAAGATGGCTATTCTGAATATTTTACAAACACCAAAAAAGTCATCATTAACTTATTTTTACAAAATATATGTTAATTGGATGTTATATACAGAATCCTCTTTTCCTCTAACCGTTCAGATTAATTACCCAAATATCGCGAAAATAACAATTTGAGAAATACAACGGTACTTGTTCCTATAACATCACCCCTTTGCCCCAAACAGCACCGTAGCTAAATAGGCCAACCAACATCATAATACACCTCAGGACCACTTAAACATGGGTGGTCTTATATTTCAAATGCAGTATATATTACTAACAGGGTTCAAATAGTTCTGAAATTGGTTTATGGGTACACGGGTACGCAGATATTAGTGCTATGGCACGCGGGTTGTTCAGCACAACCCGTAACAAGTCCAAAACCTCCATGGCATTCATGCGTTATTGAGCTCACTTGACAGTCTCGACGTGCCTCTCATTTCAAAAGATGTTTCAATTAGCTCACTGTTTCAGCAGCGACGTGCGTCGAGTTTCATTGGCTTCAGAAGTAATGAGTCAACAAAAGTAAGCAAATCAGTGTTATGGCATCTCTTCTTGTCTCAAAGACTCACACCGTTGAGCAACACGACGCTATTTAAATCGCGCCAAAGAGACGATATTTGATCAGTTTGGGTACCCTATTACAGTACTCAAATAACAGCTTACCTAATCTAGGTACCCCAGTACCCAAAGCGGTTAGATAGCGAGAAATTCGGGCCGCAAGTATTGCTGTATTCTGAAGTGTAGTGACGCATAAAAACTGTTTCAATATACGTTCTTTTTATCAACACCACGTGATCTGGTATAGTTAGCGTTATCCGGGTTAAGTTTGTATTGAGACCTCACATGGAAAAACGGCACGATGTGTGTGAACAATTTTCTCGCTCGTTTCCGCTTGAGTGGATCTTCACTCGATTATCATATTGTAATATCATTCTATCAACGACTTACGTTGATCGTCGGTTGAAGCCGAAGAATCTGATCGGATATATAAGTATTGTACTGCTACAACGTCGATCGTTTCAAGTGCTCCTGTGTACACTGTGTCGACTCTATTGTTAACCAGAAACGATAATACGTATATGATCTTATACGGGTTAAGTGTGACGTGTACATTGGTTGTATACTTATCGATTTGAACGTCTCCCCAATATAATGTGCTACGTCCTGAGTTAGATATTCACATGAAGCATCATACGAACTTCTATATAGATACAAATATTGTTGAGTATGTGGATTTTTACCACTGTAAATAGTAAATTATATCACGCCTATATATAATTTGTTCCCATTCGCCGCGATAATTTCCAAAGTTGCACTTTTAGCACAAACTATATATTTTTAAATAATCCGTCCACTTTGTTGTCAATCAACATTGTTGGCATTGTTAAATAGCGAACATTGCGTTCTTATTTTTGTTCTCCAAACACTTATAGACGTTGGTGAGCTTACATACATATTATATTATTATGTTTTTATAGATTGGAAGATACCGACAATCTGCGCTGCGACGGCCTTGGCTGTCATCTGTATTGCTTTCTTCTTCGGTAGGTGAGTGTACTCGAACGGTGGCACATTCTTAACCCTTTATTTACTGAATAGATTCCCCCACCCAGTTATAAAAGTATACATTGGAATGGTCTATTATTCAGCGGAATGAATGTTCATGAAACATAGACAGACGAACAGATAATACAAATGCAGAAGGATTCATATTCATTGGTAGGAAATGTTCAGACAATGAGTTCAACGAACGGTCTATATATGGTCGTTTTAAATTTATTATCTGAACATTCCCCAAGGGTACTACTCGTCGATGAGTATTTTATTAAAGAGAGGATTAAGATGGATAAAGAGCTTCCCCGAATCTTCGGAAACTATTCAGGCTATAAAACACAGAGAGACCAGTTGCCAGACGCTTAGTCCTCGAGATACAACATTCCTAACTGTTCTCACAAACTTGGACATAAATGTGGCTTTTTAAAAAAGAACGTTACACTGCTTAGATGTAATGTGTGTATGCTTTTCGATTGGAAATTCATCTTTGTTAGTGAGATATGGTATGTTTTTTTGTATATATTGGACATAGTATTGCAAACGTCCCCTCAAATAGTTTCTTAGAAGTTGCAACGGCGAGATGCAGAAAGCTTGTGTATTATACTGACGCGTGTATCCCCGGCATATACTCAAGCAATGCATACGTGAAGTATATTGCGTATGTATTGTGCCATTGGCATGTATCCACAGTCTCCTGTTGCGTACTTTATGGCGTGATCTTTTGTTAGGATCATAATTTGCGATCCTTGGGGGTGTTATACTGACATTGAGATTAACGGTTTATATCGCCGCGTCGATGTTGCTGTTGGGTCACATGTCATGAAGGTTGGTCAATGGCGGAAATAGACGCTCTTTTCTTTTTGAATTTTGCATCATTATACTGTCAAAGAGAACGCATCCATTACAATTACATAGCCACGGCGTGCAGGCCTACACGAAGATGAGTGTGTATGTTATCATGCAACTGATGCGGACGACATATCACCTAAAAACGTGAAACAAGGATATACCGACAATGTCTTGTTACAAAAGAACGAACGTGTTTTGCTTGTGTATATCCACTGAATACACATGTGTATAATACATACGCTTCGTTCATCTCGCCGTTGTTCTTATTGGAAGTGGCACAGAGAAGAGCATTTTTAATGATCTAGTCTCTCTCCGTAAATAAAATGTTATCAACATTTAGGGGTCTATAATATTTCAAATCTAAGTTGGATATGTAAGACACTGTAGCTCAACTTGGGGATGAGTTAATGTTTTGCTGAGCAATAAATAGAATGATAACGAAGGACAGCCAAAAAGTTTAGGTCAAGGGTTTGTATTGTGTAGATAAATTTATTTCCATTTCAAAACAGTTCACCAATAAATGTGGGCTGCAGGGTGTGCCGATTGACACATGTGAAATCACAGTTGGCTGCCAGTGGTCATGTTTTTAAACAAATTTCGGGAAAATGGATAGATCCCATCTATAGGTCATACGGATATTCGGGGTTTGGTGATGGTTGGATGATGGGTGTGGCCTGTAGGAAGTGCCGAAGGATTTAGTCATGCAAAGAGTATATATAAATCATATCATTGGCTCCCATCTAGAGGTCACCCCGAACATCCATATGAAGTTTGGTGATGATCGGATGTGGCCTGTAAGGTGTGCAAAAGAAAATTGCGCACACGAACCCAAGGACGACGGACGCCAACCCATGACAATAGCGCACACTTGACTTTGTCAAGTTGAGGTAAAAATAGTACTGTCAGCAACAACCAACCAATAGGCTATGATTTGACAAACAAGAAACTGCATCACACGATCGCCACCATAACAATCACATGCATGTTCATGTTGTTTCATTCGGTGGGAATCGCATCTCAAACTCAGTGTCATCAAATATTGACTTAGAAGGTATTCACAATTCTCTAAACTTGTAATTTACATGTATGTACACATTTTATAGTATTGACCCTAGCTTGGCGTATCTTTTGTCGCATACGAGATTTAGTCTGCTGTACATTAATATGCGCAATTTTGATGTGATATATTGACCCTTCTTGTCAACAGACATTATCTATACGAGAAGAAACTTGAGATGCTGCTGTGGAAGATTGATAAAAAGGACTTATTTGCCGAAAGTATAGATGGTGTCATACCACCGACGCGGCCCAAGGTAACCTTCAAACTGGTATGCATGCTTTAGTATTTATTAACCTGTATAGGTTGTGTTCAGTCTGCGACATGGCACAGGTGACTCATCTGGTAAGGCGCACAGTGCGCCAAGCAAGTCGCCACATAAGGCGTCCAGCAATGGCGGAGTGGGTCGATTCCCCACAACGCGCAAATTTTTCGTCATCACATTCAGGAGGGTAACATCATTCGCGTGTATCTGTTTGGTTACTGAGTGGTGTTTGGATGCATGTGTGCATACGCCATATAACTTAGTCGCGGCCATATTGTATCCATCCAGCCCCATTCCGTTTTTTTAGTGCTACAGGTCAAAGTTCTAGAGTAGCATTTCATATATGGAATTCATGAATATCCAAAAGCTCCATATATCGAATGCAACTACAGAACTTTGACTTGTAGCACTAAATAAACGGAACTGTCTGGATGGATCCAATATGGTCGCGACTAAGTTATATGACGTACTGTGGTGATATCCCGTGGGGATTGTCCCTCCTCCAATAAAGCTGAACTGGCATGGCGTAGCTGCTGAAACAGCTATTGGCCACCATAAATAAAATATCAGTTGCTATACAGTAATGTAGTTCGTCCTAAACTCAAGTCATTGAACATGCATGTTAACGTCTTCTAAAATTTAAATTAGCTTCTCAGTTAAGTTGTTTATATATTTTGATTATGAGGTCTCTTGATCTGTGTGTTTTCAATTATTGATGTTTTACTTACTGATTGGCTGAAATGGTTTACAACAATTATGATTGGCGTGTGATGCACGACGACTACTATAATTTATATTAGCATTATTACTCACCAAGCCTGAGTTTAGTGTGCCTGTCATTTGAAGAATGGGGTCCCCAGAGGGTTAATTTAGTGACGCCATCCCGCATAATGGGCTAGCATCACCAAACGCATCCTATGGGGACCTCATTCTACTTGACCTCATCTGCTATGGGAGACATAGACTCAGATTGAAGTTCTCAATTGGTGAATATTGTGATGTACGCCCCTCACTTAATGGGGGCGGAGTGTTGTGGCCAAAAGGAAGAAGACTTCATATAAGCCATCTGGATTGTTGTCTGATCCCCTTGCCCATATAATGTTACCACTGCCAATTTGAATTTCTGTGTCATTTGGATATTATGTTATTTGTTTGGAATTATCTGTTTATGCTAAATTAGCTCCCATATAGTTTAGCTGTGTCAGCATGCATATGCCATGTGCGGTCGCTTCCAGACAAGTGATAACACTGTTGGTGTCATCGGCTATTGACGTTTTCCTATACGTACACAACAATTCCAACTGCATTCACCGTAGAACATTCTGAACTGATTCATGTCGCTTACTGAACACAACCTATATATACCGGGTAACGCATTGGTCATGCTTCATCTTTGCTTAAGTGGATGGGAAATCCTATACCATAACCCACGTCCGTTGAATATCTACATTAGAATTTAGTTAGCTTTCGATATATGTGGTCGAAGGAATAACTTTCAGTTAACACACGAATGTCTAGAATTAAAGTCTAGCTGCTTGGTAACGTGATGAGCTTATAGTCAATCTGATTCTGCATGTTTGCAATGGCCGGCGTCACACGTATCACATTGACGATATAATAATAGGTGTGCTGACTTACTATGGTCCAGTTTGGTGACAACTGTCCGCAATATATAATTGCTGTTGTATATTTATAGTAAGTTCGCACCTTTACTCGTCTAATGAATCCACCTGGACACATTAAAGATACTCAATCCGAATTAACGCTCCTAAAATACAATTTCTTTGGCCTCGGGCGGGGGGGGGGGTAAAAATATTTGATTCGAGTCAATGAACCCACCCATTCAAAGCTCAGAGTTATCAGATATCGATTTTTGAAATCTGTTAATTTTCACCACGTGGAATATTTGGCGGCCTAGGCAACTATTCGACGAGCCGACCGACATACTCTCGATACCAAATTGCATTGAACAGAATGTTGATATATAACACGTTTTGGAAAATTGTATCCTGGATTGACAGTTGTTATCATTATTTCTTTGGTAATCAGTCAATTTTGATAACTAAAACGTCTTTTAAAGAAATGTTATTGTTGTTGTTGTTGTTGTTGTTGGAATCTGATGATACGAGGACCATCGAATCGGATAGTGTACCTTTAACCAGTTGCGTCTCACCAATTCAGCGACATATACAACCTTTTCATTAACGAAATAGTTCCCCAGCTGACGAGCTTGCCGAACGAATTAACTAGTTGCATGGTCGTTTTGGGATTGTACACGATCATGACAATCCGCAATACCAGCTTCTTAACTATGCTAATACACTTCGTGAGTATATTTTAATTGATAAATTCAATTCATGTTAATCTCAAATCCTCAATTGATAAGGATAGCTGCTCCAACAAACGCAACACCATACCAAGTGAACGTTAATGTCAGCACGAGAAGTGTAACAACGCGTATTGAGAGGAGATAAACCACTCATGCCACGAGACATAACGGAATGTGTGTCCAGCAGACACATTGGGATATTAAAGCGACGAGCGACATACATGGATACCAACCACCTGTGTGATCTAATGGGTTAATGGGTCCGGGCAGACTCATTGTGCCAGGAAGCGGCAAGCTACATATCTATGAGTATCACAGTAATTAAGGCGGCCAATTGTTACCAAATGGCACCTCTGTAACCCATCATACCTATTCATGCTGATAGGACACAGTGGTGGTGATAGGTGTGACACCGGCAAATATCTCCCGCTATCTCAAATATCCCATACCTTCTGCTCGCCTCTCATTCTCCTCCTCCTCCTCCTTCTCCTCTGTTGCCAATCGTGAATGGCCCGTTTTCGCGAGAATCTTTTCCTAATCGTCCGTACTTACCAAGCATGTGAACGGAAATCTAAACCTTAAATATTCACATTGTACGATAAATTCCATTTCAGATGAGAGGATTCATGTGAATTTGAAAGGCACACGAATGTCACAAGAAAGCTTGTTAAACAACTTATAAAGTTAGCGTGTTTTTTTCATCAGTAATTTCAACATTTATTATTTTAATCTCAAATTAAACATTTCGACAACAATTAAAGAATGTTCATTTATTCAGAATGTGTTTATGTATTCAAAATGCACTTACATATAACAGTATTATTTGTGTTATGTGCTGAAAATCCAGACAAGAACATATCTGAAAACATTGTCATATCCTTTATAAAGGGGACAACATTCAACGGAAATAGATATTCGAGGAACCTATGGTGAAGCATGGTTTGGTGTAAGACAAATCTCTGTTCATGTTTTTTCTGTCAAGTTACATGGTACCATCCTGAAAAACCTACCCAAACTGGATAGGGACGGTTAAAGTGACTAACTGTTAAATAATTGTATGTTTTATCACGTTCGCGTGATAACAAATATGTCAATAAATATACTTATTGTTGCATTTCCCTGAAATGGTAACAATTTTGACCTTCTTTTTTTTCGTAGACAGTTGAAAAACTGAAAATGGATATATGTTCTGGCACATCCTTCAAAAGAACAGAGTTTATCATAAGATCCAAAATTGTACTTGATTTAAACGTAAAACTGGTGGATGCCTTTGTGGATTCTCGTGATGTCTGTGATTTTTCTTTTGCATGGCAAGATGGAATTACCTCAGGAAAGTTTGAATAATTTAGTGTCAATTCTGATATTGGATCTTATGAACTTATTTTCGGTGAAAATTTCTGCAATATGTAACAACAGATATCGCAAATTATGACACTATCCTTGGTATGGTAATATTAAATAATATCCTATGTGTATATATTTGGACACTGGTAATGGATTTTTATCATTTGTCCATATTTTTCTCCCAAAATGACTAGGCTTAATATTATATCTGCACATTATGATTTGAGACCGTTGTATTATTTGTATTCCTACGTTAAACGTAAAATAATTTTATTTCAATCTCCAACCTACTCAAATATCTGGATATGCAATAACTAAGAAAGCTTATTCGGGACATGGTAAAAAAAATAAAGTCAAAATTTCGAGTTTTATAAAGTAGAAATTTCGAGTTTGCATGACAGTATTTTTGTGTTCACCATGTCCTGAATAAGCTTCCGTACGTTATCTATATTAACTTCTGTGCCATGACTTCTTTCGAAATACGACATCTCATGATGAGTTGCGTGTACCGCTTGCTTAGTTTGGCATCGTGATTTCTCATAAATATATGCATTGATATATAACGTGTGTTGCTTTGATCATAACGGGTCGATATTCACATGTAAACATACTATATACTGGACTTTATAAAATATTGAAGCGATAGAGGGCATAGTGATAATTCTCTCAATGAGAAAAGGTTGCACAGCATGTTACAATAAAGAGCGTTCGGTGGTTTATTTGCCAGCATACGGTAATAATAAAGAGCGTTTTGTGCAGACAGTTGAAACCTGCTAATTAATTTCTGTCACATCTGTACACCTTTTACGAAAATATTGAGTTCGAATATATCTATTTCATTTATCGGTATACGTTCACACACTCGCAAAGTTGCCAGGCAATCTTTTGCAGGCGTTTGATATAGAAAGTTACAACTTGCCAGAAACAGAACGCAAAAAAGTCTTATAAAATGTATCTGTTCCACAACTAACTACATGAGAAGTAACAACTATGTAGTTCCACTATGGTAGCGATGCTTTCGAAATTTGCCTGTAAATATGATGCAATTATATAGCAAGAATCAATCATAGTGCAGATATTTCAAGGCAATGCATTAGTAGCACCGTTGCACGTGTAACTACCTAAATTTGACTACTCATGTCGTTACCGTTGGTAGTTAAGCGTTTTATATGCATGTTGCCGTTCATATTCTGGCACCAAAGTGTTTTCTATGAGAAAATGCCTACACAAAATAGCAGTGCAAACTTGCCAGTGTATGGACGTACTTGTGGTTGTGACAACAAAGCTTCCATGTGTTTGGTCTGAAGCATGAACATGACTCCTATTACTGAAATATGCCATGTCCGACTTGACAAGAAAAACCTACAATATTTACGTCTTCTATATCAGAAATGAATTATATGTGAGCCCATTAATAGGAGGTTTTGAGAGCCAGATATCTAACTTCAAAAGATGAAGTTTTAACAGATTGTGAATTTTCGCTAGGATTATATTTACACTCTTATATTTATAAAGAGCATCCATGCTTTGTTTGTCCAAAAAGCGGTAGATATAAATATAGAAAGTTCGCCTGGTGAGTTTTTGTGTTCGTTGGCCAATGTATGGGTGTGTGTTATTGGGGGATATGGTGATGTGGTCGTTGGGGCACTAAATGTGTCCTAATGACCACAGCGCCATAACCCCAATAACACACACTACACGTACATTCATTTCTTATATGTATATAGCTTTTTGATGATTTATTCCCATAAAAAGCTGAGTGTATTCTTATGTATTTTCACAAATTCTGCCGAGAATTTGAGAGTAGCCCATGCAGCACATTAAGTCAGCCCAATATAAGATTTCCAATCACTTAAGCAACGATAACGTGATCGATATAAATAACTGGTTTCAGAAGCAATTCGACCAATCACCGACAGGATTTAGTGTAACACAGGCCGGTTATGTTGCGTTGTAAGAAGAAATATTGGTTTAGAAACAAATATTTGGTGTCAATCGGACCTCACGTCTCTGAAACCTAACATTGCGAAGTTATTACTAAAACCAGTTGATTCCTTACTGGTATGGAGCGTTTTAACTATGCGAACGATTGTCGCGTAGTGGTTTTTATGTTTAGCAATGACTGGTCAATTTTAAAACTATGGAAATGTGTTTCGTGACATGGGAGCTGTATTTAAGAAATGAATCTAGTGTGTTATTGAGGGACACGGCGCTGTGGTCATTGGGGCACATTGTGTAAACCGCTTCTACTACAGCGCCGTATTCCATCATGACACACCAACTACATTATTTTTGTTTCTATTTATATAGCTTTTTCATAATTTATTCCCAAAGAAAAGCTGACTGTATTCTTATTTATTTTCACGAAATCTGCCGACAATTTGAGACTAGCCCACACAGCACATTAAGTTAGCCCCATATAAGCACGCCCAATTATTCTGCTGACTGCGTTTAGTGATTAGTTCAGATTAGGTCAACAGTTTGTAACGTCCTGTTCGTGATACACTTTTCGCATTATTGGGATGTAGACCGAGTGACCCAATTGGCAGTTGACACACAGACGGGCTATGTAAATATATATTCTACAGTATGCATTTTGTATATAGCGTCGTTCCAGAAAATACCTTTTCCTCGGGGACAGCGATGATGATTCCCTCACCAAAGACAAAGAATTGGACAAACAAACTAAAGTTACCACGTGTACATATAAGGGCAGCACCGTGGCCATCAAACACGTTGTGAAGAAGAACTTCGAGATCGACCGCAAGATGAAACAACAGCTGCAGTTAAGGAAAGAAATGCAACACGAGAACATAAACACATTTATTGGCGCATGCGTAGAGCCGCCGAACATTTACATCGTCTCTAATTACAATAGTCGACAAAGCTTGGAGGTGAGTGTTGGCCGATATTGAAGCATAAGCGCTTAACTTGTGGTCAAAACGAGAATTATAATTATATCATTAGAAAAAATATTCAACATCAGAAAAACAAACAAATCCATTCAAAATAAATAAATGAAACTGTATAGATATTGTTGAAATTCTCTCTCTGGAATTGCATATTGTGCAAATCAAGAAATAAAGGTTTGGCATGAAAATTAATATTTCTATCACATATGCCATTCCTTTTGAAATCCAATTTGTTATTTTTTACATTTTTGACAACAATTGATGTTGAGAATAATCAGTTTCCAAAATAAAGTTAGTTTATGGAGTTAAAGAATATTGAAAACATCTATATCTCTCTAATGTTATCATTACAAGTCCATTTTCGGTTCATAAAATAGCTACTGCTGAAATATGGTGAATCTTTGTGCTAATTGAAATTGTGGTGATAAACTGATATTTGCACTTGAGCCACACACGATGAAGGTATCGTATCGGTATATGTACACTGACAACACAAAACTATTGTTTTCTCACTCTATCTGATATGCTTTGAGCCATATGTATACCTATTCCGCCATGTTATGATCTCACTTCGTATCTACGTACATTTTTATTTCTATCATCTCAACCATGATTGTTGATAAATATCTGAAAGAAAATAGTTCACAAAATCATACATTTGACGACCTGAGTACTCATTTCCGTTGCGATGGTAGATTCGTTGATTCGACAAACCAGGGGCCAATACTATAAAACTTCTGCACATGTAAATTACAAGATGGTAAAATTTCGAATAAAATAATCGGCAATACTACCAGTGTTCACGTTGTCATAAGCCAAATTGTTTATTTTTTACCGTATTGTAATTTACTCGAATAGAAATTGTATAGGAGAAGTATAAACAGTTTGTAACGTTTTAACGTGAGGCAGGGAAATAACTGCTAGCTATAAAAAACAATGCATGTGCAACGGTTTGCGAAACAATTCACACGCCGGTGTTATGTGTCGTTTGTCAACGTATTGTAGTTCAGCTACCATTGTACGGAAATGTTGTACCCCATGCGAATTAGATAGACGTTCTTTTAATTTTAGACCTGTACGATTATTTACTTCAGGACGTACTCATGAATGCCGACATCAACCTAGATGAGATGTTCATTTCTTCGCTCATTGCTGATTTGCTCAAGGTGAGATAATACACCGGGAAATAAGACACGATTTCACGATTGTTTTTTTGTTCTAACCCTTTCTTTATACTAAATGGATTCTCCCACAAGTTGGACATTGGAATGGTCTACTTTTTCAGTTGGAGGGCTGTTGATAAAGATGGTCTATCTCTTCCTAAATACGTTTTATATAGTTTCAGGGGTATAAAATATTAAAATATGAGTCGAAGACACCTGACTGGAAACGCTTATATCAATTAATATTGAATTTATATCGATATATTCTTATATAATTCGATAATCAAGGGGACATGTTTTCGTTACTATTTTAGAATTAGTAGGGACAGTTATCCCGCATGCTACAATCCGAACGAGCGCGAGCCGTAAAATGTCCCAATTGATTATTTATATTATACCAGAAAATTGGAAATAAAAGCAATATTTAACTAATTGATAGAAGCTTTTCCAGACAGCGGTCATCGATTCATATTTATTATCTTATTTATTTTATACCCAGGAAACTATGTAAAACTTGTTATAGGAAGAGATAGACCATCTAGTGAGGGCCCACGTGTAGGTAAATAGCCAGTTGCTCGATTTGTGTGCCAAAATTTATTTTATGGTCTTATTTTGTTCCTCAGATGTCAGTGAATCCAGAAAAAAATGGTCTACAATTTGTTCGTCCAACGGTTGCCATGGAAACGGGCCTTTGTTTGTCATAAAGAACGTTGTGTGGTTAGGTATATATATTTCGCGATGCGTGTAGTTTGCATGGCTTTATCTTTCCAAAAATTGATCAATGTGACGAAGTATGATGTTGGAATCGCTACAACAGTGGCATGTGATATAAAACGGAGCTGTGCTGGTGCAGCATTAAACAGTACATTATCCCATTCATGATGGAGCTGTGCTGGTGTAGCATTAAACAGTACCTTTTCCGATTCAAGATGGAGCTGTGCTGGTGCAGCATTAAACAGTGCCTTATCTCATTCATGAAGGGAGCTGTGCCGGTGCAGCATTAAACAGTACCTTATCCCATTCATGACAGCTGCTCTGGTGCAGCATTACACAGTACCTTATCCCTTTCATGACGGGAGCTTTGCTGGTTCAGCAATAAACCGTACCTTATCCCATCCATGACGGAGCTGTGCTGGTGCATTAAACAGTACCTTATCCTATTCATAACGGGGCTGTGCTGGTGCAGCATTAAACAATACCTTATCCCATTCACGACGGAGCTGTTCTGGTGCAGCATTAACAGTTCATTATCCCATTCATGACGGAGCTGTGCTGGTACAGCATTAAACAGTGCCTTGTCCCATTCATGACGGAGCTGTGTTGGTACAACTTTAAACAGTACCTTATCCCATTCATGATGGAGCTGTGCTGGTGCAGCATTAAACAGTACCTTATCACATACAAGGTGGAGCTGTGCTGGTGCAGCATTAAACAGTGCCTTATCCCTTTCATGACGGTAGCTGTGCTGGTGCAGCATTAAACAGTACCTTATCCATTCCATGACAGGAACTGTGCTGGTGCAGCATTAAACAGAACCTTATCCCATTCATGACGGAGCTGTGCTGGTACAGCATTAAACAGTGCCTTGTCCCATTCATGACGGAGCTGTGTTGGTACAGCTTTAAACAGTACCTTATCCCATTCATGATGGAGCTGTGCTGGTGCAGCATTAAACAGCACCTTATCACATTCAAGGTGGAGCTGTGCTGGTGCAGCATTAAACAGTGCCTTATCCCTTTCATGACGGTAGCTGTGCTGGTGCAGCATTAAACAGTACCTTATCCCTTCCATGACAGGAACTGTGCTGGTGCAGCATTAAACAGAGCCTTATCCCATTCATGACGGAGCTGTGCTGGTGCAGCATTAAACAGTGCCTTATCCCATTAATGACGGAGCTGTGCTGGTACAGTATTAAACAGTACATTATCCTATGCATAACGGTAGCTGTACTGGTGCAGCATTAAACAGTACATTATCCCATTCATGATGGAGCTGTGCTGGTGTAGCATTAAACAGTACCTTTTCCGATTCAAGATGGAGCTGTGCTGGTGCAGCACTAAACAGTGCCTTATCTCTTTCATGAAGGGAGCTGTGCTGGTGCAGCATTAAACAGTACCTTATCCCATTCACGACGGAGCTGTTCTGGTGCAGCATTAAACAGTGCCTTATCCCATTCATGACAGCTGCTCTGGTGCAGCATTAAACAGTACCTTATCCCTTTCATGACGGGAGCTTTGCTGGTTCAGCAATAAACCGTACCTTATCCCATTCATGACGGAGCTGTACTGGTGCATTAAACAGTACCTTATCCTATTCATAACGGGGCTGTGCTGGTGCAGCATTAAACAATACCTTATCCCATTCACGACGGAGCTGTTCTGGTGCAGCATTAAACAGTTCATTATCCCATTCATGACGGAGCTGTGTTGGTACAGCATTAAACAGTGCCTTGTCCCATTCATGACGGAGCTGTGTTGGTACAGCTTTAAACAGTACCTTATCCCATTCATGATGGAGCTGTGCTGGTGCAGCATTAAACAGTACCTTATCACATTCAAGGTGGAGCTGTGCTGGTGCAACATTAAACAGTGCCTTATCCCGTTCATGACGGTAGCTGTGCTGGTGCAGCATTAAACAGTACATTATCCCTTCCATGACAGGAGCTGTGCTGGTGCAGCATTAAACAGAACCTTATCCCATTCACGACGGAGCTGTGCTGGTGCAGCATTAAACAGTGCCTTATCCCATTAATGACGGAGCTGTGCTGGTACAGCATTAAACAGTACATTATCCTATTCAAAACGGGAGCTGTGCCGGTGCAGCATTAAACAGAACCTTATCCCATTCATGACGGAGCTGTTCTGGTGCAGCATTAAACAGTGCTTTATCCCATGTATGACGGGGCTGTGCAGGTACAGCATTAAACATTACCTTATCCCATTCATGACGGAGCTGTGCTGGTGCAGCATTAAACAGTTCCTTATCCCTTTCATGACGGGAGCTTTGCTGGTGCAGCATTCAAAAGTACCTTGTCCCTATCATGACGGGAGCTGTGCTGGTGCAGCATTAAACTACCTATCCCACGTCGAAGATCGAGAACGGAATTATGGAAAGCTGTGATGGGAACCCATTCTCCGGTGAACAGGAATTAAGAAACATCATGTCATCAATGGTTATACCAGAACCTGCTAAAACTGAGATTCTATTGCATGACAAAAAGGGTGACGAAAAATATCAAACGTTCGTGAAAGACAAACTTCTATCTGGTTTGAAAGAACATTCGATCTGTGATCGCTTTCCAAAGCTGAAACTCGAAACATTCATTACATGCAGCAAGAAAACTAAGTGTGCCATGGGGAAACAAAATAATTGGTTTGCGAGAGGAGCGGTTTGCGAGAGGAGCGGCAATTGCTCGCGAGATTTCTGGTCAACAATCTCGTCCAACAATGTCAGAAAGTTTGCCCTAAGCTATTGGAAGGTATGAATTCTCGGTTGTTCCATGCTCCTTGTTCTCACCAGATGGTTATTTTCTCATTCCAAACGACAAAAGTGCCATTTTGAACATCGTCGAGAAAGAAACATCTAATATTCAAGATCATCCCACGGACGAACAACGTGCATGCATCATAGACGGAATGGTGCATGGTCGTTCAGCAAAAATCCTTCCACTTCAACATGTGCTGATCTTGCTGCGATCTTCATCAAAGTTATTCGCAATAAAGTAGCTCCTTACTCTGAGGTGAGGGTGATCTTCGACAGGTACATCAGCAACTCTCTGAAAGAGCGCAAATGCATACAAGATCGTTGGTTGCGGGATCAGATCCCATAAAATACAAAATAACTGACTCGACAAACATTAAAACGGTGTATGTGAAGTCATTGTTGTCTCACATCGATACAAAGGCCCAACTCACCGAATACTTCGCGGACAAGCTTCTTCTGGCATTTAAGGATCAGCCCCAACGACTTGTTGCGGTAGCTGGCACTTCGGTGCATGGGAACATGGCAGCCCAAATCCAGAGGTACACAGCCACGAATAAGCAGCCACATTAATTCCATTACATGCGCTGGATATCGGGGAGAGTCACATTCCAACTGTCATTGACGTCCATTCTGTCGATACTGATGTCCTTGTGAATTGCTTCTCCAGATTTCTGTGCGACAAACAACATCAACTAAATTTTGTTATGAAGTCTGAACGCCTGATCAGTATTAATGCTATCCACCAAGCCTTAGGGACTCACAAATGTAAGTGTTTGCTTGGTCGTCACGCGATCTCTGGAACTGACTGGGGAGGCAAGTTTTGTAGCATAACCAGGGGCGCCGGAAGCATCCAAGGGCAGGGGGCAGAGCCTACAAAAAGGGCACTTTTCACCAAAAAAGGGCATTTTCTCCGCAAACTCGGGAAAATAACCATAAATTCATTGTGGCAAAAATCCCTATTTTAATGGTATTTGTCGGTTTTTATGGCCGTTTTGTGATAAAATTGACAAAAAAATTATATTCCTTGTGAAATTGGTGGTATTTGGACCAAAAAAGTCACATATTGCTATAAAAACACGAGGTTAAACACACAAAAAGCATTTTCTGTCTACAGAAAAAGGGCAAGTTCTGCCCCCACTCGACCCCCTTGATCAAGGGCAGGGGTCAGCTCCCCCTCTGCCCCCCTCTTCCGGCGCCCCTGAGCATAACGTAGAGAATGTGGATTAATTCGTTCATGGGCATCGATGAATCTGATGATTCTGACATTATTGAGGGACTTAAGAATATCGGTACTTCTGCAGAAGTTGAGGATGCAACACAATATATGCCATTGAGAGTTTTTTTGCCGCGTATATGGACCACAGACAAAACAGAAATCTGTCAAAGACCTCAGATGGGAACTTTTCAGGTTAAAAAACCTAGAAGGAGAGAAGTTGCCACCAACACCGGGTACTCTTCAACTCCATATATATCAGGCGAATTTCATCGGCATGGTTTGGAGAGCAGATATGATAAACCTCATCCGGAACTTCCATCACATTTGGATCACGGCTGGGACTCTAAGGATGGCGACAATTTGCGTCGGCGACACGGCCAACTGAACTTCCTGCTCCAAAGAGTGTCTTGGAACTTGTTATATGTGGCTGTAAAGGTCAATGTTCTCAAGTTCATCACTGTGTTTAATTGTCTGCACAACTCAATTCCAAATGTGCAAATGTCACGTCTGTAGCAACATGCCTTATCTGAATTCCAGGAGCGAAGATATCGATGACGACAGTGACTTGGACGAATAGGCTGATTATAACTTATTGTGTAACTCATTCTGTTATCCTGTGGTATCGTATGATAACCATAATCGATGAATGTTCTCTAAATCAGTTAAATAAGCCTCCTGGCATGATCATTATATCAGCTAGTAATCACGAAAAAGAAAACTGCGATAAAAGTGTTCGTCACGCTTGACAATATAACATCATATAATTCCAAATTCGTAAAATTATACCAAATTTCATGTATTTTATATCCATAAATGCTCTCTAAATATATGAAGTTGTCCCAAAATGGCATTTATACTGTTTTGATATAACTAGTACTTAATTTCATCAGATTCCACTAAAAATCCACCATGTTACTCTCGTATATCCAATGAAATAATGCAAATATTCTATTTTTAATCACTAAACGCTCTCTAAATAAAGATATCTAACCCCCAGAAGTCAAGAACAAACCTGTTTGGATTGTCTGAAGCCTAAAAGAATAACAAAAAAAGCAGAGAAAACTAGAAAACAAATATCACGACACCTATATCAAGCGAAATAAAGCATATCATTTTTTTTTAAATTACAAAACGCTCTTTAAATTTCAAAAGCGTCCAATTTTTTAAGGTAATATCCATGGAAAAAATTGTAGACCAACGTTTGTGGAAAGTCTGACCCCGGAATAACTAGAAGCGCACAAAAAAGGTAAATTTTGGCACACAAGTCGCACGAAACTACACGTGGGCCCTCACTATATCATATATCCAATGAAATCATGCAAATGTTCTATGTTTAATCACTAAACGCTCTCTAAATAGAGATATCTAACCTCCAGAAGTCAAGAACAAACCAGTTTGGATTGTCTGAAGTCTAAAAGAATAAAAAAACAGATAAAACTAGAACAAAATTATCACGACACCTATATCAAGTGAAATAAAGCATAATATCAATTTTTAAATCACAAAACGCTCTTTAAATTTCAAAAGCGCCCAATTAAGGTAATATCCATGGAAACAATTGTAGACCAACTTTTTTGGAAAGCCTGATCCCGGAATAACAAAAAACTCACAAAAAATCAATTTTGGCACACAAGTCGCACGAAACCACACGTGGGCCCTCACTAATATTTAAAGGCACGTGAGGCCTTAGTTGTCGAAAATATTCATATTTTTTCCAAACACTGTAAACAGAAAAACATTAAAACGCATACAGTTTCGTTCATATATACCATGATCATCGCGTAAACAGCATGTTATCATAAAGATTTACTATAATTTACCTAAGCAAGAGTCTGATTGTGTTACAGAAGACGGCACAATGCTGCCGGCTAATCACACACAAATGGCATAAACGCTCTTTATTCGTTCCATATCAGGAATTCACCAACAAAGAACGCTCTTTATGTTTACCATCATAATATAAACAAACACCAGAAAAGTAACTTTTTATGCCTTTGTTTACATAACAATGATCAAACATGAGACTAACATACTGTTTATGCGATATTTCTTATTTGTATACGGACAAAGTCTGTCTACATTTTGTTGTTCTTTCTGTTTATGGCGGTTTTTGACGGGTGGAAATATTTTCACAGGATACCCACCGCCAAGGCCAACCGTACCTTTAAATTAGCAGATGGCAGTATGACGAAAATATAATACAAGTGCAAAAGGATTCATATTATTTGGTGGAAATATGCATAGAAGTTATTTGTCAGATTAACTACTCATAGGTAGCTAAATTTCAAACCACCCGAAACTAGTAAAATTTACCACTGGGTAGTTCTTATCCACCCTTCTACCCAAAGTAGTTTTAAAATTAGTGTCCTGTTGGGTAATTAAAATTGCCACCAAATGTAGAAAATTTAACTACCAAAGGTATTTGAATTTGAATTACCCACCTGGTGGTAAAAGTAACCTCCCGAGGTAGAGGAATGAATACGAACTACCCAAAGTAGTAAACGTTTACTATTTTCAGGTAAATTTAGCAACTTTTATTTTAGTGTTCTAAGAAGTTCAACAAACTTATTATCTGAACATATCCTAAAGGAACTAGTCGCCAATGGCTATTTAGTATCGAACGGGTTACGTCAACATGTGTATTGGTATTGTTTGGTAATCAGATCACACATTTTTTTGCGATTGGTAGTAGTTGTCCTTGTCTGCGAATCCTACATTTCATGCCTGTGGGGTTTGTTCAACTAAATGCGCGCGTTAAGCAAATATTTGCCGGAAAGATGTCAGTGTCCAGTTAGTGACTTGTTTTCGAGTCCCATAATTTGGTATTTATTTAGGAATATTTTATCTCACGTGATGATCTATGCCTAATCCAAATAAGCCTAATTGCTTGCATGTCATTCCCTTTTTCTAATATAGTTCCGTCCCCAACACGAGGTCCACTTCCTAGTGTTATAGCGCACCCACTATCGGTGGGAAAATCCAGACATTTTTTAGCATTATTGCTATTCCGGGGAGGTAATTTGAAAGTCATCTCCGCCTCGCTGGAAAATTTCAACATTTTGTGTCCGTAATGTAATATGTCTGTAATGTATTTCTGTCCGTAATGTATGATCTATAGAGCACAATAAATAATCGTAAGCAAATGCTTTATTTTATTTGTAACTGTGTCCACGTGTGTGATACTTGACTCCATTCTCAGCTGAGTATTTTTAATTCAGGGGATGATCTATCTGCACGACAGTGAATTCTGTTACCATGGCAACCTGCAGTCTTCAAATTGTCTTGTTGACAATCGATGGGTACTCAAAATATCCGACTTCGGCTTGCATCCGTTATCACAATGCGACTCGCTGAAAGTGCAGGACGAAAGATACTTTAAACGTGAGCATTTCCAATATAAAGACACGCGACTACATGGTCTTTGTTGATGTGTCCAACTTTAAACTTCCAACTCCACCCAGACCAGAATTCCCCATTCTTAAAAATGTCATCTGCACCCCTTTTAAGGGGGAGGTAAAGTGGCAACGTTTAAATGGGGAATTCAATGTTAATTTTCAAGACAATATTAATCAATATTTACAAACCGTTGAATAATACCTCATGTCTTGTTTGAGCATATATCTAGTGACAACGCAAAGCAGATTTGTCATTTTATGTTTTGTTTTGTGACATTTGACACCTACTTTTTAATAATGTCCAATAATATCCAACCTGGGATGAAAATCAACATTTCGCTTCGCGTTGTCACTAGATAAGTCTTCAAACTTTTCAAAAAGGTATGATACGGTTACCTGCGCTTTGTAAGGTTGGTCAATCTTTTCTGAAAAATAAACACTGAATTCCCATTCATATGTTGCCACTTTACCTCCCTCTTAATTGGAATTTTGCAGCTGTTACCTCAAATTTCCCAAATGGGGCAAAATTCCAGCCTGATAGCCCTATCGTTTGATCATTTCCAACGTGTGGCCATTTCAGTCAAAATGTTTGCGAGATATTCGGGGAAATATTCGATTCTTGGTCCAAACGACATATTTTACACTAACTATTGGTTAGGAAAATAAATAATTAGAACATCACTTTAAGTCGATTAGTCACTAACGTGTTCATACTTTTCAGTTTGACACTTATATGTCACCCAAACTAATTTCAGGTTTGCTGTGGCATGCACCAGAGAGGCTGCAGTTTCGCTTCTACAATAACAACGCGTCACCAAAAGTCGACGTTTACGCCTTTGGTATCATCCTGTACGAGGTGATGGGGAGGCATGGTCCATGGGGCATAACGGACCTCACAATGACAGGTAAGTGATATCATCCTGTACGAGGTGATGGTAATGCATGGTCCATGGGGCATAACGGACCTCACAATGACAGGTAAGTGGTATCATCCTGTACGAGGTGATGGTAATGCATGGTCCATGGGGCATAACGGACCTCACAATGACAGGTAAGTGATATCATCCTGTACGAGGTAATGGGAAGGCATGGACCATGAGGCATAACGGACCCCACAATGACATGTAAGTGGTATAATCCTGTACGAGGTGATGGGAAGGCATGGTCCATGGGGCATAACGGACCCCACAATGACATGTAAGTGGTATAATTATGTACGAGGTGATGGGAAGGCATGGTCCATGGGGTATAATGGACCTCATAATGACAGGTAAGTAGTATCATCCTGTACGAGGTGATGGGAAGGCATGTTCCACGGGGCATAACGGACTTCATAATGACAGGTAAGTAGTATCATCCTGTACGAGGTGATGGGAAGGCATGGTCCATGGGGCATAACGGACCTCATAATGACAGGTAAGTAGTATCATCCTGTACGAGGTGATGGGAAGGCATGTTCCACGGGGCATAACGGACCTCATAATGACAGGTAAGTGGTATCATTCTGTACGAGGTGACGGGAAGGCATGGTCCACGGGGCATAACGGACCCCACAATGACATGTAAGTGGTATAATCCTGTACGAGGTGATGGGAAGGCATGGTCCATGGGGCATAACGGACCTCACAATGACATGTAAGTGGTATAATCCTGTACGAGGTGATGGGAAGGCATGGTCCATGGGGCATAACGGACCCCACAATGACATGTAAGTGGTATAATCCTGTACGAGGTGATGGTAATGCATGGTCCATGGGGCATAACGGACCTCACAATGATAGGTAAGTGGTATCATTCTGTACGAGGTGATGGGAAGGCATGGTCCATGGGGCATAACGGACCCCACAATGACATGTAAGTGGTATAATCCTGTACGAGGTGATGGGAAGGCATGGTCCATGGGGCATAACGGACCCCACAATGACATGTAAGTGGTATAATCCTGTACGAGGTGATGGGAAGGCATGGTCCATGGGGCATAACGGACCCCACAATGACATGTAAGTGGTATAATTATGTACGAGGTGATGGGAAGGCATGGTCCATGGGGCATAACGGACCCCACAATGACATGTAAGTGGTATAATCCTGTACGAGGTGATGGGAAGGCATGGTCCATGGGGTATAACGGACCCCACAATGACATGTAAGTGGTATAATCCTGTACGAGGTGATGGGAAGGCATGGTCCATGGGGCATAACGGACCTCACAATGACAGGTAAGTGGTATCATCCTGTACGAGGTGATGGTAATGCATGGTCCATGGGGCATAACGGACCTCACAATGACAGGTAAGTGATATCATCCTGTACGAGGTAATGGGAAGGCATGGACCATGAGGCATAACGGACCCCACAATGACATGTAAGTGGTATAATCCTGTACGAGGTGATGGGAAGGCATGGTCCATGGGGCATAACGGACCCCACAATGACATGTAAGTGGTATAATTATGTACGAGGTGATGGGAAGGCATGGTCCATGGGGTATAATGGACCTCATAATGACAGGTAAGTAGTATCATCCTGTACGAGGTGATGGGAAGGCATGTTCCACGGGGCATAACGGACTTCATAATGACAGGTAAGTAGTATCATCCTGTACGAGGTGATGGGAAGGCATGGTCCATGGGGCATAACGGACCTCATAATGACAGGTAAGTAGTATCATCCTGTACGAGGTGATGGGAAGGCATGTTCCACGGGGCATAACGGACCTCATAATGACAGGTAAGTGGTATCATTCTGTACGAGGTGACGGGAAGGCATGGTCCACGGGGCATAACGGACCCCACAATGACATGTAAGTGGTATAATCCTGTACGAGGTGATGGGAAGGCATGGTCCATGGGGCATAACGGACCTCACAATGACATGTAAGTGGTATAATCCTGTACGAGGTGATGGGAAGGCATGGTCCATGGGGCATAACGGACCCCACAATGACATGTAAGTGGTATAATCCTGTACGAGGTGATGGTAATGCATGGTCCATGGGGCATAACGGACCTCACAATGATAGGTAAGTGGTATCATTCTGTACGAGGTGATGGGAAGGCATGGTCCATGGGGCATAACGGACCCCACAATGACATGTAAGTGGTATAATCCTGTACGAGGTGATGGGAAGGCATGGTCCATGGGGCATAACGGACCCCACAATGACATGTAAGTGGTATAATCCTGTACGAGGTGATGGGAAGGCATGGTCCATGGGGCATAACGGACCCCACAATGACATGTAAGTGGTATAATTATGTACGAGGTGATGGGAAGGCATGGTCCATGGGGCATAACGGACCCCACAATGACATGTAAGTGGTATAATCCTGTACGAGGTGATGGGAAGGCATGGTCCATGGGGTATAACGGACCCCACAATGACATGTAAGTGGTATAATCCTGTACGAGGTGATGGGAAGGCATGGTCCATGGGGCATAACGGACCCCACAATGACATGTAAGTGGTATAATCCTGTACGAGGTGATGGGAAGGCATGGTCCATGGGGCATAACGGACCCCACAATGACATGTACGTGGTATAATTATGTACGAGGTGATGGGAAGGCATGGTCCATGGGGCATAACGGACCCCACAATGACAGGTAAGTGGTATAATCCTGTACGAGGTGATGGGAAGGCATGGTCCATGGGGCATAACGGACCCCACAATGACATGTAAGTGGTATAATCCTGTACGAGGTGATGGGAAGGCATGGTCCATGGGGCATAACGGACCCCACAATGACATGTAAGTGGTATAATTATGTACGAGGTGATGGGAAGGCATGGTCCATGGGGTATAATGGACCTCATAATGACAGGTAAGTAGTATCATCCTGTACGAGGTGATGGGAAGGCATGTTCCACGGGGCATAACGGACCTCATAATGACAGGTAAGTAGTATCATCCTGTACGAGGTGATGGGAATGCATGGTCCATGGGGTATAATGGACCTCATAATGACAGGTAAGTAGTATCATCCTGTACGAGGTGATGGGAAGGCATGTTCCACGGGGCATAACGGACCTCATAATGACAGGTAAGTAGTATCATCCTGTACGAGGTGATGGGAATGCATGGTCCATGGGGTATAATGGACCCCACAATGACAGGTAAGTGGTATAATCCTGTACGAGGTGATGGGAAGGCATGGTCCATGGGGCATAACGGACCCCACAATGACATGTAAGTGGTATAATCCTGTACGAGGTGATGGGAAGGCATGGTCCATGGGGCATAACGGACCCCACAATGACATGTAAGTGGTATCATCCTGTACGAGGTGATGGGAAGGCATGGTTCATGGGGCATAACGGACCCCACAATGACATGTAAGTGGTATCATTCTGTACGAGGTGATGGGAAGGCATGGTCCATGGGGCATAACGGACCCCACAATGACATGTAAGTGGTATAATCCTGTACGAGGTGATGGGAAGGCATGGTCCATGGGGCATAACGGACCCCACAATGACATGTAAGTGGTATCATTCTGTACGAGGTGATGGTAATGCATGGTCCATGGGGCATAACGGACCCCACAATGACATGTAAGTGGTATAATCCTGTACGAGGTGATGGGAAGGCATGGTCCATGGGGCATAACGGACCCCACAATGACATGTAAGTGGTATCATTCTGTACGAGGTGATGGTAATGCATGGTCCATGGGGCATAACGGACCTCATAATGACAGGTAAGTGGTATCATTCTGTACGAGGTGATGGTAATGCATGGTCCATGGGGCATAACGGACCTCATAATGACAGGTAAGTGGTATCATTCTGTACGAGGTGATGGGAAGGCATGGTCCATGGGGCATAACGGACCTCACAATGACAGGTAAGTGGTATCATTCTGTACGAGGTGATGGTAATGCATGGTCCATGGGGCATAACGGACCCCACAATGACATGTAAGTGGTATAATCATGTACTAGGTGATGGGAAGGCATGGTCCATGGGGCATAACGGACCTCACAATGACAGGTAAGTGGTATCATTCTGTACGAGGTGATGGGAAGGCATGGTCCATGGGGCATAACGGACCTCACAATGATAGGTAAGTGGTATCATCCTGTACGAGGTGATGGTAATGCATGGTCCATGGGGCATAACGGACCTCACAATGACAGGTAAGTGGTATCATTCTGTACGAGGTGATGGGAAGGCATGGTCCATGGGGCATAACGGACCTCACAATGATAGGTAAGTGGTATCATCCTGTACGGGTGATGGGAAGGCATGGTCCATGGGGCATAACGGACCTCGCAATGACAGGTAAGTGGTATCATCCTGTACGGGTGATGGGAAGGCATGGTCCATGGGGCATAACGGACCTCACAATGATAGGTAAGTGGTATCATCCTGTACGGGTGATGGGAAGGCATGGTCCATGGGGCATAACGGACCTCACAATGATAGGTAAGTGGTATCATCCTGTACGAGGTGATGGTAATGCATGGTCCATGGGGCATAACGGACCTCACAATGACAGGTAAGTGGTATCATTCTGTACGAGGTGATGGGAAGGCATGGTCCATGGGGCATAACGGACCTCACAATGATAGGTAAGTGGTATCATCCTGTACGGGTGATGGGAAGGCATGGTCCATGGGGCATAACGGACCTCGCAATGACAGGTAAGTGGTATCATCCTGTACGGGTGATGGGAAGGCATGGTCCATGGGGCATAACGGACCTCACAATGATAGGTAAGTGGTATCATCCTGTACGGGTGATGGGAAGGCATGGTCCATGGGGCATAACGGACCTCACAATGATAGGTAAGTGGTATCATCCTGTACGAGGTGATGGGAAGGCATGGTCCATGGGGCATAACGGACCTCACAATGATAGGTAAGTGGTATCATCCTGTACGAGGTGATGGTAATGCATGGTCCATGGGGCATAACGGACCTCACAATGACATGTAAGTGGTATAATCATGTACTAGGTGATGGGAAGGCATGGTCCATGGGGCATAACGGACCTCACAATGACAGGTAAGTGGTATCATTCTGTACGAGGTGATGGTAATGCATGGTCCATGGGGCATAACGGACCCCACAATGACATGTAAGTGGTATAATCATGTACTAGGTGATGGGAAGGCATGGTCCATGGGGCATAACGGACCTCACAATGATAGGTAAGTGGTATCATCCTGTACGAGGTGATGGTAATGCATGGTCCATGGGGCATAACGGACCTCACAATGACAGGTAAGTGGTATCATTCTGTACGAGGTGATGGGAAGGCATGGTCCATGGGGCATAACGGACCTCACAATGATAGGTAAGTGGTATCATCCTGTACGAGGTGATGGTAATGCATGGTCCATGGGGCATAACGGACCTCACAATGACAGGTAAGTGGTATCATTCTGTACGAGGTGATGGGAAGGCATGGTCCATGGGGCATAACGGACCTCACAATGATAGGTAAGTGGTATCATCCTGTACGAGGTGATGGTAATGCATGGTCCATGGGGCATAACGGACCTCACAATGACAGGTAAGTGGTATCATTCTGTACGAGGTGATGGGAAGGCATGGTCCATGGGGCATAACGGACCCCACAATGACATGTAAGTGGTATAATCATGTACTAGGTGATGGGAAGGCATGGTCCATGGGGCATAACGGACCTCACAATGACAGGTAAGTGGTATCATTCTGTACGAGGTGATGGTAATGCATGGTCCATGGGGCATAACGGACCCCACAATGACATGTAAGTGGTATAATCATGTACTAGGTGATGGGAAGGCATGGTCCATGGGGCATAACGGACCTCACAATGATAGGTAAGTGGTATCATCCTGTACGAGGTGATGGTAATGCATGGTCCATGGGGCATAACGGACCTCACAATGACAGGTAAGTGGTATCATTCTGTACGAGGTGATGGGAAGGCATGGTCCATGGGGCATAACGGACCTCACAATGATAGGTAAGTGGTATCATCCTGTACGGGTGATGGGAAGGCATGGTCCATGGGGCATAACGGACCTCACAATGATAGGTAAGTGGTATCATCCTGTACGAGGTGATGGTAATGCATGGTCCATGGGGCATAACGGACCTCACAATGACAGGTAAGTGGTATCATTCTGTACGAGGTGATGGGAAGGCATGGTCCATGGGGCATAACGGACCTCACAATGATAGGTAAGTGGTATCATCCTGTACGGGTGATGGGAAGGCATGGTCCATGGGGCATAACGGACCTCGCAATGACAGGTAAGTGGTATCATTCTGTACGAGGTGATGGTAATGCATGGTCCATGGGGCATAACGGACCCCACAATGACATGTAAGTGGTATAATCATGTACTAGGTGATGGGAAGGCATGGTCCATGGGGCATAACGGACCTCACAATGACAGGTAAGTGGTATCATTCTGTACGAGGTGATGGGAAGGCATGGTCCATGGGGCATAACGGACCTCACAATGATAGGTAAGTGGTATCATCCTGTACGAGGTGATGGTAATGCATGGTCCATGGGGCATAACGGACCTCACAATGACAGGTAAGTGGTATCATTCTGTACGAGGTGATGGTAATGCATGGTCCATGGGGCATAACGGACCCCACAATGACATGTAAGTGGTATAATCATGTACTAGGTGATGGGAAGGCATGGTCCATGGGGCATAACGGACCTCACAATGACAGGTAAGTGGTATCATTCTGTACGAGGTGATGGGAAGGCATGTTCCACGGGGCATAACGGACCTCATAATGACAGGTAAGTGGTATCATCCTGTACGAGGTGATGGTAATGCATGGTCCATGGGGCATAACGGACCTCACAATGACAGGTAAGTGGTATCATTCTGTACGAGGTGATGGGAAGGCATGGTCCATGGGGCATAACGGACCCCACAATGACATGTAAGTGGTATAATCATGTACTAGGTGATGGGAAGGCATGGTCCATGGGGCATAACGGACCTCACAATGATAGGTAAGTGGTATCATCCTGTACGAGGTGATGGTAATGCATGGTCCATGGGGCATAACGGACCTCACAATGACAGGTAAGTGGTATCATTCTGTACGAGGTGATGGGAAGGCATGGTCCATGGGGCATAACGGACCTCACAATGATAGGTAAGTGGTATCATCCTGTACGGGTGATGGGAAGGCATGGTCCATGGGGCATAACGGACCTCGCAATGACAGGTAAGTGGTATCATCCTGTACGGGTGATGGGAAGGCATGGTCCATGGGGCATAACGGACCTCACAATGATAGGTAAGTGGTATCATCCTGTACGGGTGATGGGAAGGCATGGTCCATGGGGCATAACGGACCTCACAATGATAGGTAAGTGGTATCATCCTGTACGAGGTGATGGTAATGCATGGTCCATGTGGCATAACGGACCTCACAATGACAGGTAAGTGGTATCATTCTGTACGAGGTGATGGGAAGGCATGGTCCATGGGGCATAACGGACCTCACAATGATAGGTAAGTGGTATCATCCTGTACGGGTGATGGGAAGGCATGGTCCATGGGGCATAACGGACCTCGCAATGACAGGTAAGTGGTATCATCCTGTACGGGTGATGGGAAGGCATGGTCCATGGGGCATAACGGACCTCACAATGATAGGTAAGTGGTATCATCCTGTACGGGTGATGGGAAGGCATGGTCCATGGGGCATAACGGACCTCACAATGATAGGTAAGTGGTATCATCCTGTACGAGGTGATGGGAAGGCATGGTCCATGGGGCATAACGGACCTCACAATGATAGGTAAGTGGTATCATCCTGTACGAGGTGATGGTAATGCATGGTCCATGGGGCATAACGGACCTCACAATGATAGGTAAGTGGTATCATCCTGTACGAGGTGATGGTAATGCATGGTCCATGGGGCATAACGGACCTCACAATGACAGGTAAGTGGTATCATTCTGTACGAGGTGATGGGAAGGCATGGTCCATGGGGCATAACGGACCTCACAATGATAGGTAAGTGGTATCATCCTGTACGAGGTGATGGTAATGCATGGTCCATGGGGCATAACGGACCTCACAATGACAGGTAAGTGGTATCATTCTGTACGAGGTGATGGGAAGACATGGTCCATGGGGCATAACGGACCTCACAATGATAGGTAAGTGGTATCATCCTGTACGGGGTGATGGGAAGGCATGGTCCATGGGGCATAACGGACCTCACAATGACAGGTAAGTGGTATCATCCTGTACGGGGTGATGGGAAGACATGGTCCATGGGGCATAACGGACCTCACAATGATAGGTAAGTGGTATCATCCTGTACGGGGTGATGGGAAGGCATGGTCCATGGGGCATAACGGACCTCGCAATGACAGGTAAGTGCTATCATCTGGTACGATGTGATGGTAAGGCATGGTCCATGGGGCATAACGGACCTCACAATGACAGGTAAGTGCTATCACCCTGTACGATGTGATGGGAAGGCATGGACCATGAGGCATAACGGACCCCACAATGACATGTAAGTTGTATAATCCTGTACGAGGTGATGGGAAGGCATGGTCCATGGGGCATAACGGACCCCACAATGACATGTAAGTTGTATCATCCTGTACGAGGTGATGGGAAGGCATGGTCCACGGGGCATAACGGACCTCATAATGACAGGTAAGTGGTATCATCCCGTACGATGTGATGGGAAAGTATGGTCCATGGGGCATAACGGACCTCACAATGACAGGTAAGTGCTATTATCCTGTACGAGGTGATGGGAAGGCATGGTCCATGGGGCATAACGGACCTCACAATGACAGGTAAGTGGTATCATCCTGTACGAGGTGATGGGAAGGCATGGACCATGAGGCATAACGGACCTCGCAATGACAGGTAAGTGGTATAATCCTGTACGAGGTGATAGTAAGGCATGGACCATGAGGCATAACGGACCCCACAATGACATATAAGTGGTATAATCATGTACGAGGTGATGGGAAGGCGTGGTCCATGGGGCATAACGGACCTCATAATGACAGGTAGGTAGTATCATCCTGTACGAGGTGATGGGAAGGCATGGGCCATGGGGCATAACGGACCTCACAATGACAGGTAAGTTGTACCAGTATGCTATAAATACCATATTTCGCACACATTGGCACGATGCACATGTATTCAACGGAACCACAACCATTGAATACATATCGTTGAATACCATTACTCCAGACTGGTTGTCGCCAGCTCGATGACGTATATTCCACGTATAGATCATACGATTTAAACGAGCGAAATCTATACATTGACGTATATATACTTCAACGACCCGCTTCTGCTGATATACCAAACTACCGGGTTTTCAAGCTTAAATCACAATTGTTTGTTATGACACCAACGGAGACTACAATATTAGACTATAGCCGACACAGTGGTGTATAATAAATACCGAACACAGCTTGCATCATTAATATCAAATCTCTTATCGAACTCGTTGCGCACGGCTCAGTTACATTTCTCTCGAGTTGCGCTCTCTGTTTTTGGGAGTAAACATACGTGGATGAACTACATTTAACCGTATCAATATCATTCCCAGTGGAAACAGACAGTACTGTGAAATCGCTGCAAGTTCTTAACAAAGTTCACAAGAATAAAAAATGCTGGAATAATTGTTAATTAAATGGTATATATCTATGTTAATATATTGATCATGTGAAACAACAATTTCCAATGTTGCTAATTAATAAAATACTTGTCGGCGATATTATATGTTATTAATTGGTTGTTTCCACATTGACCAATATGGAAACAACCACTTAATAACATATATATAATATTGACGATATGAGACACCTTAACCCTTTACCCAACAGAAGGGCCCTGTGCCAATGCATTCTCTTATATATGCGAGTCGACCATAGGTCGCCTCGCATATATAAGAGAATGCATTGGCTTAACACATTAAAAATTATAAAATTGTTAAAGAATGTAAAAAAAAATGGTAAAAAGTGTTAAAAAAAGACTTTTTTTTAGGCCAATGCATTCTCTTATATATGCGAGGCGACCTATGGTCGACTCGCATATATAAGAGAATGCATTGGCACAGGGCTAACTGTAACTATCACAATGTGGTCAAGGAGCCGGTTCCAATGATATCCATATTTGTATGGTTATATTGAGACATACCCAAGATAATTTAGGCTGTTGAAGCTTTATTTGGCCGGTTTTGGCCGGTTTTGGCCGGTTTGTTGGGTAAAGGGTTAAGTTACAATGCATATGCTAATAGTCTCCAAACTTAGTGTTGTGACTAGTTGAAAGTCATGGAGAAACCTCGTTTGTCGCTCGCTTTTATATGGTGTATGATTATCAGCCATATCTTCTTCCACGCAACTATGTTCATGTTCGTTCCACCGATAATACGAAACGTTGATATATATTGACAGCACCACGTGACTCATCTTAGATTTTCTCAGGGACGTCAACGTGGTCAGAGCGTCTCCGTTGGGGGTGTCCATCTTAGAATTTCCAATTGCACCCCCCCCCCCCGGTTGGACCGAACCCTGAGATCATCAAGAGACAAGCTCAGCTCGAGGAAATTCACTCTGCACACCCCCCCCCGGATTGGAATTTTACAACTGGGTGCCTCAATGTTGGAAATTTCAAATTATGACGATTGCAGTTGAAACGTTTGGCCGCATAAGAAGGCAAATGGTCGACTTTTGGTCTAAATACAAAAAATTTCACATTACATATTAGTCGAAAAAGCAAATTACCAGAATCGTTTCGACTTATCCTTGACATGAATTCCAACTCCCCCACATCACCTGTCGATACGTTACTTCTTTATCACCAAGACACTCTCCGAATATTTTTCAGAAATCATACAGAATGTCAAGAATTGTGATGGCGAACCGTTCCGTCCAGACACAAGTGCACTTAAATGTGACGACATTTGGACGTCATGCATGAAATGGTCTTGGGTTGAAGACCCTGACTTGAGGCCTGACTTTAAAACCATCCTGAAACTGAAGCTGAAAACCTTGTATCAGGGAAGGTTGGTATCTTTGTCTGCACGAACAAATTGTTTTGACCTTGCTTGAATTTTTAAATATCTTATTACCGATGTTGCATGTACATATGGTTTGGCTTTCATGACTTCATTTGATCACCCCTGGTCAAGTGGTCATGCTAATGTGCTATGTATGTATGCGGTTGGGTCCTGCTGAATTACCACGATGCTGTTAGGGCAAACTGATGCTGTTAAAACAAAAAAAATAACGGTACTTTTTCGTGACGGCATCAGTTTGCCCTACCCGCATCATAGCAATTCAACAGAACCACCAGCATCATAGCATATTAGCAGGACCACTTGACCAGGGGTGTAGATCGTCGGCCAAATTTGTGCGGTTTAGATATAGTTGGTTATTTTTGGGTGTTTATAGCAAACGCGATCAAACCACGATGCTCTGAAGTCGATATAAATAACTGGTTTCAGATGCAATTCGGCTGAACTTTGAAAAGCACGCCCAAATATTCTGCTGACCGCTTTTAGTCAGATTAGGTCATCAATTTGTAACTTCCTGTTCGTGATTCACACAAGAGATCTCTGCATTATTGGGTTTTATCCGTGTTAAAATGTCTATGATCTTACCTATCTTATATTGTGAGGACATATGTTATCTTCAGGAAGTCGAACATCGTGGACAATATGCTGTCTATGATGGAAAAGTATGCAAATAACCTGGAGTCTCTAGTTGACGAGAGGACAGAACAATTGCAAGAAGAAAAGAAGCTAACAGAGAACCTCCTTGAGAGAATGTTACCCAGGTTTGTTTTGCTGCGCCTGTACTATTGGCTCAAAACCAATTGGTATTGATCAAAACCAGAACAATTAGCATAAAATCAATGGGTCTTTATCAAATTCAATGGGTTTTTATCAAATTCAATGGGTTTTTATCAAATTCAATGGGTTTTTATCAAATTCAATGGGTTTTTATCAATGTCAGTTAGGAATCGATAATGATCAGAGAGTACCTGTGCCGCATGTTGGGGTTGCAAGGAATACAAAACAAGACATTTAGATCTTCCATACATTTTAATTGTGCGACCAACGCCTCACACAAAAACATGGTGCAAAGTGAAATTAATACTGCGCATTCATATGCTAAATATTATGCGTGTGTGTGCCCAATTAATACAATATTTAAGACCCATATAAGCTCCACATTTCCCAACGTTTCAGTTTTATAAAGTGACAATTTGGGGCATTAAGGTTACACGTTTGAATCCCATCGTCAAGTCAATACGGACGGCAAGATAAATCGTTTCTTGATATCAAATCAAACAAAATAGTGTGAACTACATTACCAAGAATGTGTGTTTCCGTGTTTGAGGTTAGCCGCTTGAATGGGAACTTGTATATAGCAAACTGCATACAACCATGTTATATATATATATATATATATCATTATACTATTTAGTTCCTCATAGCTTTCATAGTTCATTGAATTATCCCTCTATTTACCAGTTTCTTTCTGTAATACATCATGCAGACAAACACACTGTTTCCTAATGAGCGAAATGGTCACAAGATACAAGATAAAAGATGTTTATTGCAATACACCGCAATGGGCAGTCGCACAATGACAATGATAATTACATAAAGTATATGCACATTACATAAATATATAATTATTATATACATAAGAAGGTATCGGTATATATATCTGCAATATTGTCGCTATCAATTGTCGCTTCTACTTTAGCTGTAAGTTTCTCTTTTGGCAAAGAAGACTCGGATCATGTCGCATATTATGTTGATACTTTCCTTTATTGCATTACTCATTATGAATTCGAATTTATCAAAATCCGAAAGATTTAAAAACTTAGGAGATGAATATTGGCTAAATGAGTAAAATGTTTTTTTACGAAAATCTTGGTATCCGGCACATTTCATTACAAACTGATATTCACTTTCAACCTGCTTCGTTTGGGCACCGTGTACATATCTTGAACTGTGCCTTCCTTTCTCTATCTCAAGTTTATGATTGCTCACTCTTAATCTGGTGAAATCAACCTTGCTTCAGCTGATTTATTCACTCCAAGAGATTTGGCTCTAATTTATACCTTATCTTGAAAAGTCTGTACGTTTTATACGTACAACATCACATGAATGAGTCAGGTGACTTTCACTGGAAATTACGTCACGATTTGAGCCACACGTATGCACCTGCATGCATGCTTATAATACGTGTACTTGATATATTTGCGTAATTTATCATATAATAATAGCCGTAAAATGTACCAGAAAAACCAACTGAGGAAGAAGATATAATAGAAATAGAAAACACGATAAGAAACATAACTAGCCTGAACAATATAATCTCATTTGAAATAATCGGTTACCTGTCAGAATACAAACATAGACTGGTGAACATAACATTAAATGACAAAACACACAGGGATCAAATGATCAAAAGGGCAATGCGGTTAAACCGAGAAGAAACTACTGTCTACGGACACCATAAGGCGGTTTTCAACAAAGAGTGATCAAAAAAGGAACCGAATGAACAATATGAACTCAGGAAAGAACTTCGGAAACTATGGGGTCTACAGACAATTCCGTATACAGAACATGGCGTTTTTAACTCAATGCCGACTGATTATTTGAAACGCATTGTGATGTTAAAACAAAAAGTTATTTGTTTGCTATATGTAATTAGGGAACCAAGAGCCGAATTGTTAGTTCCTAATAAATTGATGATGATATAGTATGACCCTGTCGGTTTTCGCGGTGTGTGAAATATCGCACATGCAGAGAGCACAAATGTAATACTGTGTATAGGTCAAATAGAAAACATTTCCCCCCAGGCGAGCAATTGAACACTGTGCCCAGACACACGTATCCGGATAATATCCGTTTGTCCAGTTCAATATTAAGCGCTCGTCGGGATTCGATGATGTAGGTTTCTGTGGGCTTGATTGCCGTTATTGCACCTTATTGAATGACCCACTGTCCTTGATCGTGCCATGAATATCTATTATACATGTAGCTACGCCCTTATTCCACCAGTACAAAACCTGGGAACTTTTTGATGACGGGGAAGTTTATAACATTGAAAATTCGGTGCATGTAATATATTTCTTAGTTATTACCTGTGCCTTTGAACCTTAATAATGTATTTCACTATAGGTGAAGGTCCCAACTCGAAATTATACGATTTAAGTGACTTTGTGAGCAATGTTGCTTTGCGTCGCTTAGAACCATGGACTTTCTCCAGGGTAATTTATTGCAATGTTTATTGAGATATCAGCTCACAAAAAGCATGCAATCTCGAGCAGGGACCGTCGCCTACTATTAAGTAGATTATTGTGGAACAAGTATTAACATATAAATATATTCCCTGCCTTGTTTGTTCAATGCTATAAAGTTCCCTGTCAAAACAGGTCAGAACATCAGAAAGTTCCCAGGTGAGTGAATCATTGGCAATAAATTAGGGTCCCCTGATCCTTAAATTGCACGTTTTTCTCTTTTTGTTGTTGTAAGGTCTGTAGCGGAACAGCTCAAGTTGGGCAAACCTGTGATTCCCGAATCGTACGACTGTGTGACGATCTACTTCAGCGATATCGAAGGGTTCACGACATTATCTGCCGGCAGTACTCCTATGGAGGTAAGAGTTCCATAACAGCTATTCTATGTTAGTATAGAATTATTAACCCTTCCATGACTGTTGCCAAAACCCTGTGCCAATGCATTCTCTTATATATGCGAGTCGACCATATATAGGTCGCCTCGCATATATATATAAGAGAATGCATTGGCCTAACTAATTTTACATTATTTTCTATAGTTGTCAAAAAATGTAAGAAAACATGAAAAAAATGAAAAAAAATTGTTAAAGATGTAAGAGATAATGATAAAACATTATAAAATTGTGAAAGAATATAAGAAAAAAATGATAAAAATTGTTAAAGAATGCAAGAAAAAATGATAAAAATTGTTAAAGAATGTAAAATAAAATTATAAAAAATTAAAATAATTGTTAAATAATATAAGAAAAATTGATAAAAAAAAGAAGATAAAACATTGTTAGGCCAATGCATTTTCTTATATATGGTCGACTTGCACATATAAGAGAATGCATTGGCACAGGGTCTTTACTGTGTGACGATCTACTTCAGCGATATCGTACGTATAGGGTTCACGACGTTATCTGCCGGCAGTACTCCTATGGAGGTAAGAGTTCCATAGCAGCTATACGAGGTTCGAATTCCAACCTAGCGGTAGCCCATGCATTCGAAGTTTACTGAGATTAAATTTATCATTCAACAGTGTGCTACGTATAGCTATTTATGGCGAATATCATGGAAATTAGCCAGACAAGTTTACTAGCTGTGTGAAGGTAGCCTTAGTGTATACAAACTGGCAATAATAATGAAACAATCAACATCAGTTCTGGCGACATAATTTATAATATAAGCCTCTGACTAAAATATTTAGAGGACATTACTTGGTTGGTTTGATATTAGGCCCGATATGAGCCCGAGGTAACCTCATATCAGCCTGAGACCGAATGTCGAAGGCTGATATATGAGGTTACCGAGGGCTGATATAAGGCCCAATATCAAACCAAGTAATGTCCTAACTATCAATTAGATCGCATCTTAGTAACTGACAACTCTTTCAAATGAGTGACATCACAAAAATCGATATCTACACATTATTTAGCAGTGAAGTAGATTTTAGTCATGTCGTAAAACCATATTACTCGGATTGTTTATGTCGTAAAATGATATTACTCGGATTGGTGATGTAGTAATATCTATTATATATTTTGGAAGATCTGTCTGTGTGTCTGTCTGTGTGTTCGCGATGAACTCGAAAACGGCAGAGCCGATTTCGATGAAACTTGGTATATGGGGGTATTTTCGGCCGGGGGTGGCATGGGCCTATTAATTTGTCCGTGCGACACCCGCTTCGCGCATGCGCAGACGAGATCTCGGAAACGGGTGGAGCTATCGACTTGAAATTTGGTATGTGAATGTATCTTGCCCCGGATATGAATTTTATCGGGTCGCCGAGCCCGTGCGACGCCAGCTTCGCGCATGCGCAGACCAGATCTGGAAGATTCTCGACCGATCGGGACGGAACTTGGTACGTGTGTGTAGTTTGACCAGGCGGTCAATATGAGCTCATCAAATTTTAGATCCGAGATCAACTTTTCACGTGCCGAGGTCAAATCTGTTTTTACGCCGTTTTGCGCTAATATATTTAAGTTCGGTGCTCACAAATCGATTCGATATAGCGCGAATAATAAATTGCCAGTCATATAATGTGCACGGTTAGAATCTGTGGCGCTTCCTCTTTCCAACGATGTATCACACGCCTGTGTCCGTTTAAAGTTTCTACCTTAATTATCGGGAAGAACGCAGGACCATGCTTCGGTCATCGAAAAACATTCGGTAAATATATTACGCCGTCAAGAGATAGTGACGTAATCGCCTTAGCCGGCCGATGTCGCGTTAACTCATCACCGACCGAGGTATCCGCAAATGACATTGGGCAATATATATATCTCGGAAACGGGTGTAGCTATCGACTTAAAATTTGGTATGTGAATGTATCTTGCCCCGGATACGAATTTTATCGAGTCGCCGAACCCGTGCGACGCCAGCTTCGCGCATGCGCAGACCAGATCTCGGAAACGGGTGGAGCTATCGACTTGAAATTTGGTTTTTGAATAGCCCGGACGAAGTCGGGTCACCTTCTAGTGATATATACTCTGCTCAAGAGCAAATGGAGGGGATATTCACATAGTTCGATAACAGGGCCGTTCTGGAAAATAATGTCATATCTAATTAATAAATATATTATGATATAATTATATGGAAATTATTTGGACTCAGGACTCAAGAATTCTCTGATAATGATATTTCGCATGTCAGATCCATTGTTATTTAATCTGTGAGATCACCGTTTTTACAGGATTTTTTGTTTTTATATTTTTGTGTGTGGAAATTTCAGATTGTTGACATGTTGAATGACCTGTACACTTGCTTCGATTCAACAATCGGACATTATGACGTGTATAAGGTTGAGACAATCGGTGATGCATATATGGTTGTGAGTGGTCTCCCTTTGCGAAACAGGGATAACCACGCTGGTGAGGTGGCCTCCATGTCGCTGCGCCTGCTCGATAAAATCACGTGTTTCAAGATTAGGCACCGACCGAATGAGACACTCAAACTCAGGATAGGAATACACTCAGGTGAGTACGTGTTTAATGAGGCGCGAGTGGACAGGTCACTACGTTTTCAGATGTTTGTAGTTTTGGACCATGAACCAGTCTATTCAACAAGATACATTGAGTGGGTGCAAATAAACCTACATAAGAGTCGCAGAAATAATAATAGACGACTATATATCAATTTTCATTTACTAACCAATTACATCAACTTCGATACGGAATTATGTTATTAAAATTTACTTTTACTTCCATGAAGCAGAGGGGAGTCGGAACAAATTTGCAGGCACGTATGCTGATTTCTGACTTTCGACCTTTGTTGGGACCCACCCACCCCCGCGTCCAAATTTGTTTCCGTTTTCAGCAGTATTTTCCGACCATTTTTGGACACCCACCCCCTTTTAACACTAAAACAGAGATTTGCGGGGGGAAATTCACTGTAAACAGCTGTATATGAATTTATGTGCATAATATTAGTCATGGGTGTTAACATTGACATGTAAATAGGAACAAGTCATTTTGGGGTCATTCGGTCACAAAAAACATGGCTGCCAGCAGCCATCTTGGATTTCAAAATTCAATCCATTAGCATGGGCTACAGGCTATACTGTTTGTCTGATCATCATGAAATTTGTCATTTATGTTAATATTGACATATAGATGTGTTTTAAGCCAAACTCATTGCAAAAACAGTCAAAAAGACTTGCAGGGAAAAAAAATTTGAGTTGCGGAAAAAAAATGTGTTGGTCCTATCGACCACCCACCCACCCCGGCATACGTGCCCGGAAAAAAACTTGTTTCCACCCCCCCCCCCCCTCTGCATGAAGTAGAAAATTAGTCAGTTGTTTCCGAAGTAGCGCATTAGACTGGTCCTTGCCACAATCGAACCAGCCGCCAGATTCGTAGTAACCATAGTAACCAGCCGCCCGATTCGTAGTAACCATAGTAACCAGCCGCCCGATTCGTAGTAACCTGCACCCTTTCTGCGTTAATGGGTTCATCAACATCCCCGGTTAATTGGTACTGCTAATTTGTCATGATGCTGATTGGTCCTCTTAATTGATATGATACTGGCAGGGCAAGCTGATGCTCTTAAGAAATGTACCGTTATTATCTCTAAAGTTGTCATATTCGCGAATCGAAGAAAGGCCAATGTGTGTATGAAACATTCAAGAACTGAAACACTTTTAAATGGTTTTATAATCACAGCTGCGCTGCTGCGTGCACAATGACAGAAATAGCCCTCTTGATTACGGTCGGTTTGCAAACACCAACACACTCATTATTAATATAATTTATGTTTTTGAATGTTTTGAAGCTTTTCCTCGATTCGTTCATATTAGTCAAGCACTATATATATCTGCATATATATAGCCCGAATCGATCGTATCCATGGGGCCTCGGTGACTCAGTCGGTAAGGAGCTCTGATCCAGACCGTCTCGCTCTCCATCGCTGGCGATATGGGTTCAATTTCCGGTGGAGTCATCGCTGACTTTGTATCATGTATCGCTATCTGGGGGAGTTTCCAATTACTCTCCGGTGGTCTATGGTTTCGCCGGGAAAAATGGATCATTCATCAAGTCAACGCACTCTCTGTCACATTACCTTATGATTGTTTATTTGCAAAGCCAACATTTAAGTTGGAACATAGCCAAACATATATACATATATACAAACAAACAATTTATACAAACAATTTATACGTTAACAATTATCATATCATACTTCCGTAACAAATTCACCATAATATAATGACTATACACAGCACGTATACATACGATTCATAATTATGCAATTTCCAATTTATGGATGTGTCTCATATTATATATATACATATATATATACATACATACATATACATACATATATATATATATATACAGATTGTATACAAACATGCATACACATACATATACACACATACATATATATATATATATATACAGATTGTATACAAACATGCATACACATACATATACACACATACATATATATATATATATATATATATATATATATATATATATATATATATATATATATATATATATAATTCATCTGTATATCTAATAGTATATTAAGAAATCTTTTTCAATGCCAATTTAATAAATATGCTCAGTCTTATAATGCTCAGTCTTATAATGCACGGTCTTTCCCTTCACCAATAAAACTGGCAACGTCGTGCTATAGACCTGACTGCTGAAAGCGACGTTAAACCCCAATAAATAAATTAATCGTATTATACACCGCGGTATTATTATCCGATCAAGACGTTTTGACTCTAATGATGTTGTTATCAGATCATAGTTTAGCGCTGTGTGTTTGGCAAGATTCTCGCATTTCCCGACGACGAACGATTTGATTACCAATAATATAGGTAAAAACTAATGCCACATGGCGATCATAATTTAACCCTTTACCCAACAAACCGGCCAAAAACGCCCAAATAAAGCTTCAACAGCCTAAAATACCTTCGGTCTGTCTCAATAACACCATACAAATATGGATATCATTGGAACCGGTTCATTGACCACATTGTGATGGTTACAGTTATGCCCTGTGCCAATGCATTCTCTTATATATGCGAGTCGACCATAGGTCGCCTCGCATATATAAGAGAATTCATTGGCCTAAAAAACACTTTTTACCATTTTTTCTTACATTCTTTAACAATTTTAGAATTTTTTCTTACATTTTTTAACATTTTTTATAATATTTTTCTACATTCTTTGACAATTTTAGAATTTTTAATATGTGTTAAGCCAATGCATTCTCTTATATATGCGAGGCGACCTATGGTCGACTCGCATATATAAGAGAATGCATTGGCACAGGGCCGTTCTGTTGGGTAAAGGACATAATCATCATCAACATTGAGGATCTGGGAAACAATCGATAACTTATTATATGATGTGATTGTGAGTTTTGTTGAAAATCCGAAACCGTAATCGTAACAATGACTGGGGGGAAATGACAACGATAGAAAGAACACAAATTCTAGTGACGCAGTACCCTATTCCTAATTCTTGTCTGTTGTCGTGCATTGTGCGAAAAGTGTCTAATAACGTGTTTACGTCATATACTTCTCTACCCAATGTTCCCCCAAAAAGAGAGCTATTTCAGACCATTAATTAACTTTCCAGGTCCATGTGTTGCGGCTGTTGTCGGACTAAAAATGCCGAGGTATTGCCTGTTTGGCGACACAGTCAACACATCATCCCGGATGGAATCTACTGGACTACGTAAGTTAGAACTACACTCTAAAAAATTAAATTTAAAGCAACCTCGATATATAACGATTATTCATTTGTCCTTTGCGTGTCCAACATACGGACCAATGGTTTCTTACAGAGAACTAGTTGATTCTCCAAAATAGCAGTGTTTATTTTGGTTCTTCGTATAGTTAATATTTGGTTCTTCTTGCAGCTTCTTGGATAATATTCGGTTCATAAATATGACGTACATGTTTGAAGAACTAAAATTGTTCTACACTTTTGTCCCTCCCCAATCGGAGCAAGTTGGTTGCGCAAGAATAAAGTGTGGTTTGTTCTTCGTCGGTTGAAAATATTCACCATTTGTTGTTCATATCGATGTGCGTTAAAAAAAACAAAAAACATGCTCTATAGAAATGATGCAATGTCAAGTGGCATCCGTGGTTTATAACATATGCAACTTGATTTGGTGATATTTCGATCTCAGCTGTAACTGTCGTAAATAGTCCTGTTCGTATCAATTTCTTTGCATCTTATATACAGTATTATAATGTATCCATTTTAAAGTTTTAAGTGTCGTATAATATATACCTTTATAAATATTTAAACATATATCCATGATAGTGTTGTCATATTACTTGGTGTACCCATTATTGTTTTGCGTTGCATACAGACATATGAGGTGTTTGTACTTAATACATGTTTTGTTATGTTGTGTTACGTCATGTTATGGTATGACAAGTTGTGATCAACGAATGCTGCATTTCAGTTGAGTTAACGATTTCCTCTCTTTCAGCTCTGAAAATACATTGCAGTGGCGAATCTAAGAATATTCTTGATTCGCTTGGTGGGTACTACCTCGAGGAGAGGGGCATTATTAATATGAAGGTAAGCGATATATACAGACAACATAATTAACTCTTCTGAATAGCGTGGGATTGTTCCCCTCAAGTGACATGGGGAGGATCGTTTTTCAAGACACTCTAGATGAGTGAAAATAATGTAGGAATTCCATGAGAGGAGAAACAACACACGCAACACAACTCAGCTAACGGTTGTTTATTTCGCGCTACACCGCGTGTATAATGTTTCACTCATTCTTGGTATATATGGGCCATGGGTGTTTTATTTATAGAAATGGGAATTTTTGGGACGGATTAAAAGTCGAACTGCGACCCTGAGGCCGAGTCCGGTAATATGAGTGGTTGGGAATTCTGGTGAGATGCATGAGAAGCCGTATATAGTTGTTGTAATAATTTGAAGGATTAGTTGTTTTAACGGAATTTTGAGTTGGTCATTCGGGAAACCAATATATTTTATATTCTATAATTACAATCATGGGTATATAATATATGATCTTATGACCTACAGCCCTTTGCTACCAACCAGACCACAGTGACACACATGGTTAGGCCTATACCACTTCCAAAAGGTACAACCTCACCAGCCTTTTTGTCTGCTAGTAAGCTGGTATTGTGATTGGCAGAAGCATGCAGTTACTGAATGAAACACGAAAAATTATGCTCAAATCATAATTGAACAAATGTATATTGTTTCAAAAAACTAACATTTAAGAGAATTATTGCGTAATGTTTGGACTATAATAGACTTAAAGGGATGTTACTCTATCTCATTTTCAGGGGAAAGGGAATAAGCTAACCTTTTTTCTGAACGGAGAGGACCAGAACCACAGACTGAAGCGTTTGGACGAGCAATCCGCTAACCACGTTGACAAATCCATGAAGAGGATATCAAGTTGTTCTTCTTGCATCATACAAAGGGACGCAACCTCATCAACAATGTGTTATGACGATGACGTATCCAGTAGTTCTCATGGTAGAAATGCTTGGAACAGACATAGCGACCGTTGTTGTGCTGTCCGGGGTTGTTCTCCGACAAATCGGTATACAGACAAAGGTTGTGGACTACGAGGGGGCTGTTCTGAATCTCTGTTTGAGATGAAATACCTCACGCCACAGCAATACTCAGACAATAACGTCAATCATTTGGAGGAGGTCTCGAATACGCCACATCCAGTTGACCCACATCATTCCAATGCTACGGAGCTAGATTCTTTACTCAAAGTGCCCGACCCTTCTGGTGTCCCGTTTGTTAATGTTTTGTGAACAAGGTCCCGTTATTGACAAATTGCTCAATAAAGCATCTATTATTTCACCAAGTATGCAGTATATGTTTAAACCAATTATAACGTAGAGAGCTATTGAACTGTTACAATAATTATATATATATATATTTATATCATTACATAATAAGTATACTGAACAAGAGATAGGTACCGTTATAATGTCATTATCAATGAACTTCAAAATATGGATGGATATATCCAGGTTTATTAATTAGACATTACATTTTTGTTCAGAAAAGCATGTTGTCGAACTATGTGAATATCGCTTCAATTTGCCCTTAAACCGATTTAATATCATTTTAGGACATCACCAATCCGAGTAATATGATTTTACGACATCACAAATCCGAGTAATATGGATTTACGACATGCCGAAATCTACTTCACTGTTAAATAACTTGTAGATATCGATTTTTGTGAATTCACTCATATGAAAGAGTTACTAAGAGGTGCCGCGAATCGTTAAACGATAACGGTGGAAGCGACAAAAGACGACTGTGTAAAAAACGTACCTTACTCGTATTTAAATTCGCGCAGTACTATTTTTCGCTCAGTTTTGAATTCGTGCACTTTAAAATTCGCGCACCTAGCTGCGCGAATTCAAAACTGAGAAAAATATTTTCGTAATATTTCTGCGATATTTTCGTATATCTTGGAGCTGATGACAGTTTCGGTTATTATATAGTCATTGCTGGATATAGTATATGTGTATAGTAAACACCATCGCGGCGGATTTACATCGCGCAGACTTTACACTAGTAATTACATACATCATAACTTTGTGGCGACCTGGACTATTAGTATTTCTTATACAAGTATTTCAACAATGTCTATGTTACCATGATTTGTCGCTTGAATAGCGAGCAATGGTCTTGATAGCGGTTAGCCGAATGTAAGTATATGCATACATGTATATGCTTAATTGTCTATTCAACTGTTCATAATATATGTAAACTCAGCAACAAAGCACTCTTGTATTTCCTATGGACTGTGGTTTAGATTAAACTTGGCAGACGTATTATTTTTCGCTCAGTTTTAAATTCGCGCACCGATGGGTGCGCGAAAAATAGTATTGCGCGAATTTAAATACGAGTAAGGTATACGTAAACTGAATCCAGACACGAAAGGAACGTGAATTCTGTGCACAATTCAGATATATACATGTATTCGTGATTTCAGCCCACCGTGCACTTGGTTTTAATTTTAGCATCATGCAGCATTCGCAGATAAACATTCTGTATACATGTATCAGAATGTTGTCGTCTCCGAATGGCTATTTTTCGATATCAACCCGGTTTCCCTGAGCTTGATCGCCAGAGTTAGTTATAACAAACACCACATTGTTTTTTCTCCGGCAAAATACTTTGATGAACTGAAGCTGAAAGTTCCGATTGAGGAATGTATATATTATCGGATTCACGAAACAGTTTGTGTATCCGATCAGCTGAAAAATCGCAAGCTCCGTTCTGAAATCAGTCCGGTCTGGGTTGAATTCCTGGTACAGAGTTGCCGTGAAAAACGGGAACCATAACACCGTGAATGCCAACACCAGTGTTATCAACATTTTGATTATCTTCTTCCGTTCTGCAGCTTTGCGTTCATATTGCATTGGGTTTTCCAAAAGATCGCCAACCGGAATCCGGATCCATAGCCGAAACGAAATGGCACCATAGCTGAAGATCATGATCATTAGTGGGACAATATAAATGAACACATATATTGTCGCGGTAAATATGCGGCTATCCTGCTCCCGATTGGGAAAGAATTCTCCGCACATGAACGCAAGACCTTCTATTGTGTTCTGCTCGCGATTGACCTTCAGTCGCCATTCAAGACGTTGGTATATGACTTGCGGCAGAAGAACACAAGCTGCTATTAACCAAACACATCCCAGAATAAGTTTAGCAAAGGACTTGGTGTGAATCTTTCGTGCTATCTTCGAACGGCATATAACGAAGTACCTGCAATAGATGAATGGTGTGTGTGATCGCTTAACAATTTCTTTACTAAATACTCATTGTCGAGTAGTTATAGTTCCCTTGGGAAAATATTCGGAAAATAAGTTCAATAGTTGGGTTGTTGAACTTATTATCTGAACATTTCCCACCATTAAATAGGATTATTTCTGAACTTTCTAGTATCTGTCGTCTGCTTGTATTTACCGAGATGAATAATACACCATTCCAATGTGGGATAATCCATTTAGTAAAGAAAGGGTTGCTTATCCCTGCCGATGAAAACATGGGACTAAATAGTCATTGGCGATTAGTTCCCTTAGGAAATGTCCATAGCATGTCCCACCAATGAATATACATTATTCTTCTATTGTCCCACCAATGCATATACATTATTCTGCTCTTGTATTATCTGTTTTTGCTGTCTGCATGTCGTATGCTTTCATTCCCGAACACCCATCCAAACGAATAATATCCCGTTCCCATATATACTTTTTTAACCGAATGGGATAATCCATTCAGTACAGAAAAGGTTAACCCGATCGTCACTTTATCACCGGTAACGTATTCATCGTCATCGTCGTTGTCATCGCCGCTATCGTCATTCGTCACCACCGTCCTTGTATGCATCGTCATCACGAGCGCCACCATCACAAGCATCATAATCTTTGTCCTAACTATCGCCACAATAACATGGTGGTGAATCACGTCGTTTCGAGGTTGTTGAGTACCACTCATGCGAAATGGCCGAAGCGAGTGAAAACGCACAAAAACATAATATATGAGGAACTGACAGAAAACGTAGCATTTCGACTGTTACGAGCATATGCTAGTATATATTTTAAACAAGTTGATACCGTATTTGTTCCGAAATACTCAGAAGTTTTCTATATTCTGACCAAAGTTTCCAGTCGGAGGTTCGTGGAATACCAGTCCGTGCATCTAGAAGAATCCTTTGACTGGCAACTTTGGTCAGAATGTTAGAGCAAACAACTGTGAGTGCGACACACAAACTATACTTGTTTGAATATAGCACATGCTCGTATAGCTGTACAAATAGACCACAGTGAAAACAGGAGAGTTATATTGATAAGTTACATACATTACGAAACGTTGGACACTGAATAATTAAACCTATACATGTAGGCCTATGTTTACATTCGTCAACCAATATAACAAAATTCAAAACCATTACCCAATGCCATGCGACGTGCAAATAATGGTAACGTCGACGATGTTGAAATGCTTGTAAGAAAATGCATATATTATAGATTGTATGTGCACGAAAGCACCTCTACCACCATTCGGCACACTGGAGTGACATCGTGCAATGAATAAGGAAATGTTCCTAATTTTCAACTACCATACTACATTTGTCAGCATATTCTTTCACCGAGTGGCACTTTTAGCTGTACATATATGCCGACCATTTCCAACTTTTACGATATTACTAATACTAAGTTTACAGCATACTATTCTTGTTTCCATATTCCCGAAAACGTCTGTCGGCCACGTGATAATTTGAGTTTACTTTACCTATATTGTGGAACCCGTCATCACGGTTTTTGGCACATCAAATGTTTACCTTATTTGGTCACTGAAACTAATCCAAGATTAGCATTTTGAAATAAAATATTGCCGTATATTCGTCGAGAATGTTTCAAATGATGTGGTTTCTTGGTGTTCGCCTTTCTTATATCATTCCGGTAGCTTATATGCTCATTGAAGTAAACACTGGAATGATTGAGTGGATATGCATGACGACTACTGTACCATAAAACACAATATCCATTATATCGGCCATCATAAACTTCACATCTTTTGCCATACACGACATAAGATGGTGCTGGGGTCCAATCTTGTAGATGCCTGTTCTTCACAATTGGAAATTCGAACATTTGATTGCATAAATTTGTATTCACAACTAAAGTTCCAATGACACTGTAGCTCAACTTGGGGAGGCTTTAATTTTATGCTGAGCAGTCATTATAATAATAAAGAAGTAGAGTCAAACAGTTTCAGTATATGGTTTGTATTGTGTAGATGAAATTATTTTCATTTCACCAATAAATGTGGGCTGCCGGGTGTGTCGATAGATGCACATGTGAATTCCAGAATGACTGCTGTTGGCCACGTTTGTTAACGGATTTCGGAAAAAAATGGACACCTCCCATCTATTGATCACCCAGAATATCTATATAAAGGATGTGGTCTGTAGATTGTGCCAAAGGATTTAGTCATGCAAAGAGTAAAATCCTAAATGGCTGCCGGCGGCCATGTTTTTCAACGAAATTCGAAAAAATGGATATCTCCCATCTAGAGGTGATCCTAAACACACCTGTAAAGTTTTAAAATATTTGTTCTGATAAATACGCGTGCTTCACGGTGTGCCAATTTTCTTTATTTGATCTAAATTTGACATCCGAGATCGCTGCTGGCGGCAATGTTTTTAACGAATTTCTGGGGAAATCGATGGCTCCATAGAGGTCACCCTGAAGATCCATGAAGTTAGGTGAGTATCGGTCAATGGATGTGATGTGTAGGGCGTTCCAAAGGATTTAGTCATGTAAAGAATAAAATACAAGATGGCCATGTTTGCTGGTGGCCATGTTTTGAAACGAATTTCGACAATAATCTATGGATCCCACATAGAGGTCACCCCGAAGTCCCTTATAACGTTTGGTGACGTTCGGGTGAGGGATGTGGCTGGAGGGTGTGCCGAAGGATTTAGTCATACAAACAGAACAAATCCAAGATGGCCGATGGCAGTCATGTTTTTCAACGAATTTCGGAAATAATCGATGTCTTCTGTCTAGAGCTGGCCTCGAAGATCCATATGCAGTATGGTGACGATCTGATAAAGGGTGTGGCCTGTGTTGTATGCCGAAGGATGTAAGCATGCCAAAAGTTAAATCTAAGATGGAGGCTGGCAGCCATGTTTTTTTTCGGAAAAAATAGATGGCTCCCATCTAGATTCACTCTGAAGATCCGTATAAAGTTTGGTGATGATCGGTCAAGGTATGTGCTCTATAGGGCGTGCCAACGGATTTAGTCATACAAACAGTAAAATACAAGATGGTCATGTTTTTCACCGAAAATCTTTCAAATTAGATAGCTCCCATCTAGACGTGATCCTAAAAATGTCTGTTAATTTTCAAAAACATCCATCTGATAAATGCGGGCTGCAAGGTACGTCGATGGATTCAAATTTGAAATCCAAGATGGCTGTTGACGGCCATGTTTTTGACGAATTTCTGAAGAGAATCCATTACTATCATCTGGAAGTCATCCCGAATATCCATATGAAGTTGGGTGGTGATCGGATGAGGGAGATGTGGTCTGTATGGTTTCTCAAATGATATAGTCATGCAGAGTGTAAAATTCATGATGGCTGCCGGCGGCCATGATTTTTTAATCGAAAATCATTCAAATTCGATAGTTCCCACCTAGATGTGATCCTAACCATGCCGGTAAATTTCTCCAATAAATGCGAGCTGAAGGATGTGCCGATGTATTCAAATTGAGATACAAGATGGCAGCTTGCGGCTATGCATTTCCACGAATTTTGGAAGAAAAAAACGATGACTCCCGTCTAGAGGTCACACCGAAGATGCAGATGATGTTTGGTGATGATCGGATGAGTGATGTGGCCTGTAAGGTGTGCCAAAGGAAATTGTAAACGGGCGGATGAACGCACGCACCCACGGACGAACGACAACCCACGGCAACAGCTCAAACTTGATTTTGTCAAGTCGAGCTAATAAACGAGGGAAATTTATTGAACTGTATACTGTTTCAAAGAAAGCAATTAGTGAGTCAGAACTACCTTACAAGTTTTTATAAAAGCTGAATTATATTGAGTTTATCAGTTCAAATAGAATCATTTTTGGTAGCAAAATATGATTCAAAGAGTCGACTATTTTGAATATGTAGCATTGTATTCCAAAATATTAGCTATTTAAATGTTAACTATGGGCAGCAATGTTGAAATAAGCCATCTCTACGTCAACTTAAATGTCACTTACCGATCCAAAGCAATCGCAGTAAGCGTAAGTATGCTTGAAACCACCGTCACGCCCTGTATGTATACATACATCTTGCATATCGCAAGTCCGATTGTCCATTCGTTCGATAATAAGAAATACAGCTGGAACGGCATGTTCAATGTGGCAATGGCTAAATCGCTGATAGCAAGTGATAAAATGAACATATCCGTCACGGTGCGAAACATGCGACCGACGCCAATAACGGCGATTATGGTGACGTTGCCGATCACCGCCAGAATGATAACAAACACGTAGATAATGATGAACGTCAGCTCAATGTTCTCTGGTAGCTGGTCTGGTAAAACGTCATCGTCACGTATGTTGAACCCATAATCAGTCTCAGATCCATTGTTAAGAGTCGCATTCCCCAGAAATGTTGTGTTTTGCGTAGTTTCCTGTAACTCGACTAAAGATTGCGTCACAGCTGTTAGGGACTTTGTCATTGCCTTTGTCACATGTCCATTTTTATCACGGCATATATGCTTGAACATAAATTTGGGATCACAGAAACTAGACATTGTGTTGCTACTCAATCAATTTTACAAACTGATCAACTGGTGGTTTGTGGACTATCCGATATGAACTTGCGATACGAAAATCGTTTTTTCTTGATCGTCAATTTAAGCAGTCCAACTTTCTCGATTAAATCACCCCTATCTCTGGAGACATCCGTTAGTAAATTACACAGAACCGATGAATGCCTCGCGAAAGCTGAACCAAAAACCACGTCGAAGTCCTCATCCAACGGGAGTTCTATATTCCTGTCATCCACGCTCCCTATAATTCATCAGAAATCATGGTTCTAGAGATGAAAATTTTTAATTTTCTGGAAGTGAATTCCATTTAAATCTACGGTTGCCGAACTGAAAATCACGTCATTTTCTTCACATCCATTAAGACGTGGTTCTCGTTTCCTGTAGCTATGCTGTGAACTACTTCTGCCGCTCTACTGTCCAGGAATCCTGGGTAAGATGGTGCATAATTATGCGAGCAGACGACGTCTCTGGTCTCAGAACGAGGTTGGAAATTATATTATACCGGGATGTCATATACAACTCAAACGAGATAAACAGAAGACAGTAATTAGTTTCTGTAAGCGGATGACAAACACGGCGAAGCGATATGCATCAGACGAAAGTACCCGGGCTGACATAATGGAACTTTCTGGTAATAAGTTATTGGATGCTAGCCATGTGATCAGGTGGGTGATACCCGATAACTTCGCCAATACACAAACAAAACCGTCTGTGATAAATCGATGCCTGCGATAATTCCGATGATTCGTGACTCTGATAAATAGATGCCTTCGATAATACTGCTGATTCCTGACTCCTATCAAAAAGCCAGGCGACAGATGCATGTACGTCATTGCATCATGCAGAGGCCATACTAATAATGTACCGTTTCATGATCTTTCCTGACCATATATACCCACAGAAACTTGTCTACTCTCTAAGCAGCATAGTGTTTGCTCGACAGAGCTCTGCTAAGAATACACTCAGCTTTTTGGGGAATAAATCATCAAAAAGCTGAATAAATATAAGAAATGAAAGTATTGAGTGCAATGTGTGTTATTAGTGGATACGAGGCCGTGGTCTTTGTGGGCACATTTAGTGAGGACCGCTTCGCGTTTGACACAATGGACCCCAACAATTACCACAGCACCGTACCCCACAATAACAAACACATACACACACCCTCACACACCCTCACACACCCACCACATTCATTTCTTAAATAATTGCAACGCTTAGGGCGTGAACAAATATGCCTGTGTATTTGCCTGTTATACAAACGTTATACTCCGAAAAATATTACGCAATTTTGTTACTTACAACCAACGGTTGTCGATTGCTCGTGTGGGAGTGAGACAGACGCTCTTTATTCATACTATATTAGGAATAGACTGACCATTAATGCTCTTTATTGTTTCACGCTGAAGAAATCCGCTGTTCGATTTTTTTTATAGTTTTTGTGACTTGAATAAGTCATTCTGGTGCATTTACAGTTCGTAGAAGGATAGGCCTATGTCATATAATTATCGACCTGTTTCAATTCACTAACCAGATAAAGATGTAGTACAACAAACACAGAACGAGCAGTGTGAAGTTGTGTTCGTGTGTGATTGTCTGCGGCATGCAAGTGCCGTATCGACAAACCCAAAAATACACGTGTTGTTCTGTTGTTCATTACACGTACGCCACCCGTCCTAGAATCAGTGTATTAACTCAACAGACCACAATATTTATTCAGGCACAACCTAGCTTAGGGATACCAAGAAAAACGAAGACATTTTAACTGTGGCCCGAGTCAACCGCCATAATAGTCCCAATCGTGATGAGTCGGGATTACCGAACACGATATACAATGAGAAGGTCGTGGTCCGCTTATATTTGTGTCCTCGTCAAGTCAATCAGCTGTCATTGATTTACATCTTGACGTGATTTCCATACATTGGGGTGGAATGATTCTCTATACAATTGAATGGTTGTAACGTGCTTATTTTGGTGCTCGTCACGTAACATAAGTCATTGTCGCATTCATCTGATCTATATGTGCGCAAAATTATCGCTATCAAAGACAGTTTTGCGTTGAAGCGCTGAAAGCAATAACAAACGATAATTGGAGAACGTTCTTATTGGCGGTCGCTTGTGGGCGACGGCAGCATAAAAGACGATCATTGGAATTTTTGCTTTTAAAAGTCGATATCTGACCATCAAAACATATTTTGTTCGAACAGATAAAAAAGATTATACTAGAACTGTTCCTCCCCGACGCAGATGAAAGCCAGCATGGTCTGCGTAAGACGGGTGCATCCGGACAACAAACGTTTTGGACGGACGGATAAACGACCGACGAACACACGGTTGATTGAACGTACACCCACAGATAAACGAGTGAGGTGACCTACTTGTGATCTACAGAAAATCCATTGTGGGTTGAAGCGCCCCTAACCAGTGAAAGTGGTATTGCCAAATATGGTGCATCCCACAAATTGATATTCAATGATGTTCAAATAACGTTATTCGGTATATATTTGTCGAAAACACACCCGTGGGAAACATAAAACACAATGCATTTAATTGGATTATACCATCCGTTCGAAGACAGCCATGAATTATTGTCCATTTACTTGTGGGGTGACTGACATAATTATTTCTGCAGCTCAGAAATGCAATTTAGACGTGTATATATCAACATGGTCACCTGTGAGGTGCACCGCACAATTGAGCATGTCACCTCACAGGTCCAACTGGTACTCACATTTATTGCATTTTCACCTCACAAGTATATCTGGTGGGCTTTATTGGGGATTTGGGGTGGACCCGGGAAGATCTGTAAGGGCAGTATGCCCTCCCCTACCTCTCACTGTTGTGGAAAGGGTCATGTAATGGTTATACATTATAGACATGAGGATGAACGATCAAAATGATCTAGACATGATTACTATTTCTTCTTGTTTTTGTCTTTTTCTTTTATCTTTCTATTACTGGTGATGTTGTTGTTGTCTCTTTCTGTACGTGTTCCGTTCTTGGTGTTCTTCCTGTCGTTTCCGTGTCGCGGCCCTCTGTGTGATTCTTATCGCTCTGGGGTGGGGGGGGGAGGCAGACACCGCTCATTTATATAGCCGAAAAGCTGATGCATGGAGATGAACCATTATGTTTTGTAATGTCCAGTTATTGTTCCTACTGCCCATTCGGATAATTAGAAGGTCGACGATTCAACAGTTCTCCAACTTACCGAAATATATGACAATATATGTCGATCACTAGACGACGGAAAAGAGGTGCGGTGTATATTCTGCGACATAAGTAAAGCGTTCGATAAAGTATGACACCGTGGCCTCTTGAACAAACTAACGAAATGGGTTTAAGTGGAAACTTATATAACTTAATGAAATCGTATTTAGAATGTAGGCAACAACAGGTTGTCATACACGGCACACACTCGGAATTACAAGATGTAACAGCAGGTGTCCCACAAGGATAAGTATTATGCCCACTTCTGTTTTTAATTTATATTAATGATATAACCGAAAACATACGGTGTAACATTCGACTATTTGCTGATGATACCTCTCTATTTCTCACTATCGAAGACCCTACTATGGCCGCAAAACTAATCAATGATGACCTCGAAACTACCATGTGTTGGTTGGGCGTCAGAATGGCTCGAAGCTCTCTTAATCTCCAGGAAAGAAACACCAGTATATCACCCACATCTGACCATGGGAGCCGCGACAATTGTCGAGGTTGACAGCCATAAACATCTGGGACTTACTTTCGACAACATGGGCTCATGGGGTATCCACATCAGATCTATGCTTAAAGCATGGAATCGAGTAAATTTAGTACGTAAACATAGATACAGGCTATGCAGAGTAACGCTTGAAACAATACACTACACATTTATCCGACCACTACTGGAATATGCCTCCCCTGTGTGGGATAACTGCCCTGATTATCTTAGTGACATTGAAAAGGTACAGTACGAAATGGCCCGAATAGTAACAGGTGCAACCATCAGTACGAGTAATGCGCATCTTTTATCAGAAACTGGCTGGGAACTCCTGTCTTCACGTCGTAGAAAACACAAGCTATGCCATTTTATTTTAAATGATACGTGGAACTGCTCCATCAATTTTAAGAAATTATGTACGACCAATCCAGGCAAACAATTCCAGATATAATTTCATATTTGAACATATAAGACTACCCACGAATATTAACTATGGCGATTATATGGATTCTTTCTATACCAGCTGCAATTACCGAAAGGAACAAACTACCGGAAACTACAAAAGGCAGCACTACAATCGAAGACTTCAAAAAGGAACTGAACAGCGACAATATACGTCCACCTGTCTATTTTTAGGGACATGACAATCTGCGGGATGGGATGGGATATGGGACAAAACGACAATCTGCGGGACAGAATTTTAAATTGCGTGGGACGGCCGATATCTCGAGGATTACATGGCGTAGGGGGCTCATTTTGGTGTCTAACGAAAGGCACACGTTCGCCCTATCCAAACATATTAACCCCACCACTAACCAAACACCAGAAGTTGCATTATTTGATCGACAACTGACCTAACATGGGGTGAAATTTGGGATAGCATGACAATCTGCGGGACAGGATTATCAAATTGCGTGGGACGGCCGATAGCTCGAGGAATACAGCGCATAGAGGGCTACTTTTGTTGTCTAACGAAAGGCCCACATTCGCCCTATCCACACATATTAACCCCGCCACTGACCGGACACCGGAAGTTACATTATCCGGTCGACAACTGACCTAACATAAAATGCCACAAACACGAAAAACTGCGTTCGACATTAATGTTTAGAATTTAGATTTCTCGATGAATACACTAGCAAACAACAAGTTTTAGTAATCAAATAACGCAGTGGAATACTGTTCATTCGTTTTTAGCTACAATGTGGCTGTTTTAGTGCGAATATTGTAATGGCGAACACGCAAACACGCTCCGATAAAACAGCTAAAAATAGACTCGATGTTTACAATTACAGGATCGATTTCAGCCGGTTTATTCAATATAATGGGGCGTATAGTATATCAAAATGTAGAATTAGACACAGGGAATGTATTTTGTTCCAAATGGGTCCACCAGGCGGTGAAATTGTTGCAGAAATTCGCTCCAAGATATTCGCACTTATTTTTATTTCAGTTGTGACTAAAAGCCCAGAAGCCGGAGCACAGCGACTAAAAGCCAAGTTACAAAATAGATCAACTGGTTTCAACGAATGAATATGTCAATGGTAAGACTATTCAAAAGAATATTCAAATCAAATAGTGTTTATAGACTTAAAAACTTATGTGTCCGCCATTCATATATGCGGTGAAGTTTTCATATTATCTGCCAGTAATACGCGGGGGAGGTTCTCATATGAACATATTATCTGCCGGTCATACACGGTGGAGGTTCATATTATCCACCGGTCATACGCGAGGGAAGTTTTCTTATTATCCTCCAGTCATACGCGGGGGGAGTTCTGATATGAACATATTATCTGCCGGTCATACGCGGTGGGGGTTCATATTATCCACCGGTCATACACGAGGGAGGTTCTCATATTATCCTCCGGTCATACGATGGGGAGGTTCTCATATGAACATATTAACCGCCGATCATACGCGAGGGAGGTTCTCATATTATCCACCGGTTATACGCGAGGGATGTTCTCATATTTGAGGGAGGTTCTCATATTATCCACCGGTTATACGCGAGGGAGGTTCTCATATTATCCTCCGGTCATACGTGGGGGAGGTTCTGATATGAACATATTATTCGCCGGTCATACGCGGTGGGGGTTCATATTATCCGCCGGTCATGCGCGAGGGAGGTTCTCATATTATCCTTCGGTCATATGTGGGGGAGGTTCTGATATGAATATATTATCCGCCGGTCATACACGGTGGAGGTTCATATTATCCACCGGTAATACGCGAGGGAGGTTCTCATATTAGCATCCGGTCATACATAGGGGAGGTTCTCATATGAACATATTATCCGCCGGTCATACGCGAGGGAGGTTCTCATATTATCCGCCGGTCATACGCAGTGGAGGTTCTCATATGAACATATTATCCGCCGGTCATACGCGGTGGAGGTTCTCATATGAACATATTATCCGCCGGTCATACGCGGTGGAGGTTCATATTATCCGCCGGTCATACGCGAGGGAAGTTCTCATATTATCCTTCGGTCATATGTGGGGGAGGTTCTGATATGAACATATTATCCACGGTGGAGGTTCATATTATCCACCGGTCATACGTAGGGGAGGTTCTCATATGAACATATTATCCGCCGGTCATACGCAGTGGAGGTTCTCATATGAACATATTATCCGCCGGTCATACGCGGTGGAGGTTCTCATATGAACATATTTTCCGCCGGTCATACGCGGTGGAGGTTCATATTATCCGCCGGTCATACGCGAGGGAAGTTCTCATATTATCCTTCGGTCATAGGTGGGGGACGTTCTGATATGAATATATTATATGCCGGTCATACACGGTGGAGGTTCATATTATCCACCGGTCATACGTAGGGGAGGTTCTCATATGAACATATTATCCGCCAGTCATACGCAGTGGAGGTTCTCATATGTACATATTATCCTTCGGTCATACGCGGTGGAGGTTCTCATATGAACATATTATCTGCCGGTCATACGCGGTGGAGGTTCATATTATCCACTGGTCATACGCGGTGGAGGTTCTCATATGAACATATAATCTGCCGGTCATATGCGAGGGAGGTTCTCATATTATCCACCGGTCACACCCGAGGGAGGATATGACCGGCGGATAATATGTTCATATGAGAACCTCCCCAACGTATGACCAGAGGATAATATGAGAACCTCCCTCGCGTATGACCGGTGGATAATATGAATCTCCACCGCGTATGACCGGCAGATAATATGTTCATATCAGAACCTCCCCCGCATATGACCGGAGGATAATATGAGAACTTCCCTCGCGTATGACCGGCGGATAATATGAACCTCCATCGCATATGACCGGCAGATAATATGTTCATATGAGAACCTCCCCCGCGTATGACTGGCAGATAATATGAGAACCTCCACCGCATATGAATGGCGGGACACATAAGTTTTTAAGTCTATAAACACTATTTGATTTGAATATTCTTTTGAATGCATTCCCTGTGTCTAATTCTACATTTTGATATACTATACACCACATTATATTGAATAAACCGGCTGAAATCGATCCTGTAATTGTAAACATCGAGTCTATTTTTAGCTGTTTTATCGGAGCGTGTTTGCGTGTTCGCCATTACAATATTCGCCATATTGTAGCTAAAAACGAATGCACAGTACTCCACTGCGTTATTTGATACCTAAAACTTGTTGTTTGCTAGTGTATTCATCGAGAAATCTAAATTCTAAACATTAATGTCGAACGCAGTTTTTCGTGTTTGTGGCATTTTATGTTAGGTCAGTTGTCGACCGGATAATGTAACTTCCGGTGTCCGGTCAGTGGCGGGGTTAATATGTGTGGATAGGGCGAATGTGGGCCTTTCGTTAGACACCAAAAGTAGCCCTCTATGCGCTGTATTCCTCGAGCTATCGGCCGTCCCACGCAATTTGAAAATCCTGTCCCGCAGATTGTCATGCTATCTCAAATTCCACCCCATGTTAGGTCAGTTGTCGATCAAATAATACAACTTCTGGTGTTTGGTTAGTGGTGGGGTTAATATGTTTGGATAGGGCGAACGTGTGCCTTTCGTTAGACACCAAAATGAGCCCCCCTACGCCCTGTATTCCTCGAGATATCGGCCGTCCCACGCAATTTAAAATTCTGTCCCGCAGATTGTCGTTTTGTCCCATATCCCATCCCATCCCGCAGTTTGTCATGTCCCTATTTTTATCCGGTTAAGACTGAACTGCAGCCACCTGAGTTGTGACCCGATGGATAATCATGTAAAAATCTCCCCATTCTGTTTATGTGGGGAACTTGAGACAACTTACCACTATCTCTTTGAATGTACATTTTATCAAGAGACCAGAAGAGAACTATACGACTCCCTACTCAAACGGTGAAAACTCTAATGTGGGGATCAAGTGAGCTTAGCCTTCCAAAAACAAACAAATATTTATTGCAGTACAGACATATATTATGAGAACAAAAAGATTTCCATGATTTGTACGGTTAACAAACTACTTTGGAAACTACTTTGGATTCCGGCCGCATGATATTCCTCATTATATATGTAGTATATATAAATGCCTTCCGGTAACGAATATTTTGTATGTTACTTACTTGTTATTATCCTGATACGTGAAATGATTCCACGTGAAGGATGCTGAGATATTTACAGTGAAGACCATTGAAATAGGAAATGTCCATTGTGACTTACCCCCTCCCATGGTACCTGACGCATGAATCTTACTGTGGACGAGCATAATTTTATCACACAACAACTCAATTATCGAAAACTCCCCACCACTGTCATCATTTCGCGTTTCATCTGTCCCCTTCTGACTTTCTACTTTCTCACCCCCTCTATTTCTCTCTCTCTCTCTCTCTCTCTCTCTCTCTCTCTCTCTCTCTCTCTCTCTCTCTCTCTCTCTCTCTCTCTCTCTCTCTCTCTCTCTCTCTCTCTCCTCTCTCTCTCTCTCTCTCTCTCTCTCTCTCTATCTCTCTCTCTCTATCTCTCTCTCTCTCTCTCTCTCTCTCTCTCTCTCTCTCTCTCTCTCTCTCTCCCTCTCTCTCTCCCTCTCCCTCCCTCCCTGCCTATTGCTATCCCTAACAATATCTTCTCCCTGTGTACATACCTAACTCAAACTTAGTTACATATCTCCATTTCTCCTAAAACCGATATTTCAATCCCTTCCCGTCTGATCGATAACCCTCCCTCAATTATTGGGGAAGGGGCATGTCGCCAAAGAGGAGAAGACTTCATATAAACCCTTTATCTCTTCTATCTTGCATATTTGTATCATCTGTATATTATGTTATCTGTTTGGATTTGGAAATAAAAAATATGTTTACACTAGAAGGTCGAGGTAGAACAAAGGGGCAGGCGTTTTTAACAACATTTAATTGGCGGGTCGGCTAATTGGATGACTGTTTGGAAATATCAATATAAATTTCAAAAATAAATACACAAACAAGCTGAACTAAGCATCGCTGGAGCTCACTGTCAGATCAATACGCATGTATATTATTTCAGCCTGTTCTGAAAATGCAACATGTCCTCGTGCAAATAGGTACATATTGGACCTAAATATTCACATATGTTCATATTGGACTGATTTGGTTCTGAAATAAGCCCACATTGAGCTTATAACAGTCGTGCCTTTGAATGGCACAGCGTAAAGAGCGTGGGTCTGGTAAGTCGTGTCGATGCAAAGGGTAGATTAAATAATGCCAATACGGGCTTATGTTGTGTGGAAATAATCCCATGCATATTAGACTGTTTTAAAAACTACATTTTAGGTCCATAACCCTTGGAACAAACGTCGCACTACCGACGACTCGAATTCAATTCCAATTAGACTCGAGTTTAATTCAAAATTCGTCTGTTGAAACAAACGTCGCATTTAATTCAAGACGAATCTAAAAGATTTCTTAAAAGGGCACAAATCTTTCAGAGGGGTCTTGGTCAAAACGGCTAAAATATGAAGTTATAATGTATAATACATCAATGGGACGCTTATTCAAATATATGTAAACAATTTATCTACATATAAATTAGAAAACGTGCCATTTAGTGAAAAGTACGTAACCTAATTGAGGTCAATGAGGGATAACTCTATATTACGTCACTATCTCAAACCTCGTGGTGTAAATAAACATGGCGGGTATATATCCAAACGGGATAGCATTTTATGCATTATAAACAGGCTGCAGTTCGCGCGAAAGCGAACTTCAGTCGTATTATATCAACTTCTGACATTACTGAAGAAAAAGATGGCTACACGAAGGAAATTGTTGTTGCTGTTATCAATTATTGAAGGCAGAATGATGAAACGTAAATGTCGACGACTCAAGCGAAATTCCGGTTGGCTGGACCATTTACTTGGTAACTCACCAGAACAACATTTCAAAAAAACATGCAGGGTAAGCAGAAGAACCTTTGAGTATATCCTAGAGAACGTTGGTTGTGTTCTAGAAAAAGAAACATTAACTGAATTCCCGATATCGCCACGAGAAAGGCTTGCATCGTCTCGCCAGAGGGGACTATTTCTACACGATATGTGAGCTCACCGGGTACGGGACCTCGACGGTCGGTGCCATATCACACGAGGTTAATTGTGCTATTGTTGACTGTCTGTGGGAAAAACACGTCACTTCTCTTCAGCCCAAAGATATGACCAGCTTGAAGAATAAAATGTCGTAAATGGAAGAAGCATGGCAATTTCCATTTGCTTGGGCGGCAATTGATGGCCTGCTGGAGGGGCAGAAGCAAGAAAGGACTATTATAACTTCAAAACCTTTTACTCGGTAGTGCTCATGGCGATGGTGGATGTCAAGTATCGACAGATATGTATGCAAAGCTGAATGAGGGCGAAATGTACCCGCACATCACGAAGGAGATCGATGGAAAAGCTATATATAGGTCCAATAATCCTGGGTGATTCAGCTTTTCCATTCAAACCATGGCTTCTAAAGCCATATGGAAAGGCAATATTGACAGACGAACAGTCCAACTTCAATTACAGACTAAGTCGAGCGAGAATGGTAAATGAATGGGCATTTGGTAATTTGAAAGGCAGATCGAGGGCGTTAATGCGGAAAAGCGAATCATCTCCAGCAAGAGTTGAATACGCCGCCTTAGCTGGTGTAGTTCTGCACAACATATGCATATCGGAAGGCGATATAGTTTTTAGGAAATTCTACCTCACCTTGGACCCGACGACCAACGAAAGGCGCCCAAGAGAGCAAATAAGATCATTACTTGATATGACAGAGCAACGCGGAGGTCCCGAGTCGAGAAATGTCCAGGCAGTTGAGGTGAGAAATGTTCTTTGTGGCAGGTTGTATTCAGAGAAAACACGTGCCGAGGCAAGAGCTGATCTTGGGAATTAATAGGAACAAATCTTCATGCCAGTATACATGTAGTATTTCGAATAAAATTTCTTCACTCAATCTGATATATCTTGTTTGTTGTTAACCCCCACTAAGTTCGGTATATGCAGACACTATTTCAATGCGGTTGGTATGGGGGGTGTGGAGGGAGGTTAACCCCGGGATTCTCCGGATAGGCCCTTTACCTAGCCTAATTAAGCTCCACATTATATTCCAATCAAGATATTTCACCTTTTATATATATATAAAAAATCTTTAACTTTAATATCTTCCTTGGCTGGAGTTTCCAGAGATTTTGTGAACCCTGTGCTAATGCATTCTCAAATGTATATGCGAGTCTCCCATGGGGAGCTATGCACGCATATATAAGAGAATACACTTGCATAAACTATTCACCTAGACGGTGTAAGCCAGTGAATTGTCCTATATATGCAAGATTCCATATGGGGGACTCGCATATATAAGATAATGCACTGGCATGGGATCTACTAATAAAATATAATTGCACCAGGGCGGGACATCATGGAAAGAGAGAAAGTAACTAAATGTAAAGAATATTTATGTACGTGTTTGTAGTTTCAATTTTAAACAAACATATTAGAAGTTCCGCCTTCGGTTCAGCAAATCGTTCAAAGCTGAAAGTAAGTAGGTTGGTCCGAATCTTGGCTCCGTGAGAGCTGCTAAATGCGTTGTATTGTGTGCATGGTTGTTGTGCAGACGTTTGACATACATTCTGTTAGTGATGCGGGCCGGACCGCTTTGGACCGGTCCGGTCCGCGGTCCAGGGGTGGACCGCGGTCCGGTCGGACCGGGTGTCACTGGACCGGACCGGACCTTTTTTTTGCCGCCGGTCCGGTACTCTCCGGTCAGGTCCACTATTTTACTTCAGTTATAATAAACTATCGCGAATATTATTGCGTATTTGTCGTCATATCAATTAGCAACGATGTATTGACGCATTGAAGTGGTTAATATCTATTAAACATTTGATGTCACGAAAACAATGTATAAATGTACATTGTACATGTCACTTTCCTTATAATGAAAGTGCCAGTGTGGGCGGCCGCCTGATTTGATGTCCGACACTATGTAGCACCCTACCAATGCGACAAACATGCAACTGCATGAATGAGTATGGAACTATTTGTCACAAACAGTGTAACATGGCATCAACTAATCAATTTGGATGGATATCGAATTGAGTATTCTATTGTTTTTCACAGTTATAATTATCGAAGAAACATGCAAACCACATTACATAGTACATACACAAGACAGTCACATTAATCCAATAGTATTATAGTAGTTGTACTTAGCCAAGGTATATAACTGTAATTGTCAGGACTATACAATCAGCCATCACAATCTCCAAGACTCCAATATTAATGTAGTAGTCATATTAGTACACATTTGTATAATTGTCATCAGTATAGCTATTTCGTTTAAATTTCAATTTAATGAAAATAAGTATGATACGAATCATGCATACGATCAGTTGAGTGCCATGTTAGATTGGTTATAACACATTCTGGCCCTATAGCTAGCTATATATCTGTCCAATACAATTAATTAGTGCATGTTTGCATTACTAGAAATACTATTATCGTGCATCGTTCCCAGTATATCCCAACAGAGACAGACAATGATGCATACAATCGGCAAACAATGTAAGTTTTAACATGTATGGACTCATTGCAATGCACTGAACTCCAGTAACCTTATAGTGTGTACTATACAGAGTAAAAACGTTTAGAAAACAGAGAATTCATTAACATATAGCCTATTATAGGTGGACCGGACCATTTTGGACGGTCCAAGCATGTATACCGGACCGGAATGGCCTGAACCGGACCGGACTGGACCGCCTTGGCAGTGGACCGGTGGTCCGGTCCGGTCCGGTCCGCATCACTACATTCTGTTGACTTGTATAAGAGCCACCGAATCCACCATACCGGGTGTGTGGCTGTTGTATTCCAGTATGTTGTTGTTGTTGTTGTTGTTGTTGTTGTTGAGGTAGCTGACCAATTGAAGTACTAGTACTGCTGGTGGTGTTCATCAACAACTTCACCATTTCCAATTCATGTTTTCGAGACTCTTCAAACTCATGTTTAAAAAAGTCGATCATCTTATCAGTTGGATCATCTTTAATTGACTCTTTGATAAGATGAATAGCTTCATTCATGATTGGTTTCTTTTTCTTCTTTTTCCCCTTGATGGGATTGAATATTTGTTCATCGCTGGTGGTTTCTTTGTCAAGAGTTGGATCAGTTGGATCGACAGAAGTGCCTGGCTCGACAACAAGATCAGTGTTGCACGAATCCCGCGATAGGATGATGGGAAAGAGTTGACGAAACCAGTCACCATAACCATCTTCTTGAAAACGTTTGATCCCACTTGCAGTTTTAATGGTCATATATACTGTTTTACATGATATACATATACACTTTTTGAATCGCGTTCTCAGTTGAGCTACTGAAAAATTATATTTGGTTGTCTCACTTTTAGCTCAGTCAGAACCTTCCCATGTATTTCTCCGTTCCTCTGTTTCCTTATGTTCATGACTATGATTTTCTTTTTCATATCCTCGTCTCCACACACAATGTCAATTAAATCTTTAAGCTGATCTTCACAGTCCATTGACATTTTCGTCCTCTGGTCGACTTCTTCTTTCGCCTCCCTTGGGCAGTAGAAACCTCCTCTTCCGACTCTGAACTTGTAGATGAGTTCCTGGAATGCAAAAAATGATACACTTCACAGCATTTATTCAGTTTATAACCATCAAATTTCTACTCAACACAGGGGACATTATTTTTGAAAATCCATGTTTTCAATTGATTTTAAAATGTGCAATTGTTTTAACAAACTTGATCAATTTAAATAAATAAACAAATGATCACAAATTAAATTAAAAAAATAAACAATGTTAGACTCGTTTGTCAAATAGATACATCTATTTGACAAACGAACCGAACATTATTTTTTTAGTGCAGGACCTTTGGCGAGTATATTTGTTTGTAGCCCCTTCAGTGGATCTATATGAGTATAATGAGTACCGGTATATATCACACAACAAATCTGCTTTAAAATCATATCAATAGCAATGTACTTCTTGAAATCGCGTAGAAGGATACACACTTGTTATTACTCAATATGTATATTTTCGAGTCACATCAACACGGACTATGTGTAGGCCTACACCCCCGCCAACACCCCCCCCCCCCCCAGTTCAACATGTACATAACAAAACAATAACAAACAATATGCCAATTGCGTTAATTGGTGTGCTAAATGCTATGCAATTTCTTTTTAATTAAATAGAACTATGTACTGGTTGGAGCTTCAGTTGTACAATTCCAAATCCATCTTCATGGAGGGGGGGGGGGGGTGACAGTCAAATTTCAACTTTATTTTATTTTCCGAAAATTAGGTGCCTTTAGAAATTCTGAAGATGGCACCCCCATTCAGGACCACTTCGCCACGTCCCTGTAATTTGATGTTATTTAAATGCTAGGATATGTGGTGAGGGCCTGGTGGTCTGTAACTGCAAGTGTTCCACAGTTGTTGAAAATGTGTGTCAAAAACCCCTAAAAATAAATATCCCTACCTCTAATTATTATAATATTGTCAATATTATAAGTAGAGGTGGGTATATTTATTTTATCGGGTTTTTGACACAAATGTCCAACAACTGTGAAGTGTTTGTAAACGTGCACGAATCTGTTTTTATTATTATGCATCTTCAATGCTCACTAAATTTCGCATTTTAGAATCTCACAGTTTATATATGAAGGTTAAATAAATGTCTAATTCAATATTCAACTCACCTGACACTATCGTCTTCAGTTCCAATTGGCATACCTGCGATATTGCATGTTATATTGCCACCCAGTGTGGTCACACTTTTCCGAGCTCCTGCTATTCGATTGTTTTCTACTATTGTTCATTGGAATATTTTTGTGACATTTGGCTTGCTAAATGTGTTAAATGTGCTGCTTCAGACCTTGTGATTTTTGTGCAGAAATTTATCATATTTTTCTGACTTTGTGAGGTTTTCTGTTGGAATATGTTGGTGTTTTTCCAATTTCTCATCCTGAGCTTTGTTCTGACATCAAGCTTGGATTACACAACCCATTACTGGATTACACCAACGACAAAGGGCCTACTACTCCAGATTAGTATAGTGTTACCAAGCACTTCTGATTTCACACCTCTAATTGGTTTTTGTAAACACCATTCCTGTCTGCCAACTACCAACATGGGCTTCATTGTGTACACGTCTGAGGAACTTCACACCATCAACAAGACAACAAATCACAACCAACACCGGCCTAGAGCCTCCTTGTTCAAGGTGATGAAGAAACACCGTATCCTGGATCCAAAATTCTGTCACCCTACTTTTGACTCATCAAGGACATACAAAATTCCATGGAGTACAGAACATGTTCGAAGTTCTATCCAACATCATAATTGTGCTAAATCACCAAAACACACCAACAGTACTCTTGTTGAAATAGCTACACCACATCTCCAAGAGGATCCTATAGTTATTAACATCTTAAATGCCCGATCTATCAGGAACAAGGTCCACACCATCAACGATCTTGTGGCTGATAGCAAAAGTGACTTCTTCTTCATAACTGAAACCTGGCTGATGCGTGCTGGGGATGAAGCACTGATTAGCCAAGCAACACCTGTAGGCTATAACATGATATCATCACCAAGAAAGGGCACTGGCGGGGGCATCGGGTTGTTACACAAATCAGACTTTGCTGTCAATTGGAACGTTATCACACAGTATTCAACATTCGAGGCTGCTGAATTTATTATTAGAACACCTTCTCGACCCATAACATTCGTGTGTATTTACAGACCTCCACCGAGTAAAAAGAACAAGCTAAAAACTCCGAAATTCGTCAAAGATTTCAAAGCCTTACTCACGGCATATAGTTTAACAGATGGACATTCATTCATCCTAGGTGACATTAATCTACATTTTGAATCAATATCTGACAGCAATGTAAATTGTGTAAGAGAACTCATGGATAAATTTGGCTTCACACAGATCATAACGTCACCGACTCATCGTTCACTACACACACTTGACTGGGTGATTATAAAAGAAAACACCATGAAAATTAACAGTCTCCAGGTCTCTGATAAAGCTGTTTCTGGCCACTTCCTGATTGAATTTTCTTTCCGGAATGTGAAACCTGTTGCACTCAAACGTAAAGTCACTTCAAGGAATCTCAAAAGCATCGTGTTAAGTAAATTCTCATCGGAGATCCGTGAAGCATTCCTATCTTCCACAAACTTGAACTCCTGCAACGACTTGGCAGTTTATTACAATGACCAGCTGTCTTCTATTCTTAATAAGCATGCACCCACGATGACACGCGAGATTACCAACAGGACATCTGCACCATGGCTAACTTCCCAAATTTTGAATAAGAAACGAGAACGCAGAAAGGTGGAGCGCATGTGGAGAAAATCTAAATTAACTGTTCACCGCGAAATTTTCAAGGAAATGAATACATGTGTAAGCGAGTTGATAAAGCATGCGAGATCTGACTTTTATAGTGAACAATTAGCAAATTGCAAATCAACCAAGAAACTGTTCAACATTACCAACACTATGCTGGGCAAAGGTAAATGTTCTACTCTACCTAGTGACATTCCCATGGATACACTCCCAGAAACATTTGCCACATTTTTTCAAGACAAAGTTACCAAATTTCGTGCGAATATACAACAAGTGTCTGCAGGAGAAGCTGAGTTTGAGGAATTCACTGGAACCAAATTTGTTAAGTTTGAATGTGTTACAACAGAGACGGTTAAACGTGTTCTCATGTCAATGCCATCAAAATCGTGTTCTCTGGATCCTGTACCATCACTCATTCTTAAACGGCATAGCGACCAACTAGTAACGTTTCTTACGAGGATAGTGAATACATCCCTGGAAGACGGTATAGTTCCCACTTGCTTCAAACAAGCTGTGGTTAAACCATTGCTGAAAAAGCCAAACATGGATAGGAACAATCTCAAGAACTATAGACCTGTTTCTAACCTTCCTTTTATATCCAAGCTTCTTGAGCGCGTGGTACTCTATCAACTCAGACAACATCTGGAGGATAATGACATGAATGAACCTTTCCAATCAGCTTATCGACGACACCACAGTACGGAAACTGCACTTGTCCGCGTCACCAACGACTTGCTTTGTGCAGCAGATGATCCCAATGTCACTATAGCCTCATTTCTCGACCTCTCTGCTGCCTTTGATACTTTGGATCACAACATCATAATTTCACGCCTTAACAAAACATTCGGAATTTCAGGGAAAGTTCTCCAATGGTTCAAGTCATATCTATCAGGCAGAATCCAGACTGTTCACAGTGGAGAATTCTGTTCCAAACCATATGAACTATCCTTTGGTGTCCCCCAGGGATCAGTCCTTGGGCCCGTGCTTTATCTCATGTACACTAAGCCATTGGGGCAAATCATCACACAGAGAAATCTACAATACCACATGTACGCAGACGATACACTGATTTATATGCCCAGCTCACCATCAGAGTTCGCAAACAATATCTCAGAAATGCAGCAATGTATAACGGCAGTGAAAAATTGGATGGGCGCAAACCAACTGTGTTTAAATTATGACAAAACCGAGATAATGTTATTTGGAACAGATCACAGAATTAAGAACACCCCTTTGGACTGCATTCGTATAGGTGATTCCGACATAAAGCCATCGTCGTGTGCCAGATATCTGGGCATTCACCTGGACAGTACTCTGTCAATGGAAGTGTACATAAACAATTTATGCAGAAGTCTATTTCTGGATATAAGGAGAATTTCTCACATCAGGCCATTCATAACCACCGATGCTGCTAAAACTCTTGTTTCGTCATTTGTTCTTTCCAAGATTGACTGCTGTAACCCACTTCTGGCTGGCTTACCAAAGACAGAAATTGATAAACTTCAACGTATGATGAACATTGCTGCTCGTGTGATTCTTAAGAAGCCAAAATTTTCTGACCTGACACCAATGTTCAAAGAACTGCACTGGCTACCAATTCAAGCCCGCATTGACTATAAAATTGCTGTCTTATGTTGTAAGAAAATTGACTGTCTCTCGCCCCTCCCTGTATATATCGAATCTCTTCTTTCATGCTATGTACCTGGTAAACCAGGCTTAAGGTCAGCTGATAAAATATTACTTGCTGTCCCCAAACGTGACCTTGTTAATTATGGTCGTCGATCTTTTGAATGCTACGGCCCAAACCTTTGGAATTCACTCCCGCTTACACTTAGGAATTTTGCTACTTTGGAATCTTTCAAAACAGAACTCAAAACGTATCTGTTTAAACTTCACTATGGCAACGACGACGACCAAAGCTGAGCACACATTTCCTGCATTGTTTTATACAATACACACAGCCTTCATCCTGATTTGTATATGAATTGTTTGATTTATTTCATTGTAGTTATTGTTTGTGTGTACATGCGTATATGTGTTTAAATGTGCTGGAGCTCGGTCATCTGTTGTATCATTGAGCGCTTTGGGCCTCATGGGATAAGGCGCTTTAAAAATGCTATACATTATTATATTTATAAAAATCCGACTTATTTTTCTATTTTTTTGCGGCAGCAAACACCTTCAGTCAGATGCTCGTAGTCCGTTTATATATAACCATGGGTATATGCGAAAAATACACAACGAAAACACACTCCACAGTTTGGATCGATAAGTCTTGCCCTGTGTATTTTGATGTTGAAATTTGTGACAATCGGTCTTCCGTATCATTTCTACAACACAATTATCGTCTTACTTGCAGCACGACTTTATCGTGTGATCGTCACGGAAACGTTTTCTTTCAGAGTCTGGTTAATACATTGCCGCCGGTGAAGTGTATTCTCGGATAAGAAACAAATAGGCCTATGCTGAGGGCAGAAACTAAAGTTGCGAGAGGCACCCCTGGTTGAGTGTGGGATATTTGGCACTCGAGACTTGGTTAGAGGGTTTTCGTTGGGGTGGTCTCCACCTTGGAATTTCCAAATGCACCCCACCCCATTGAACGACACCAAACTCATAAGTTTGCGTAAATCAATTTGCACCCCCCCCCCCCTTTGGTTTTTCCCAAATGTTCCCTCACAGACTACCAGATGGTAGACTATTCCAAATGAACCAGTAATATTGTGGCCACTTGTCGTGCGGGGGGGGGGGGGGTGCAAAAGATGGTTCGGCCCAGTATGAGATTAAAACATCTTAACATCTATATATAGTGGTATAACACCACACAAATTTACACCCCGATCTATTTTTTCTTAAATTAATTAGCGAGTAACTACTGGCAAGGACACAGAGCACACGCACGGGTCGGCCGATGGTTAGGCCCGATGTGAGAACATTTTTGAAATATGAACATGAACATTTGACAATCCTATAGCATAGACCGGCCTCAAGTTTTCCAATTCTGAGAAATTATTAACCTGACACTCACCCATAGGTTTCAAAATTGCCAACTGATGGACATTTGAGTCCATAATTTTGCAAATGAAAGGGAAATATGCAAATGTTGGTCTAAAAACAACAAATTCGTCACTAAGAAAGTGTTGGAAAATCAAACTACGAGAACAATTTCAACCTAATTTTGGTGTGAATTTTCCAATTAATTTTGCTCGGGGTATTAGGTATGACTACAATTGGGGGGTAAAACCCCTGCATAACCACCCCTGTCGACAAGTCCCTACTTGAAACCTCATGCTAAATAATCGATACTAAGTTATGTTGGGTGGCACCCGGGAGGAGGGGGTCAAGGGCTACACCCAACCCTGTCGGGGAGTCATAGCCATCCCCCGTCGGTGAGTTATGTAATGGTCAACCCGGCAGCTAAAGCCCGCCCCCCCCCCTGTCGGGGATATCCTGGTGCCACCCCCGTTTGAAATCATATAAAACTTTTAAAGAAGAAGACCACATATTGAGCAGAAATCAGGGGGAAACGAGCTCTCGTAATCACAAAAGTGCACTAAAGACATCCCAAGAAATCCAAATTAGATGCAACCGCATATTGTATATATATGGTATCGTTCTGTTTGCCTCTCTATATCCAGGGACGTGGCTATATGGTTTCCGTTAGGGGGTGTCCACCATGGGAAATTCCAACTGTACCCCCTTGAATCAGAATCACCCCAAACACAAATTCCATTTGCACCATCCCCCTTGTACATCAGTGCTCACGCCTATTATCCTATATATATATATATATATTTTTAAACATGGTTCTAAATTCCAGGTTTGAAAATTCAGATAGTTTAACCTGAACAATTGCATAAATCATAACATATAATGGTCTAACTCCAGATAAATTCCCACGGATACGGACAAGAGGCGGGGACACACCGGGTTGATCATGGTTCTTCGGCCCGGTGTGAGAACATTTTTAAAACTATAAAAGAAAATATTAAATCCTAGCATGCATCTAGACTGGCCTCAACTGAACCTTTCCTGGTGTTGGAATTTTCAAACCTCATATTTCCCCTCAGGTTGGAAAACTCTCCAACTGATGACTATTTCAGTCCACAAGTTTGACCAAATGAAGTAAAATATTGTTTTGTTAAACTAATTAGCAGTTTTGTATTGGCCACGGGGGAAGGTACAATGACAACGATAGTCGGCCCGGTGTGCAATTTTTTTTTAATCTGAACAAGAAAATCTCAAAATCCTAGCATCTAGACTAGCCTCAAACCTTCCTAGAGTTGGAAATTTCAAACCCGACACTCCCACTTAGGTTGGAAATTTTCAACTGATGACAATTCCAATGACAATGTTGACCAAATGCATGACAATATTATTTTCTTAAATTAAATAGCAGTTTTTTGACTGGCCACAGGGGAGGGACCAGGACACAAATTGTCCAAGTGTTGGAAATTTCCAACCTGTCACCCTCCTAAGATTGGAAATTTCCGACTGATGACCATTTCAGTCCAAAATATTTACCAAAAATAGGAAAATATGCAAATAAATTGTTTGAAAATCAAACTACAAGAACATTTTCAACTTAATGTTGGTGTGAAATTTCCAACTAATGTTTTGGCAGGTATGACATTTCCAACTGTTGAACATTTTGACCAAAGTTGGGGGGGGGGTGTGAGACACCCCAACCCCCGTCGGCACGTCTCTGTCTATATCATATAAATACTTTTTCTAAAAACCCTTAAACCAACTCGACGTGCGATTTCCCATGCGCTCCTGTTGCGCAAATTCTAGTATAAAAAGTGCGTCTATTTCAGACAAAGTTCAAACAGTAAATGTGACCAGACAAGACATAGAAACCGCTAATCTCATATTACCAATCTGACAACACCAGTCGAACATGATTACCTTTCAAAGCAATAACACCGGACACCATGTTACGGACAACCACAGGCACGCACACCATGGATAAATACAGGGTAAAAAGAACGGCGTTTTTTTTGTACGGTTATATCTGGCATATACCCATGGTTATATATAAACGGGCTACGAGCATCTGACTGCTTGTGTTTTATTGGGTATACCACCAAATTACGCCACGCTCTTTGGGTTTTTCCAGTTTCAGCTGGAATTCCCTCATTAGCATATCATTATGCAGCTCGTTTGCATCTCTCCGATTTAAATTCGAGTCGACGGTGATGCGACGTTTGTTTCAAACACGGATCTCAGACGCATCAGCAATTAAATTCGTGTTGCCCACACGCATTCTTCGTCGGTAGTACGTCTACTCACATTTATTTGAAACAAACGTCGCAGTTTTTGTCGAATTCGAATCGTCGGTAGTGCGACGTTTGTTCCAAGGGTAATTATATAGCGTATATTGAGGTTAAGAATGTCAATATGAGCTTATTGCGCTCATTATAATAACACCGTTAAGTGCTTGTGTTCACTAGTACAGGCCGGAAAATAAGCTCACATTTAACTTATTTCAAATACACAAATAAGCCGATTTCTGCATTATTAGAATCTGAATTACGCCCTATATGAACCCAAATCGACTTACGGTACCAGATGTTCGCTCTTTATAATGTGTTTTCACTGTGGATTGCGCCATAAGACGGAATAACGGATGTATACGTCCCCCAAGGGCTTATCTCAGAATCATAAAAGTCCAATGTGAACCTACATGTGAATATTTAGGTCCAATATTAACCTATTTGCACGAGGACAGGCTACAGTGGGTGATTAGGGTCGGGGTCGATTCGGTCCAGGGCTGTTTCGGCTGGGCTTGTTCGGCCGGGCTTGTTCGGCCCATGGTTTGGGCCGAACAGTCTCACCTAAAAATGTTTTTATCAGTAGGATATTTGGATGTTTATATATATTTTTCTTTTGTATGTTATTTTATTATTATAATAAAGCGTTTAATATTTTGATTAAAGTGTATAAAAGGGTAGCATTGCTCTAGTTTATATTATATATATTGATCTTATGATTTGATTTAATATTCTTACCTGTGATTTGTCTGTGAGAAAGATGATAATAAAGTTGTAGATATATGTTACTATATAGATTGTATCTACCTTTTTTACACTCAGAACGGCTTCTGGCATGTTTGTTTGGACAAGATAAAACGGTGATTGATCTGAGTTGAGAATCACTCAGTTGGTGAGTTGAGACTTGTTCATGCAATCACAACAAGAGTATTATTATCAATTTATATAAACCAAAAATTTCTTCTTCTTCACCATATTTTTATTGAACTACAAAAGTACAAACAAATTTAATGAAATTTCGTCTTCTTCACCATATTTTTATTGAACTACAAAAGTACAAACAAATTTGCAGTGTTAATTACTATGTGTGTATACCCATTACTATTGTTGCGAATAAAACGTTAATTGCAAACATAAATCTCCATTGTCACCAAAAGACCGGTCCCAAATCAAAGGCAATTAACATGCCGTCCAATTAACACCCACACTACCTAATTACCCGAATTGAATAGGGGCCGAACAAGCCCGGCCGAATAAGCCCGGCCGAAATAGCCCTGGACCGAAAAGTCGAAGACCGAAAGAGCCCTGGACCGAATCGACCCGCTCCCGGTGATTCGACCTCGTTTCTTCTCTAAAAATCACCCCTAGACGTCACATGGTCGGTCCGGGCTGTTTTAGCTTTATTCGATCGCGACAAACATATTGGTGATGTCGGTATTTTGAGAGTTAATTGCCAGGCCTTGGTGGTCGATTCGTCCTTGTTTCTAAAGTCCCGGAGCAATAGGGGTGAAGTAAAAATTCTGTTAAATTTGTTTTCTCTATGGATTGTGATTCTGGGTTGTGTGTACACCAATTTCTAGGCGGATGTATAGTTCTCACCATTGCCGTAGTATAGAATATGAACTCAGTCAGTTTAATTTGTTTTGTTGGGAACTATATTTCATCAAATGCACACAAATTTTTATAGTATTTCGGTGCTATTACATTATACTACTGTTTGTAGGAAAAATTGGCACGCCATTAGAAAGATGGCTGCCAAAATGACGACCGGAGTGTGAAAATATGATTTTTTCACTGATATCTCCTATATCTGTTCCTGCTGTTTTGGACAGGTTGCAAATTGTAGCTTAAATTTTTATTATTATTCATATAGTATAACCATTATCTCAGTACTATACAGGTTGTTCTTTAGTCTCAGCCAATTCCAATCCCTAACAAAGTTGATCTTACAGAACGAGGTATGAATTTCCCCAAAAAACTCAATATTGGTTCCTGGCCATATGTTAATGTGAATTATACAGATTTGAAGGAATTAAGCGAGTGTGAGTATTGTCTATAAATGTAATCTCATTATGGCCTGAAACGGTTACTATGGTTTATGGTGGCAGTCAAAATGGCAGAAAATGTATAGAAAATTCAACATTTTTTCATTATGCACTTGAATGTCGTAACTGATAGATGCATGGAGTTGACTAATGTGCATTAGATACATTAAAAAGAAACACTTTAAATAGTACACAATAGAAGACAATATGAACATGGGAAATTACATGCACGTACGGTGTGAGATATATATTGCAGAAGACCAGAGACTCTCGCGCTATATTTCATTTATTCAAGATACAACCTTTGTATAATTTAGTGCCTTGACCTCAACTGTGTGGAGAATGCACACTCAATGTATGACGATAATAGGATTGTTGCATACTGACGTGTTAAGCTTAGTCCTATTTACACGCCAATGTTGTCATACTTCTCTGTTGGGCAATGATATCATGATATTAATAAGTATCAGACTAATTGAAATGGATATTTCCAGAGTTCCAAAAGAGTTACAACATAAATTGTTTCCATGCCCTAGTAGATCAGGGAGATAATTTGATCACAACATCAAAGGAAGATACGGTGAGCTGCCGGTACAATGTAACGGTGCTTTCGTGACAATCAATTATCACTTACACACGTTCAGATGACAGCATCGAGCCTTGTGTTAATTTATATATCAGCGTATACCGGGTATCGTTCATATGTTGACCATATGACCATGAACTAACATTTATTCAACATCCTCTTCGTGCACGAAGAACAATATAATTTCCGTGTGCAATATACGATTAGAGGGGATTCCACGAATCATGGTTTCACGTATACAAATCAACATATACCTTGTGAACAAGATACAATGGCATTTTGGCGACATTTGGAAGACAAAACTTTCCCAAATGAATAAAACACGATTACAAAAGTGAGCATGGTCAAAATATTGGCAGCTGGTTAGTTCTCAACCCACTGGCTTAAGCACACAGTTGGTTGAATGCAGGCTAGCTCAGGTCATTGAAGTGTGCACATTTGTACTATAGTCAGTGAAATATATATCGCACTGTGTCGATTACTGCCAATCGCTAGCGGTTGAGAAATTTCAAAGTATGCAATATTTGCGGATAAAATCGGGTCACGGTGAAATAACTTGAAGATATACAGGAATAGACTAGGATATCAGTTTCTCTGAATCAGTTGTTCGTCCATGGCATATCCCAAACTGGGGTGTACTAAATCAATTGTGATCATAACATTCACGACACTGGCACCAAATGACTAGCTTCACTGTGGTAGTATATTGTAATACTCAACTATAAGTGGTGATGGAAACAATGCCGGAATGAGACTTTGGGCTTAGGAGCGAATGCATTCTATGACTTAATTTGATATTCTAAGTGTGGATGCCTATAACAGCTTTTGTTGTTTTCATATTTGAACCTCTGTCCGTGCTCTTTATGAAATATAATTGTTCCTGGCTAAATGACGGCATTTAATTGTATTGCACATCCGGTTATCAAAGATTGCGGTAGATATAAAATTACAAATTTACCAAGAGAAAGCTTGCAACTTTGAAGAGTCAACGTGAATATGCATGCACAGGGTTTTGCTTGCCATTGTTTATAATGTTATATGACCTGTCGAAACAAGCATTACCACAGTTGGACCCCGTCTCCACTATATAGATAACATGGTTATGCTTAATTATATTTTCCGACCCAGTACACCACACTTGGCGTAGAAAGATGCGCACTGCGTATATATGCAAATAACTCACCAAAACTCAACAAATTTATGAATTTGGTGGGACGTATCAGACCCAAAAAGACCGGAGCGCAGATTCAAGACAAAAACTCAACTCGTATGTCCTTCAAGTGAAGCATGAGTTCAGTCGGTTCTACTTCGAGGGTTGGTGATAGTTACTTTTCATGGGATGATCATGTTACGGTGCTATCTCAATGTTCTGAAAATGTTCAAATGTGAGAAATCATCAGCCACTTAGAATTATTCGATAGTCACTACGGCTTTCCATGAACTATTTAGCATAAACAAGAATGTCACCGGAAGCAGTTAAGTTACTGTTGAGTTTTTGTTTGGTTGTTTCAATCGATAGACCATATCACGACTAATACCACACCATTCTCGCAGCCAGATTATGTTGAAATTTGACCATGATTTTGTTTTATTTCCGTAATATTTGAGCTATTTGATGATGATTTAATTCCCGAGCAGATGCGCGAACTGCATTGCTTCTATGAAGAGGTGTCAACATTTGCGTCACTGCTTATAAACATAGATGATGTCTCAATCGTTTAAGGCTAAATACTGATTTTGGCAGCCATTTTGAACAATACTTTAGGTATTACAAAATGTGTTCAAGTGTGTTCCACCAAGCTAACACCTTTGATTCATTTGCCGCAATTTTTACTATCATGATTGATTATATTGACCATCTCACATTTTCAATATCTTCAAGCACCTATAGGTAATAATAGCCTATGCTTAACTCCCTCAGTTCTGGTTCCTTTCACATTGTAATATGGCTAGATATAGGTTATACTGAGATACATTTTCTTTTGGGACTGAAATGGACTGAGACCAAAGAAATAACAAGTGTAAAGTCTCCAATGAAGATTAGTCAACATTACGCATCAACCACAACATATAAACGAATAAGGATAAACCATAGAATTTTCTATAAATTTGCCGCCATTTTGACTGCCATGTCATAAACCATTGTAACCATTTCAGGCCCTAATGAGATTACATTTTGTCGGTAATGCTTGCATTGGCTTAACTCCTTCAGATATGCTCATTTCATATTAAAATATGACTAGAAACCGAAAGTGAGTTTTCGATGATATATCATACTACGTTCTTTTTAAAAAAGAGTTTAAGGATTGGAAGTAGCTGAAAACAAACAAACAACAAATTTCACTGCCCAAATAATCGTAGGACATGAATAATAGGAAAACAAACAACAACGCATTGTCAGTACCAAACGGTAGAAACGGATATAGAAGATATGAGTGAAAATGTGTCAATTTTCCTATTCAGGTCACCATTTGTGGCAGCCATCTTGATATAGGAGAACCAATTGTCCTGTAAAATCTAGTACAATGTAATAGCATCACAATAATGTAGACAAATGTTGCCTCCAACAAAATGGATTAAACTGATTTAGTTCATATTTTGTAACACGTCGGCCATGTTGGATGCCATGTTGGTTCTATGAATTGAGGGTTAATAGCAGCACTTCTGTGTGGCCTCCACCCCCGTCCGTGCGTGGGTGTTTCCGAGACCCCATCTCGCACAGTTATTGCCACTAAAATCTCGATTATGGTCGGTTTGCATCAACCAACAAACCCGTTATTAAAGTGATGTGAAACACTCCGGTATGGTGATCAAATAGAAATGGATAATAATCTTGCTCAAAGTAGTTATTTTTTACAAATAGTACATCCAAATTGACAACACACACCGTCATTCTTATTTATTAATTATATGTAGTGACTCTCGATGGCGAAATCGTTTTCGTTAGCTTATCGCTGATAGATGCGTCCCGAATCGAGTAGTAAATATTTACAATTGAGCGTAGTTCTGACGATGTTTTCTATGGAGTGGTTCGGCCGATTTGCTTAAGATTTTCGGCGATGTTAGTAGAATGTTACATTCCTCCAGTTGGCATAGCGCCTGAATACTAACTTATCAATTTCACGCACCCGAACAAGTACATAATATGTCTTTAAACTATGTTTTTGAATATTTTATATACTTAAAGGCACGGGCGGAGTTCGTTGCAGAAATATTCATGTTTGTTCAAATCGCCATCCACAGAAGGAATATTAAAAAATATATAGTTTTGTTCATATGCCAAACATAATCAGCGAGTGAATAGTACATTGTCGTCAAGACGTACGATGGTGTACTAAACACCTGCTCGTGTTACAGAAGTTTTGCTTCTGTTTGCATAACATAGCGCAATTCTATTTGTTAATCACAAACAAATGATATAAACGCTCTTTATTATTTCCTTATCAGGAAAACAGTAACAAAAAACGCTCTTTATGTTTACCATATCCGGATCTAAACAAAAGCCAGGTTCTGTAAGGTTTTTTGCTTTTGTTTATATACATAACACAAAAACAATTGACAATAACATACTGTTTATGCCATATTTCTGATTGGTATAAGAACAAGATCTGTCTATATTTTACTATTCTTTCTGTTTATGGCGGTTTTTGACGGAGGTGAATATTTTAACAGCATACCCACCACCAACGCCGCCCGTATCTTTAAACTATAACATATGTCTTTTCCTCGATTCGTTCAGATTAACAAAACGGGTGCAGGACGTTTCGGCACGTGGATTTTCGGCACTTGGTTGTTTCGGCCCAGGTACTAGGACGTTTCGGCACTTCATCGAAGACGTTTCGGCGCTTATCTCATTTTCTTTTCTTTTCATATATAATATTGTCTTTGTTGTTGCATTTATATTCGCCATTTGTTATGATTCGGTAGTACGTACATACTAAAGCGTTTGATGTTCCGTCACACCACCCAACCTGACACGTACGTCTCAGTGGCATATCAGATGGTGTGTTATCATTATCCCATCTATAAAACAGGGAACCGTCAGCGAATTTTCAATTCAATTCTTTAATCTCAATAAATCAATAATCATGATATATGAGATATACAAGATTCAAATACAAATATATGACAAAAGCACATTTAACAGGTACATAAATATATTTTATAGTATATGTAATATTAATGTTAATGCATACATTGAAGGCACATCCACCCAAAAACAGGGTGGATGTGCCCGATACTATATATAAGACTATCTATTTATTTGATACTTTGATACTCGCGTCATTTACACAGGAATACTGTCATAGCGACATTCAAATATCATTCTCTCAACCATTTCTTCTGACGATAGTGTTATCTGCATCGATTGTTCCTCAGAAATCGTCGGCCGCCAACAACGTCTGCATCAACCAACAAACCCATTATTAAACTGTTTTTGAATATTTTACACACTTAATATTTTATACACTTAATTGTCCTCGATTCGTTCAGATTAACAAAACACTGCGAAAATGACAAATTTAGAAAAGTAACGGTACTTTTTCTTAACAGCATCAGTTTGCCCTACCAGCAGATTAGCAGTGCCCACCAACATCATAGCAGATTAGCAGGACCGCTTGACCAGGGGTGATATTACTGTCATTGACATTGAACCCAATCGCCTCTCATGATATCAGCGTATGTTATTCGCCGTAAGAAATTAGTTCGATAGAGTTGTTCCTCTTTGATTTTGCTCGCTTCTCTGTGTCATGTGTTCCACAACTGGTAATATATTTTGTACCAGTTACAACGTTATGTTATGATATGCATAATCTATACATGTGTGATGGAGAAAGAATCGCGGTGCTTGCAAATAGATATGGGTTCGAAATTTCTAAATCACGATTTTAAAGTCATGAACATTAAATAATTTCTTCTCATACGAACTTTAGGACCCACCCGCGAAGTTTGATGAAAATTGTGAAAATACCAGGATAAGCTAAAGGCAAACAAAGGGTGTGAAATGTTTTAAATAACCATGCTGATGAAATTCCAATAATGTAAGCTTATTTAGAAGCGCCAGATATCTCGGAAAATCACCAAAACACTCGACAATTAAAGATAAGGGCGTCGTTGGCGGTGCATATGCTGTTAAAAATTCACCTCCGTCAAAAACCGCCATAAACAGAAATAATAGTAAAATATAGACAGATCTTGTTCTTATACCAATCAGAAATATGGCATAAACAGTATGTTATTGTCAAATGTTTTTCCTTTGGTATGTAAACAAAAAACGTTACAGAACCTGGCTTTTGTTTAGATCCGGATATGGTAAACATAAAGAGCGTTTTTTGTTACTGTTTTCCTGATATGGAAATAATAAAGAGCGTTTATATCATTTGTGTGTGATTAACCAATAGAATTGCGCTGTGTTATGTAAACAGAACCAAATCTTTTGTAACACGAGCAGGCTCTTGTTTACGTACACCAGCGTACGTCTTGACGACAATATACTATTTACGCGTTGATTATGTTTGGCATATGATCAAAACTATATATATATATTTTTAATATTCCTTCTGTTGATGGCGATTTGAACAAATATGAATATTTCTGCAACGAACCCCTGCCCGTGCCTTTAAACTTTTCAAATAAGGTTCAACATCCAGACCCATGCATGCATAGGTTACCCACACCATGCACCAGTATGCGAAAAAGATGTGAATGCATTCTCTGCGTAATGACTCTTCCCGGCAAGATGACAAAATGGTCGCACAGAATCTGTTTTAATTACATAATTTTTCCATCTGTATAGCCTATTTCAATAACCACTAACAGGTAGAATATTGATGAACACGCCGAAAAAATACATGTATTCTTTGAGACAGTAGAAACGGAATCTCGAAATCCAAAGTGGTTATCCTCAAATAGATGAATATTTGTTTTGAAATAATGAACTAGTTATGTTTAACTAGCTGATGTGCCCGACTTCGTCCGGGCTATTTAGGGATTTCTTTGTGATCGCCTCAGACTGGGCAGAATATACAGAGTCTGGACAAACTATTCTTTGATCGGTCCAGAAACATGACTATATGAGCGTGTATGAGCGAGGTCACGGTCATGGCCAAGAACACGGTCGCATGTGAAATTGGACCCGCCCATATTGTCCCCGGGATCAAAGTAGGCCTACATACCAAAGTTGAGTCGGATCGGTCGAGGTCGATAAACATGCTTATATGAGCGAGGTCAAGGTCAAGGACACCGTCGCACGTGAAATTGGAACCGCCCATATTGTTCCCGGGATCAAAGTAGGCCTACATACCAAAGTTGAGTCGGATCGGTCGAGCAGTGTTCGAGTCTATAACACGTGTACATGCATACAGACGGAAATTCCAAAATATATAATAGACTAGCAGGTGACCCGACTTCGTCCGGGCTTTGACCTTGAATTTACTATTTTGAAGGTCAAGGTCAGGTCGGGGTAACGATTTGACCCGTCCAAAACACTCCCCGGACAAAAGTACCCCTATGTATAAAAGTTCGTCGAAATGCGTCCGCTTTACCCGATTTGACCTTGAATTGACCATTTTGAAGGTCAAGGTCAGGTCGGGGTCACGATTGACCCGTTGAAAACACTCCCCCGACAAAAGTATCTATACCCGACTTCGTCCGGGCTTTGACCTTGAATTGACCATTTTGAAGGTCAAGGTCAGGTCGTGGTCACGATTTGACCCGTCGAAAACACTCCCCCGACAAAAGTATCCCTAGGAAATCCGTTAATTTTTTAATTTAATTTGAGTTAATTCTGCCTTTTTAATCAAGAGAAATGATGGTACCCGTCCCTAAAAGAGGTACGTTTGTGGGTACCCGTTTCAAGGTGAAGATCACCTCGGGCGGAAAAACTTACCCGATGAAAATCTCCCCCGTTCCTTGGAACCCCTAAGTACGAAGACATACATAAGAATCACACAACACGCTCATATCTGGATACAGACACACTCACGTCTGGCCCCAGACATAAGAATCACACTACACTCATACGCTCTTTATCAACGACAATGCGGATACGAACGCTCTTTAACTATCAACGCGATTAAACCCACAGTGCCAAGGACGGTCATTTTGGTGACTGGTAGTGGAGAATGGGATTAGATTACTCAGCTTTTTATTATATGAGTAGGTCCCAGAAATCCAAACATCTACCCAAGGATGAACATCATACAATCATAAAGGAATATTTCAATATTCATACCATTTAAAGTACTAGAAGAATTAAATGAACCGACATTTTTAAAAAATCTTCACAACGGAAACCTGTGAGAACTGATGGGATTGCTTTTTATATATAAATGCATTATTTTCTTTAAAAGCTGGGTTTACCCCATGTTATCTTGTTATAAAAGAACTAATAGTTGTTGAATCTTGAAAGTGGGAGCCCAAGTTTTGGTTCAGTTTATAAGCCAGACTGGACATTTAGATCCATTTTAGTAGTCATATTTTTCCATTAAACATGGATTTGGAACAGGATTAACGTGACTGCGTGACATTGGAATAATCTGCGATGGGGGGCTACGACCCACCGGACCTTGTCCTCTGGATTTGTTTCGCACCCCCCCCCCCCCCACCCCCATGGTGATTGTCAAGTTTTTGTATAGTATAGCTTGTGGATATATATTTCGTATATTTTATCCTTCTTCCAAGTAATTTGAAGGTTCAAATGAGCCATGTCCGTTTAATTTGATGGTTTCATTATCAAGGGCCACTCTGGTAAGCTACAGAGCCACTCCCTCCCCCGCTCCCTAAAATTTATTTTGGTCTGAGAGAGCGATTACGGATCTGAAGAGTGAGGTTCCAGTTGGAAAGTTCTAACCCAAGAGGTGAAAATGGATTTTCCCAAACCTGGTCTGGTTCAAGGGACGCATTTTGTAAATTTAATGGTGGTGTATACCACCAAACTTAAACCCTCTAGTCACGTCGCTGACTTATTTATTAATTAAAGACAGTGACTCTCGATTGCGAAATCGTTTTCGTTAGCTTACCGCAGATAGTTGCGCCCCGAATCGAGAAGTAAATATTTACAATTGCGCATAGTTCATATATGATGTTTTCTATGGAGCGGTACGGTCGATTTGTTTGAAATTTTCGGCGATGTTACTAGAATGCTATATTCATCCACTTGACATAGTTTCTGAATGCTAACTTATTAGTTTCGCGCACCCGAATAATACATAACATGTCAACTACCATCATCTTAATATTCATGTTGGCTGTCGTTGCCGCTAACCCCGCACACATGTGAAATGAATCAACGTCTTCCCTCGCTCGCTTCAGATATTTCAAATATCTACTCACATACAAACATCTGCATAACATGTTTGTGGTATACAATATTTCACCATATCTATTACAAGTTTGCCGTCGGCGACAGTGTGCTTGTCAATTTTGATAGATCCGTATCAGTATGGGATATAAGGTGAAATGCTTGTCAAAAGCACCAAGGTGGGGGTCGCGAATTGATTTACACCTCATGTTTGAAGTCAATTGGACTTTTTGTCACATCATCTTCAATATTCACATGTATTAACCCTTTACCCAACAAACCGGCCAAAACCGGCCAAATAAAGCTTCAACAGCCTAAAATATCTTCGGTCTGTCTCAATAGAACCATACAAATATGGATATCATTGGAACCGGCTCCTTGACCACATTGTGATAGTTACAGTTATGCCCTGTGCCAATGCATTCTCTTATATATGCGAGTCGACCATAGGTCGCCTCGCATATATAAGAGTATGCATTGGCCTAAAAAAAATCTTTTTTTAACAATTTTTACCATTTTTTCTTACATTCTTTAACAATTTTATAATTTTTAATGTGCTAAGCCAATGCATTCTCTTATATATGCGAGGCGACCTATGGTCGACTCGCATATATAAGAGAATGCATTGGCACAGGGCCCTGATGTTGGGTAAAGGGTTAAGGTATACCTTAAGGCATGCCTTCATTGGTTGATCTAACTAACTTTCAAGACATTTAACGGATATTTTTATACAAATTAGATTTTAAACGCCGGTGGCGTAGCGCGTGGCCGATTGTAGCCTCAAATTATACCTAATAATTCATTGAGTAATTCTTGCTTTGTGTTACATTCCTGCCCCGTCCGGGTGATCAAATGAGTACGCGTGTACACAGAGGCGATTTCGGAATTATTCCCCGCAGGTACATGAATATGTTTTTATATCAATTTGGATATATTGGTAAAATATAAATATGGATCTAAGGAGGACAAATGAAAAAAAATATTATATGCAACCATGTCAACCTGCGTCAAGGGGAGCTCCAATAACATGCCAAATATGTATCATATCCTCGCGCAAATAGGTTCATAGTAAGTCGACCTATAATACTAACATATAGGTTCAAATTGGATTATTCTAGAATAAGCCCTTATATAGTGGACATATATATATCCGTTATTCTGTTTCATGGCGGAGCCCGCATGCAGTGTTAAACACATTTAAATATATAGCGCACATCTGGTAAGTCGTGAGTTGGTTTATTCGAGTTATTTTCCGCTCATAGTGAACCTATAATAAGTCATTATTAGTCGACAATGGCACTAAATTACTATAATTTTGAGTTCGTTATGGACTCAGAATGAGGCGATTCTAAGCCGATTATGAACCTAAAACAAATCCCATTATAAGCCCATGACGTGCTGATTTTCGGGAGAACAACTGATATAGTACATGTACGAACGATATATAGTACAGGTACGAAGATGTACGAATATTTTCTATTGAAATGACTGAAAAAAAAATGCCAGACAAATTTGCGAGTGCATCATATATTAATATATATCACGTTCAGGTGATTGTAACCCGTTCAATAATAAGTGGATGCTCCCATTCAGTTATAAAACTATATACATTGGAATGGTCTATTATTCATTTGGAATGATAAGGATATATGAGCAGACGAAGTCATACAAAATGATAATATATACAAGTGCAGAAGAATTCATATCCATTGGTTGTAAATATTTATATAATAAGTTCAACAAACGACATATATATATCTGAACATGTCAAAAAGAACTACCCGTCAAGATAGGTCGATTTGAAAAGGAAATATGTATTTATTTATGCAGCCTTTATTAAGACAAGCTGCGTGTAGTTTATGACACCGAAGATTGCGAGTCGGTGTAAGGCTAGTAATATCTTACTTATGTCATAAAGAGCGTTTAAAGGCACATGCTGCCTTAATTGTCGAAAATATTCATATTTGTTCCAAACACCGTAAACAGAAAAACATTAAAACGCATACAGTTCCGTTCATATAAACCATGACCATCGCGTAAACAGCATGTTATCATAAAGACATACTATATTTTACCTAAGCAATAGCCTGATTGTGTTACAGAAGACAGCACAATGCTACTGGCTAATCACACACAAATGGCATAAACTCTCTTCATTAGTTCCATATCAGTAACTTTTTACGCTTTTGTTTACATAACAATGGTCAAACATATGACCATAACATACTGTTTATGCGATATTTCTTATTTGTATGCGGACAAAGTCTATCTACATTTTGATGTTCTTTCTGTTTGTGGTGGTTTTTGACGGGTGGAGATATTTTCACAGGATACCCACCGCCAAGGCCAACCGTGTCTTTAATTGTTAGGCTATTCCTTGTAAGGTAAAAAGAAAGAACGGTTGCTTCAAGTCTATTCTTTTTCACATAAGGATGGGCATACGATAAATATTTATCAGATGAATGGATGCACGCGCGGATTCAGTAGGAATGTTCATTGTTTCAAATGTGCTTGTTTCAGTGAGCGTGTCTAGGTATTTCGTGTATTTATCGACCTATATAACCCCTCCTTCCAAATAACATTAGAGGTTAAAATGAGCCATGTCCGTGCACACTGTCCCTATTCATATTAGACCATGCCATGAATCTCTATTCTGGCTAACGTCCGTAGAGATAATATTTCACCAGTATAAAACATTGGAACTTTTTGAAGTTTTGTCAGGGAACCTTATAAAGTCGAAGAAATAAAGCGGAGAATTTCTTATTTATTATCTGTTCCATAATAATGTACTTCATTGTAGGTGAATGTCCCAACTCAAAATTGCATGGTTTTTTTCTGACTTTTGTGAGCCGATATCTAAATAAACATCAAATTAATTATCCAGGCGAAATTCCACAATTGTAAGCCACACAAAGCAAAATCGCTCACAAATTAATTAAATCGTGAAATTTTGAGTTGGGACCTTCACTTACAGTGAAGTACATTATTAAGGAACAAATCGTAACTAAGAAGTATATTCCCCGCGTTATTTTTCGACTTTAAAATGTTCCCTGTCAAAACTTTTCCAAAAAGTTCCAAGGTTTTGTACTAGTGGAAAATTATCTCTTCGGGCGTTAGCCAGAGAAGAGATTCATGCTATGATCTATATTCATATAAGCAATGAAGTGATACCGAATTGTGTCTATACATGTATTATTAAATTAAAGGCATATAAACGTATAATATACACAAGTCCGTAGCTAGCCACTAGCAAAGACAGTTCGTCATATATTATGAGGGCATTGGACACGAGCTGTGAAGCGACGAGAGGGTGCGTCCCCTATCCCATTGAGGGGGGGTCCGGGGTTTCTCCCCCGGGGAAAATTTTTGAAAAATACGATGCAAATGGCGTACTTTAGATCCGCCCTGAAACAAAAAAGTTGAGCTTTGATTTTTCCAAGTTTTCTCTCACAGGCCTGAATCTGAACGGTATCTATATAGCCTAGCTGCTCTAAATGAACCAATTGTCTTGTGCATGGGGGAGTAACATAATCCACTGGGCCTGACCATGGATCGAACCAGTATCAGACAAGTTTGTGACATGAACCTGAAAAGTCCTAACATCTATAATAGTCTATCTGCAGGGAATATCACCTCCCCCGATTTGTTTTTCTTAAGTTATTTATAAGTTTTTAACTGACCATATGGGAGGGACCAGGACACACTGGGCCGACCATGGATCGGCCCCGTGTGAGAAAATTTTGAAATCTGAACATACAAATTACAAAATCCTAGTATCTATTGAATAGCCTCAATGTTTCCAAATGTTAGAAACTTTAAACCTGACACCCCCTATAAAGTTGGAAAATTTCCAATTGATGGTCATTTCAGTCAAAAATTTGGACCAAAAGTAGAAAAATATGTAAATGATGGTCTAAAACAAAATATTCCCCACCAATAGATTGTTGGAAAATCGATCTACGAAATCGATTTTAACCTATTGTTTCGTGTGACATTTCCAACTATTGTTATGTCGGGCATGATATTTCGAACAGTTTTGACCAAGGTTGATGGACATAGCTTAATTGGCACTCTGTGGTATTTTCGTGTATACTGCCTCTGCCCGGCTATGTGCTTTACATGACACCCTTTCTGCATGAAATGCACCGCAACCCCAGTGATATATATGTATGGTTTGAAACGTTGTGCCTATATAATCCGATAGCCGCATGCATCAGCAGCATGTCAGTGAAAGCAGCTTTATAGTTTATACCCACATGTGTTGGCGGTCTATATGTGTTGAATTGTGTGCACCAGTCTCTATTTGCCGTTTGGTCAACTGCTGCACATAACACGTTCCCCCGAACAGCGAACAGGCAATTACCACCACCGGGCACATGCAGGCAGAAGGGCCGTTCGATAGAAGGGTACGAACCCCCTTGGCTACGGGCTTGATACACCTCAAAGATTGGCCAATTGAATTGTGTTACTTTCTTTATCAATGAAGTCAACACGAATTGTGTCTACATTATTTAATTAAAGGCACAACAGTGTAACCCATTACCACTAATTAGTTAAATTTTAGGACTTTATTTTAGCGGCTGAGGTTCCTAACTTCTGGACATCTGTCTCTTATGTAAAGTCTGGAGATTTGCACATAACTCGTTCAAAATTGACCTTTAAACATATAAAATATATAATAATATAAAACAAGTTTGAAATCAACTTAGAAAAGCTCCTCTCCAACTAGTGGGGCCTTTCTAGATCTTTCTAAGTTAATTAAACTGTTTTGTATATAATAATCTATTTTAAATGCAAGCTAGTTTCTATCAAAAAATAATTATCCCTGCTACAGTATCTTGTACATGTAGTTGGGTACAAGCAGGAGCTTCCTTGGCAATCCAGACCAAATTCTAAAAGTAAAGGTTAAAACACGCGCGTTCGAAATCCGTGGCCCGTGTCGTCTGCTGTTTAAATCAGTGTTTGGTCGTCTGTTGTCTTGATCTAATTTATTAAGTGTATCAAATTGTCTCCCTTAGCTGCGCGACAAGACAGACGGCGCATCGATCGATTGTTTATATTCCTTATATGGAAAGCTAAATCAGGTCGAGCATGATAAACCGCGATGACGAAACAATAAATTCCTAAACTGATTTGAATGGAGTCCGATGTGCAGCAATTCGCAGATGAGATACAACATAATTATCAGCGCATTGCATGTATACTACATGTCGGGTTGTAAATGAAATTCAACACCTGATAAAATCGCCAACCACTGCTCGCCAGCTGCCGCCGTGTGCTTTATTTACTTGAGAGAGTTCGTGGAGGTTAGCTGTGTTGGAGCAGTGTGAGATTCGTCAAAATCAGTGACATTTACGCTGGACGTGTTAACGGGTTCGCAGTTTTTTCGTACCTTCCTGTTCTTTCGTCTTCTTGCAATCAGGCATATGTAAACAACACGTTCAGTTATGTGACAAAAGGACTTAGTTGACGCTATTGTTTTTAATCCGTCTGCTTTCGGTGCATGCAGGTGTCAGGATTAGCGTGCACTCAATCAAGGAAATGAAAAGACCGACTTATTGACAACTTCATTTATTCTATGGACACAGTGCATACATGTAAGTTCATGGTTAAGGTAACAGACGCTTTAGTGATGTTTTCTAGCTAATTTTCAAGTTATCCTGATATGGGAGGAGGAAATTCTATAAATGGAGGATCTACCGTGTCGCTAGTCATGCTAGGGTTGGACGAATCCGGCAAAACAACAATCCTATACAGACTCAAATTCAACCAGTACACCAACGCTATTCCAACGGTTGGATTCAACTGTGAGAAAATAAAATACTCAAGTTCGGATGGGAAGTTTAAAGGTGTTACGTTGAACATTTGGGATATTGGTGGTCATGATAAAACGAGGCCTTTGTGGGCCTCATACCTCAAATCTTCCGAAGGAATAATTTTCGTCGTAGACAGTTGTGACAAGGAACGGATCGAGGAGGCCCGTGTGGAACTTCTTAGGTTATTTCGGTGCTGTGACAGTTCTGGATTACCGTTGCTTATTCTTGCAAATAAACAGGACTTACCTGAATCAATGGACCCATCTCATGTTGAAAAGTTGTTGACTTTGAATGAGCTTCCTCCTGGTCATTTGTGGAAAACTTTACCCGTGTGTGGAATAACAGGGGAAGGTCTCGATGAAGCAATAGACTCCATGTTTGATTTGTTGATCAAGAAGAAAAAGACAAAGAAAACGAAGAAGAGGTGGTGATGTCTGTAACTGATTATAGACTAATTCGTTGTTTCATTTGTTTTGTTGATGATATTATGCAATTTGTTTCTGATCCTTCTGAATAAATCTCAGGTGCACTTATTTGGCAACGGCCGATACTCACATCGCACATTTCCTCAATGTAAACCAATTTCAACTTCAAGTTGCAGCACCTAAAATGAGATATTTCATGTCTTCCAACATTATGTCTTGTGTTTTTATGCAAATTTGTTTTCATCGATGTACACTTAAGGTTCAGTCTACTCGTTATTAAAATTAAATATATGTTGACGATATGAAATGAAGTCCTGTTAATGATAATTATTTATTGGGCAAAATCTTGGTGAAAATGTCATGGAACAGATGAAGAACCATCCAAGAACAGCCCCTGCCCAAATGGCATAAATGTTAATATCCGCACTGCATATTGTCACAGTCTCCCCTTGTCCAGGTGGTGCAGATACCAGTAGTGAAATCTAGACTACAGCTTGCCGCTGTAAGTAAATATAAGTATCTTTTTTGGGTCTTCAACTATTAACTTCATTGCTCTATCTTCACACAGACAGACTCACTCATAAGCATGGCCTACATGCAGATGGTCTCCATTGTGGTGGGATGGGCTGTGTCCAGCTTGCAATTTCAATTCGACCCCTCAAACTATACCAAAATTTCAAATTCTTTGAAATTCCATTCTATTTTCATCTACGACCTATTTTAATACCCTATACACGTAGTCACTTCAAATACGTGTTACAGGTATTGTCCAACTGATTGCTATTTCGGTCCCAAAAAAAATGACAGAATTTGGAAAGTATACCGATATATATGTGTCATTTTTGTCTGAAAACAACAAATTGCATACTAAAAGAATACATGTATTACCGGAATCAGATATGTTTCAACCTATATTGGGTCTGAAATATCCAACTAATGTCAGACATGAAATGAAATTCCAATGTCGCCACTTCTTGGACCATCTTTACTCTATTAACTGAAGCCAGTCCTCCCTCCCACCATCTAATGTCAACGCATCTCCAGGTTAAATCAACGAAGGCTCAATAACTGTACTCCCTATTCCAAACATACATTGTTGCGCATTTTATAATTGACTTTAAACGGACATGGCTCACTCCGGTGTCACTCGAGCTTCCAAATTGTTTATATTTAAAGGCACGCGAGGCCTTAGTTGTCGAAAATATTCATATTTGTTCCAATCGCCGCAAACCGAAAAACATTAAAATGCATACAGTTTCGTTCATATATACCATGACCATCGCGTAAACAGCATGTTATCATAAAGACCTACTATATTTTACCTAAGCAAGAGCCTGATTGTGTTACAGAAGACAGCACAATGCTACTGGCTAATCACACACAAATGGCATAAACGCTCTTTATTAGTTCCATATCAGGAATTCACCAACAAAGAACGCTCTTTATGTTTACCATCATAATATAAACAAACACCAGAAAAGTTACTTTTTATGCTTTTGTTTACATAACAATGGTCAAACATTTGAAAATAACATACTGTTTATACGATATTTCTTATTTGTATACGGACAAAGTCTGTCTACATTTTGATGTTCTTTCTGTTTGTGGCGGTTTTTGACGGGCGGAAATATTTTCACAGGATACCCACCGCCAAGGCCAACCGTACCTTTAATTTGGAAGGAGGTAAAAGATATGTTGACAAATACACGATATTTATGCACGAGATTTACCGACTTCGATATGTTCTGAAAAATAGTTACCACGGTCGCCGTCAAGCTGTTTTAATTTTTTTTGCACAAAAGTTAAATAAACGCTCTTTAATTTTACCATATCAGGAATAGACCAACACGGAGCGCTCTTTTCTGTACCATGGATATCGTGCAAATGGCTGTTTTGTGTTTCCGACCCAAACATCGTGTTCAAAGTTGTATTTTGTATGACTTCAATGCGTCTTTCTGAGACATATAATACTCGTAGAAAGGTACATATAGTTCAAGTAGTTACATGTGTACCGACCTATATTTCGATACCGGGAACATTATAAAGCGAATATTATAAGGTGTAGTTTGGAGCGCAAACCACCAAGTGGCTTTAATCTACGGTATCTTACACACGCTGTCTATGGAAGTCTATCTACAAAATATAAACTAAGTCGAGGTTGAATATATATGATATATATTCAACCTCGATTGTGGCGCACAAGAGACAGATAAATGTTTCAGCTAAACTGTTTGCATTTTGATACCTTGTTATTCTTACTCCAAATACCCGCTAACACTGCACACTCGGAGAATTCTACCAGATGTATGTTGTATATATACTGCTGCCATACAGCACAATGTCGACACTATACCGGTACGTCCCTGGTTACATTGTAAGTGGTCCTGCTAATTTGATATAACGTTTTTGGCGGATCCTGCTGAATTGCTATGATGTTGGTAGGAAAACATGTATTAAGAAGTGCCGCTATGTTTCATAAATTGTCGTATTAATGGTATTTGACCAATCAGAACGATTATAAGACAACTCAAAAGCCAGTATCTGTTTAAAACATTAAAGAACATGGGCCCCTATAAATATCGGTATCGAACTAATTTCTTATGCTAGCTTTCTGCGGGCGTTGCTATGTATGTATGGCACAGAAAGACGCATGGTTGTCATACAAAAATACAACTTTGAACACGGTGTTTGGGTCTCAAACAAACAACAGCCGTATGCACGGCTTGACACAGAAAAGAGCGTTACGTGTTGGTGTATTCCTGATATTATAGAAATAAAGAACGTTTATTTCACTTCCCGTGCGAAAAATGAAACAGCCGGAAAACGCTGTGATCGTGGCAAGTATTTTTCAGAGCACATGAAGCTTATATGTCAATATTTCTTGTATTTATCAACCTATATCTTATATCTCGTTCCAAATTACGAAATTTGGAAGCTCGAATGAGCCATGTCCATTTAAAACAAAATTCGTACCGGTATGTAGTGTATGCGTAAACAAATAAATGGCAGGTGTTCGATTTTTTGTACACGTACCGATAGTCTGCCGGTATATTTGAAATGTTCGAAGTAAATGGGTGGTTATGTATCTTTATTGGCTGATCTTGATCGAACTATTCACAAACTGTTCAATCGATACCGGTAACTTGAAACCCGACGAAGCTTCTGATACACGACATGTCAGTGTACCATACATATAGACTTGTCATTCTCTGCAGAATATATTCACACATACCGATGCACACCGCGGCTGCTGAAAATATGACTCAGTGATGACAACCCGACCTTGGTACAGTCGACATAAATTTCGACTCAGTATATCATATAAATTATAATTATTACGGAGATGTTATTGTTATTCGGACACAGGACATGTTTATAGTGTGGGTTAATTTCCCTCATTTATGAGTCAATGCGAGGTGTTCCATAACTGTCACGAATTTATAAACTCGAACCGCATAGCCACATATATTAAGCCTTTGTGTGGTTCAAGTGACGCGTGCAAGGGAACCTTTATCGCCCCAGGCTCTGTTTTTCATTTGCATAGATCTGCCATATGTGGCATTCCACTCCAGCATAAATTCGAATTTGCCGACATTACTTCCACGTGTCGAAGATTACCTCATTCGCCGGACGAAAGTAACCATCAAACGATTGACCCTATTAAGTTTCACCTTTATTATGATTAATCAAGCATGTCATAAATCGTTACATGCGTCTGGAGATGATGGCCCAGACAACACCAACCTTGTTTCAATTATAGCGATTAGTTATTATTCCCACGCCTTTAAGTCCCTCCGGGCCCATGTCGCTTAAGACAAGGCACGTGGGGCAGGGGGTTGTAAAATAGACGGTGACTAAAAACCGACAAAAAATCACATCAGAGGAATTATTTTAAGCGAAATGGTACCTGAAATAAAAGAAGTCTTTGACAGCGGTGACTTATGTTACTTATTAGGCAATCGAATGACATAATTTGAACTCAGAGTTGTAGGTCTTGAACAGTTAAATTCGCCGACGATCTTGTAGTATCCGGTTATCTGGTTCAATATATATGGAGGGGTGCATCATACCATAACCATGATCACCCCCTAATTATGATCAAAATGTTCAACATATTAACATTTCATGCCTGACGCACGAGCAGTTGGAAATATTTCAAACTAATATATGATTGAATTTGTTCTGATGCCGGTAGTTGACTCTCTCCAATATGCAGTGGGAATTGTGAACATTGTTTTTTGCAACAGAAGTCTAATATTTTCAACCAATTTTTTAGACTGAAATGGCAAGTTTGAAAAGTTTCAACCATAAGGGGCCTTAGATTGGACATTTCTAAGAACTGCGCATCGAACCCTAGAGTATCTACTAAAAAAAACAGTGCAGCTGATATATTTCTTAGTTTATACTAGTTTTCACAGTAGGTGAAGGTCCCAGCTCGATATGGGGGCCTCGGTGGCTCAATCGGTTAGGGGTACAACTCCAAGCCGTTTCGCCTCCCAGCGCTGGCGATAAGGGTTCAAATCCACATGTTTCCATCGTGGAATTTGTAACTCGAAATCGTTATCTGGGAAAGTTGTCAGTTACTTGCCGATGGCCGGTGGTTTGCCGCACATGGTCGACGAGTTTATCAGCCATTGAAATCACTGTTAGATTAGCCGTAAGTGTGCGGATTTCCTCCACCATTAAAACTGGCAATGTCGTGATATGGCCTTAGTGGCTAAAGCGACATAAAACCCTAATCAATCAATCAATCAATCAACCCAGCTCGATATGGCATGGTTTAGGTGACTTTATTGAGCCGATATTGATTTGCACTTCTTAGAATCATGGAATTTCTCTTGGGTAAATCTATTCAGTGGTTATTGCGATATCGACTCAGAACAGTAAAAACAATCATACAATATCGAGTTGGGACAACTCCCTGCTGTGAAATATATTATTATGGAAGGAACAAGTGCTAACAATGAAATATATATCCCTTGCATTGTGTGTTCAATGTTATCAAGATTCCCGTCAGAATGGGTCCGAACATCAAACAGTTACCATTTTGAATTGGCGGACTATGATATCAATATATCGGGCGTAGCCAGAGTGTAGATTCATGGCATGATTTGCTGGAACCCAAGCTTGAGGTACCTGTTGAAAAATCCACTGTCATGAAATTTTCAGACTGATTAAAATCGGTGCTGCAGTTGGAAATTCTAAATCGGACACAAAACAAAGATAATCTAACCACTTCCCTGTGTGCATTCTCTCTTATACACACTTCACTATTATTCAGCGGCGCAACATTAAAGTGCAATATATTATTATGGAAGGAACAAGTGCTAATAAAGAAATATATATCCCCTGCATTGTGTGTTCAATGTTATGTCAGCACAGGTCAGAACATCAAACAGTTCCCATTTTGAATTGGCGGACTATAATATCTATATATCGGGCGTAGCCAGAGTGTAGATTCATGGCATGATTTGCTGGAACCCAAGCTTGAAGTACCTGTTGAAAAATACACTGAATGAAATTTCCCCGGATTTTGGAATTTCAGACTGATTGAAGACGGGGCAGTTGGAAATTCTAAATCGGACACTAAACAAAGATAATGTAACCACTTCCCTGTGTGAATTCTCTCTTATAAACACTTCATTATTATTCACTGGTGCAACATTAAAGACCCTGTGCTAATGCATTCTCTTATATATACGAGTCGACCATAGGTCATCTTTTTTTTTATCATTTGTTCTCAATTTTTCTTACATTCTTTAACAATTTTTTATCAATTTTTATTATTTATTCTTACATTCTATAACAATTCATTTTTTCTTATATTCTTTAACAATTTTATCATTTTTATATTTTTTCTTGCATTCTTTATTAATTTTAATAATTTTTTTCTTACATTCTTTAACAATTTTTATCATTTTTTTAGCATTATTTCATACATTGCATAACAATTTTTTATCATTTTTAAAAAGAAAATTCTTACATTTTTTAACTATTATATAGAGGATCTCACATGAGTTTCTATTTTATACGGAATTTATCAACCGAGTTCACTAAATTCGATTTGAGCCGAGGTTTACCGAGGCTCAAATATAATTTAGAGGACGAGGTTGATAAATTACGTATAAAATAGGACGAGTGTGAGATACCTTTTATCACATGATCAAATAAACCCGAAGCAACGCGAAATATTCATCGAAACAACAATCAACTACAGCGATCGCAAGTTATTTGAAGAACGCCGTGACGTCATCGCACGCGCTGATATTAAACGTGTCTATTACCGATAATTATGAAACTGCTTTTATGGCCAAATTATGAGATAAAAAAATATATATAAATATTGTTAGGCCAATGAATTCTCTTATATATGCGAGGCGACCTACTCATATAAGAGAATGCATTGGCACAGCTAGGGTTTTGGCAAAAAATCAGGAAGCTCCCGTCATGAAAGGGTTAAAGGAGACTTCTCTCTCATACACACTTCACTATTCTACTCCATTTGCATTTCCTTGTGTAACGTACATGCGTCCCTATCCAGTCCGGCGAACATGCATGGTGCCGGACACTTGCAGCATGAGATCCCCAGACGGTGAATTTAGTGACGCTACCCCAAAGTCATCCTCTGGGGACCTCATTCGGCATTTCCTCAGCTGCTATGGGAGACCAAGACTCAGATTTAAGTTCCCACATGGTGAATATTGTGATTTGCACCCGGGCACCTCGATTATGCAATATGCCGTCAGTCAATTTTTGGGATATAGAGAAACTATACCAAAAACGAAAAACATCTTTGTGAAAAAATTTCTAAAGAAACTAAAAATCTTGTTAATTTGATAATAATAAAGATACTATTTATAGAATATGAGGCCTAAGCAGAATGAGGTCCACATGGTGTTAAAGATACGGGCAGCGTTGGCGGTGGGTATACTGTTAAAATATTCACCTCCGTCAAAAACCGCCATAAACAGAAAGAATAGTAAAATATAGACAGGCTTTGTTCTTATACCAATCAGAAATATGGCACAAACAGTATGTTATCGTCAAATGTTTTTCATTTGTTATGTAAACAAAATAAAAAAAACGTTACATTTCCTAGCTTTTGTTTCGATCCGGATATGGAAAAAACATAAAGAGCGTTATTTGTTACTGTTTTCCTGATATGGAAATAATAAAGAGCGTTTATATCATTTGTGTGTCATTAACCAGTAGAATTTCGCTGTGTTATGTAAACAGAAGCAGAACTTCTGTAACACGAGCAGGCTCTTGTCTACGTTCACCATCGTACGTCTTGACGACAATATACTATTTACGCGTTGATTATGTTTGGCATATAAACAAAACTATATATATTTTAATATTCCTTCTGTTGATAGCGATTTGAACAAATATGAATATTTCTGCACCGAACGCCGCCCGTGCCTTTAATTAAGTGGTGATAGTGCATGTGAGGTAGAGTCACTAAATGTTCACCCTGGGGTCCTCATTCTGCAAATGTCCATATTATAAGGCCTGGGCCTATCCGATATGACATATTATAAGGCCTCGGCCTATCCGGTATGACATATTATCCTGTATCTTCAATCTTGTCTAGTCACGTTTCGTGAATGTCGGTTAATATATGGAATGCGCTTGATTGCCTTTACCTACCTATATTGACACACATGAACACGTCATTGGTAATGAATTATGTCACACATCCGTACTTATATCTGATAGCATAATATGCCAGATCAAATGTTGATGACCCATTAGAATGTAAATTTATGTCGATGATAACGCCGTAACATTATTGGTGTGTAATTCTGGGTGACTCGACTGCGGTAATGTACTTTAATATGGTGGGTGCATGACTTATTTAAAGGGGTACTATACACTAAATCCAGTCATTTATGGGACCATCTCCTTTTATACTCAACAGAATCTTCGCAACAAATTGATGAATTTGAGTTATGGATTAGTACAAAATATACTCATGTGATCTTTGAACGATGCGAACAACATGGTAATTATAATGAACATATAATGGCTGTAGTTAATTAATTTTCATTATAATTACCATGTTTGCATCGTTCATAGAGCACACGAGTGTATTTTGCACTAATCTATTGCTCAAATTCATTAATTTGTTGCATATATTCTGTTGAGTTTAACCCTTTACCCAACAGAACGGCCCTGTGCCAATCCATTCTCTTATATATGCGAGTCGACCATAGGTCGCCTCGCATATATAATAGAATGCATTGGCTTAAAGACACGGCTGGCCTTGGCGGTGGGTATCCTGTGAAAATATCTCCACCCGTCAAAAACCGCCACAAACAGAAAGAACATCAAAATGTAGATAGACTTTGTCCGTATACAAATAAGAAATATCGCATAAACAGTATGTTATGGTCATTTGTTTGACCATTGTTATGTAAACAAAAGCATAAAAAGTTACTTTTCTGGTGTTTGTTTATATTATGATGGTAAACATAAAGAGCGCTCTTTGTTGGTGAATACCTGATATGGAACTAATACAGAGCGTTTATGCCATTTGTGTGTGATTAGCCAGTCGCATTGTGCTGTCTTCTGTAACACAATCAGGCTCTTGCTTGGGTAAAATATAGTAGGTCTTTATGATAACATGCTGTTTACGCGATGGTCATGGTATATATGAACGGAACTGTATGCGTTTTAATGTTTTTCTGTTTACGGTGTTTGGAACAAATATGAATATTTTCGACAATTAAGGCCGCACGTGCCTTTAACACATTAAAAATTATAAAATTGTTAAAGAATGTTAGAAAAAATGGTAAAAAGTGTTTAAAAAAGTTTTTTTTTAGGCCAATGCATTCTCTTATATATGCGAGGCGACCTATGGTCGACTCGCATATATAAGAGAATGCATTGGCACATGGCATAACTGTAACTATCACAATGTGGTCAAGGAGCCGGTTCCAATGATATCCATATTTGTATGGTTCTATTGAGACAGACCGAAGATATTTTAGGCTGTTGAAGCTTTATATGGCCGGTTTTGGCCGTTTTGTTGGGTAAAGGGTTAACAGGAGATGGCCCCATAAATAGTGGGATCTAGTACAGTCCCCTCTGGACCGCAATCTTTCCGAAATATAGTTTCGTCTAAAAGGGACCCAAGGCCTTCAAAATGGGTCCATGCGAAATAACAGAAAAGTTTATAAAACAATTATCATCAACAAGTATACATGAACCCATATGTTGACTTCGTTTTGGTTTCCATTGTTAATAACTCTCCATTAATGGTATTTTGCAATTCAACCCATTGTTATGTGAACATTACTGTGAAAGAGAAATTATACCGATAAATGTCTAATTAATCCAATAAGACACCAAAGTTTAATAAAAAACTTGATGGTAAACATTGGAAAAATCAAATGATTCCGAAAATCATATTAGTGATGTTTGTTGACACATCACTGTAACAGTTGTGTTTACTTTCAATGTTTTCAACACGCGAAATACGTTATTGGAGAACTACATGTATCAATAATGAATATAAGACCAATGTTGATCTATTTCTTCTCAGTGGTGATGTTTCTCAGACTCTCATATTTTGTTCACATTTACCGACTGAGAATACCTTGGGTTCCTTTAACCTAATGGATTTGTGGCAAAGCTAGCATGAGAACAGTCAATTAATGAAAGCAATGAATTATATCCGGTCCATGTTCCAAACAAATCAATCAGATAAATATATGTGGTGTACATGTATGTCATATTGCACCAATTAAGTAGCAACCTGGATAACTTTTCTTTAGAGATTTTCAAGTCCGCAGTCGAAATCTATCTCTTGACCACACTCTCATTCTTAACATGTCATTGTGGGCACCATAAATAATATTACATTGCTTTTAAAAAATCATATATGTGCTTGTTGTATACATAATTGTCGTAAAACGTAACCTGGAAGTTTGCAATGCTTATATGCTTTTAATCGATACATCATAAAAGCTTATTGGCAATTCGTCATACAGTATTTATGAACACCACGGTTTCCCGATATTAAGAACTTTAGAACACCGCATTTCCCGATATTTAATGGGGAGGTCAAGTGTTCAATTTTGAATGGGCTGTTTGATGAAAATCTGCGGAGCAAAAGTTACAGAGTTGCAAATATTTCTAGGTTTGACTTGATACGGTATTGAAAACAACGGTTATTTATCTGGTGGGTCGGCTTGGAACTTGTTCCATGTATTATAATGTTGGTTGGTGTATTTTTTTATTTTATTTTTTATTGATTTCTCAAACGTAGCGAGGCCCATAGTGTGTTCTAATTCCAAAACAAAAATTATTCTCTCTAAAGAATATATAATTTACCTAGCGCACCAGCCAGATAAATGTTATGACTGTTCAATGATATTCTTGCTTCGGTTCCCGGACAACTGCTTCATATATAACTTTTGCCCTGAATATTTCCATTGAAATCACCATTCAAAATTGGTCAATTCACCTCCCCCCTAATCCTTGTTTTGAACGTAGTCTGGCTTGAGTTGGCATGCTAATCCCTTTTACTCTAGTACGGAATGTATACTCGTGTATATGTGCTCTCTGCATTATAACAGCCGCAGAAAAAGCAAACAAGATATGCATGTACCGGTATCTTCAAACTGGAGGCTTGCAGATAATTCGACATTATTACTATTTTACCTGCGGATTATACATGTACTTCGTGGTCTCATTGTGTTTCGTCATTTGACTATTGACGAAGAAGTACTCGAAGTTTCTCCCGTTCACGCATGAATTGATCAAATACAAATGGTCCATTGTCGTCGGTATCTAAATTTTATACCCATAAAAGGTCACGGCCTCAAATGACCACAGGGAGCATGGAGTCACGCGTGTTTTTATTGTTGTGGACATAATAGATTGGAGATTTTGTGTAAACTTCGGTTATGTTCTGCACGTGCATAGTTTATGCGTTCCCATAACTACACATAAGGTAGGGTCGAGTTCAAATCCCAGGTCCGCAGATAATTGACCCTATAACTCTCAATAAAGTTAAACATAGTTTGTTACGTATTTAGAGAGGGGTTCAGTTCCCTATACAAGTATGTGTCACCATGATGCTCATAAAAAGGCTAAATATATGCGAGATATGATATTTCAGCCTGTTCTCGTAAAAATAAGCACACTACGGGCTTGTTTTAGAATTGCGTGAAATAAATAAGCTCATATTGGCATTATTTGAAAATTCAAATGCGCTCTATATAATGTGCATAAACGCACCATTTTCGGATATATTTAAATGTGAAATAAGCCCGTATTCTGCTTATTTTCACGAGAAAAGGCTGAAAAAAAACACAAATAATTCAACTCACAAGTTACCAGATGACGTACGCTCTTTATAATGTGTTTTCACTGTGGCCCGCGCCATCGGTGGGCTTATTTCAGTATCAAATAAGTCCAATATGAACATATTTTCACGACGATCTGCATGCTGTGTACTTAATCATATTTTATTGTAAATTAATTTACAACGGGATTGGGGAAACAAACAACTTACAATGCATATTCGATATGACGGTTTTATGCAGGTATAATATATCACGTCTGGGATGGTTTTTTGAAATTGCTTTTGACTTATTCGTTTACAGATTTACAGCAAGTGGAATGTGTCTGCGGCGAAATCAAATCGTGCTACAACTTGTGTCCATGAATGGTATAAAACCTATCAGAATGCCCACACCCCGCACTCGATATATCCACATTACTTGGTGCAGGATATGTTACTGCTTTAATCCTTTCTGTACTAAATGGATTTCCCCACTCAGTTATAAAGGTATACACTGGAATGGTCTAATATTCATTTGGAGGGGTTTTCAGGAAAAATAATCAGACGACAGATAATACGAAGTACAGAGCTATTTACATGTATCGCAAAGAAATGTTCAGATATTAACCCTTTACCCAACAAAACCGGCCAAATAAAGCTTCAACAGCCTAAAATATCTTAGGTCTGTCTCAATAGAACCATACACATATGGATATCATTGGAACCGGCTCCTTGACCACATTGTGATAGTTAAAGTTATGCCCTGTGCCAATGCATTCTCTTATATATGCGAGTCGACAATAGGTCGCCTCGCATATATACGAGAATGCATTGGCCTAAATTTTTTTTTAAGCCAATGCATTCTCTTATATATGCGAGGCGACCTATGGTCGACTTGCATATATAAGAGAATGCATTGGCACAGGGCCCTTCTGTTGGGTAAAGGTTTAACTGAACATTTCCTTCGGGATATCTACACGACAATGAGTGTTTAGTATAGACATGCCATGGTTAAACAAGTTATACAAGTGACATTGACCCAGTGAGAACTGGACATTGCCAAATGATATCTCTATAACTGATATAATGAAAAGTGATTATCTATTCCTTCCCATAATAATTTTATTGCAAAATTTAAGGACCCATTGGCGTTTATATGTCGTCAAAAAGGCTCACTGCGCAGAGAGGCTTGGTTAGTCCACAAATAGATCGCGAATCTATTATAGGTAGTGTGATTATACAACGCAGTTTTCACCGGAAAAGATATGAGTAGACAGAAATTAGAATCATACGATGAAAAGTTTACTCAAACTGTTACAAACTTAAACTTTTTAATATTCTGAACACCGAACACGGAGTATATAGTGTGTTGTGTTGAATAAGGAAGTTTTTGACTCCCTTGTCTTGTACAACGACATTCGTGTGTATGGTATATTTGGGACGCAGTTGTACCGTATACCAACCATGCATGGAATTTACTGTTTGAACGCACATTCCTTATTCATATACTTAAATTGTCACCACGATTCCCACAGTGGAGAAAATTAGACTGTATATATAATCACTCAATTTATTAAACCTACATTTTCCGGTATTTGCCGTATCTCTATCCTCTTACCCATGTAATTGCCTCTTATTGTACCATTTCGTTGATATTTGCATTACCATATTGGCAGGCCAATGCAGTTCAAACACAACCGAAACCATGAACGTCATCATGGGTTTATAAAATTTCACAGGGGTGAGAAATCAACCCCCACATAAGCCAAACTCTAGCATGATACTTTTTAGAGAGCGAACATATCTTATCTCGGGACAGGAACAACGGAATAGCTCGAGTAGCATTCTTATTCCTATACCCCTCTCCACTTATGTGTTGTCATACGTACAATATAAAGTTATTTGCCGAAAAAAATAGCATATTTTGGTGATCATCTTGGACGCCATCTTGATCCAGGGTATGATATATGTCCACATCCGTACGAACCATTCTATACACCTCTCTCCACAAATAACACGCAGGTAAAACTAACATATATATACGCTAACAGACGTCTGGTGTATTCCCTATTTATGCTGGATTAAATCATCGTATTTTCAGAGGGTTAATACGAATGTATATATACATGGGGACAGGAATACAATAGAAGCGCACCGCAGCATTGTCATTTCTATCTCCGCCCATGCATTGTCAGTACTATCTTCAACCATATACCGATTGTACTCGCCACGTCTCAAGAAGCATTGATTAAAGACTCATTACGTGTGCCCACCAGGTATACGTTGATAGGTAGAGTAGATATCGCTTTGTTATTGAGGGTCCATGTGGTCTGTTTGCAAATAAACCATTATCTATTGTGAAATGTTTTCGGAATTCTTCAATAGATTTATACTAAAATATTTGTTATATATATGAACTGCGTCGAATCCTCGCAATTCTGCTTTGGGTGTTTTTTGTGCGAAAATTTGCATTGTGATAGACGTTCTTTTTTTGGTACTGCGGCGTCAAAATTCTTTAACAATATTATCATTTTTCTCACATTCTTAACAATTTTTTATCATTTTTTTCATACATTCTTGATAAATTTTTTCTTACATTCTTTAACAAAAAAATTATCATTATTTTTTACATTCTTTAGAAAAAAATTATTATTATTTAATTTTTTTCTTACATTCTTAAACAATTATAAAAAAATAATATAAAATTTGTTAGGCCAATGCATTTTCTTATATATGCGAGGCGACCTCGGGTCGACTCGCATATATAAGACAATGCATTGGCACAGGGTTTTCGCAAAGTGATAGACGTTCTTTTATGGTACACGGGATTCAGTTGATTTTGATGTTGTACGCATGATTCATACCCCGCTATTAACCCTTTGAACACTGGCTCCCCACAACGATCGACACCATGACCCTGGGCTCCCAGTGTTATTTTTTTATTTATTGTAGACTTTGTTTAGGCGCAATGTTTGGGTTCTGTTTAAGTGGTGCCACAGATCCGAAACTTTACATGTATGTTCCCCATGGACCACTGAGTATTTTCAGACCGGGATACATTGCCAAACGATCACTCCCTGGCAACGGTTACTATGCAGCTACCCGAAATTGAATCTAAAATGCAATTATAGCTTTTATCGACGTATTTCAGCCTTAGGAAATGGCGTTTTCGATGCAGCCCATGCCCCATTTGTTATATATCTGGCCGGATGAGTGAACCAAACTTTTGTTTAAGGGTGGCAACGGTTGCTAACCCCAGATGATCCAATGACACCATTGCCCTGAGCATTCAATCGTATTATGCTCCATTTTAGACATTTCCTAGACGCTTGTTACGTTTTTCCGAAATCACGTGACGAGCGTTTCGGTTGGTCTCGTCGACAATCAAATGCCAGAGTGCATCATCCCAAAATAAATTTAAATACTCCACCTTGGGGTGTACTGTCCATACTTATTGAAGTTGGTACATTCTTTGGTCCCGGCTTCTCTTTCGGTGTAAAGGTACGTATAACAAACGAATTTGCGTCCCTTTCAACGTATGGACATTATGATCACCGTGACTAATTGCAGGTATGAAGCCACGCCCCCTGCCACGCCCCTACCTCGACATAAGCTCCGCCCACTTCCACAACACCTCAACTACCCCATACATTGATCTCTTGTCGTAACTATCTCTACTTGAAACAACGCCACCCGCGACTGGCGTCTGAATCTCTCCCAGTGGCACTGTGCTTTCGTTCTCCCATTCTAACTCACAAATGGCGTAGTCATCATCATCGAAATCTTCCGCGTCCGATTCCAAACTTTGCCGGACCACCTCGTCTACCGAAAATGTTTTAGGCTTCATAATTCATGATGTTGTGTACTTAAACACAAGAGAAACAAGACACAAACAAAAACATAATTATTGGAGAAGCAGACGACGCGACGATGTATGTAAACAACAAACACGTGGCGGTCGATATATGGCCGGTCCAGCGGCCGGTATACCGGCCGCTGGGGTATATGGAGGTTCACGCTGCGGCCGGTTTTCCGGCCGCTCGGGTTCAAAGGGTTAAAGATGCATAATCCGATTAAACGCCCCTCAATTACTTTTTATTTGGATTCGGGGGTAAACAAATAATTGATTCGAGTCGAGGAACCCACCTATCAAAGCTCAAGAGTTATTATAGATATCGATTTTTGACATCTATTATTTTTGACAATCGAGTCTTATAGTGACCCAGTAAAAAAATCGACTAGCCGACGGTCTCGGACCAAATTGCGGACGAAGATGGATAATTCTAAAATCAAGAGACTTTCTGTTGATAATAAGGCCAAATTTCGTCGGACAACTTGTTGACAAATAACACGTTTCGTGCAATTTTATACTATAGTGGTTAGAATTATTTTTGGGCAATTAATCGTTCTGATAGCTGAAGTGGCATTTAAAAAAATGTTGTTGTTGTAGGAATTTGATTATATGGGGACCATCGAATCGGATTGAGTACCTTTAACCCTTTACCCAACAAACCGGCCAACAACGGCCAAATAAAGCTGCAACAGCCTAAATTATCTTGGGTCTGTCTCAATAAAACCATACAAATATGGATATCATTGGAACCGGCTCATTGACCACATTGTGATGGTTATAGCTATGCCCTGTGCCAATGCATTCTCTTATATATGCGAGTCGACCATAGGTCGCCTCGCATATATAAGAGAATGCATTGGCCTAAAAAAATCTTTTTTTAACACTTTTTACCATTTTTTCTTACATTCTTTAACAATTTTATAATTTTTAATGTGTTAAGCCAATGCATTCTCTTATATATGCGAGGCGACCTATGGTCGACTCGCATATATAAGAGAATGCATTGGCACAGGGCCCTTCTGTTTCAGGATTCAACAACAAGGCTGGTACGCAGCTTTTATAGTATCGATTTATTAAACTTTCAAAGCCGAAATGACATATTTTAATGTAGGCTAATTCAGTCTCACGTGTTGAGGTTATGGGCATTACTTCAGATAATGTGTGGAAATTATCATATTAGTGTGAAATAACCATGACTTATATTCTATATTTTCTTACCCGGTATGCAGGACTCACACCCTCTGCTAACTGGTATATTCAGGATGTGTGTGGGAATACTAGTGATGCGAACCGGACCGCTTTGGACCGGTCCGGTCCGAAACGGGTGTCACTGGACCGGACCGGACCGCTTTTTGCCGCCGGTCCTGTACTCTCCGGTCCGGTCCACTATTTTACTTCAGTTATAATAAACTATCGCGAATATTATTGCGTATTTGCCGTCATATCAATTAGCAACGATGTATTGACGTATTCAAGTGGTTAATATCTATTAAACGTTTGGTGCCACGAAAACAATGTATAGATGTACTACATGGCATCAACTAATCAATTTGGATGGATATCGAATGGAGTATTCTATTGTTTTTCACAGTTATAATTATCGAAGAAACATTCAAACCACATTACATAGTACATATACACAAGACAGTCAATAGTAGTTGTACTTAGTTATATATATAACTGTAATTGCCAGGACTCTACAATCAGCCATCACAATCTCCAAGACTCCAATATTAATGAAGTAGTCATATTAGTACACATTTGTATAATTGTCATCAGTATAGTTATTTCGTTTAAATTTCAATTTAATGAAAATACGTATGATACGAATCATGCATATACGATCAGTTGAGTGCCATGTTAGATTGGTTATAACACATTCTGGCCCTAGCTATATGGTGTCAGACCGGTTTTCCGAAGACCTATTACTACGAAGGCCCACAACTCCGAAGACCCGATTCTCCGACGGCCCACAACTCCGAAGACCCGATTCTCCGACAGCCCATAACTCCGAAGACCCGATTCTCCGACGGCCCATAACTCCGAAGATCCGATTCTCCGAAAGCCCATAACTCCGAAGGGCCGATTCTCCGAAGACCTATAACTCCGAAGACCTATAACTCCGAAGGGCCGATTCTCCGAAGACCTATAACTCCGAAGGCCCGATTCTCCGACGGCCCATAACTCCGAAGGTCCGATTCTCCGAAGGTCCGATTCTCCGAAGATTTTGTTTTATCGGGGTATTATCGTTTACTAAATAGTGTACAGTCCAGTGGCGAAGCCAAGGGGTCCCAAAATTCCCACTGCCCCCATTAAACCTCTACTTGCTATTTCAGACAATATGGACCCCTACCAAAACATGTCCAATATCATGTAAACGCCCGGAAATCGTTCATGGGGCATCAAAATATTCAAACTTTCCTACTGCCCCCACCTAAATGGGAATCCTGGCCCGCCACTGACTATACACCAGATACTATAACGTTACGTTGGCCCATGAGATGCCAGAGTAAAATGTACAGGGGTGAACGGGGAAGAACTTGTCGCCCCTGTGCATGTTAGGCTACTCTGACATTCTTGCAGCGTTTCGTTATAATATACCCGGTGCACACCAGTGGCGGTGCCAGGGTTCCCATTTAGGGGTGCACATTAATTAGCATATGTGGGGGATATGTGGGGGATATATCATGCATATGATATGCCGAAAGCATATCACGAAGGCCTGATTTGGGAAGCGCATACATGGGAGGGGTCGCCCCCAATCGTTGGTCCGGGGGCTCCCCTGGGCAGGAACACTGTGAATATTTGAATGCCTAGGAGGGATTTCCTGACGTTTACATGACATTTGACATGTTTTTTTGGGGGGGGGGGGGGTCTTCCCTAGGGCCCCGCCACTGGACTGTACACTATTTAATAAGCGATAAAACATGATCTTCGGAGAATCGGACCTTCGGAGAATCGGCCCTTCGGAGTTATAGACCTTCGGAGTTATGGGCGTTCGGAGTTATAGGCATTCGGAGTTATGGGCTTTCGGAGTTATGGGTCTTCGGAGTTATGGGATTTCGGAGAATCGGGACTTCGGAGTTATGGGCTTTCGGAGAATCGGGGCGTCGGAGAATCTGACCTTCGGAGAATCGGACCTTATTCGGAGTTATGGGTCTTCGGAAAAACGCTACGTAACCCCACAAGAGACAGACAATGATGCATACAATCGGCAACAAGTAAGTTTGAACATATATGGACTCATTGCAATGTACTGAACTCAATAAGTACTATACAGAGTAAAAACTTTGAGAAAACAGATAATTCATTAACATATAGCCTATTATAGGTGGACCGGACCGTTTTGGACCGGTCCAGGCATGTGTACCGGACCGGAATGGCCTGGACCGGACCGGACTGGACCGCCTTGGCAGTGGACCGGACCACCCAAGGTGGTCCGGTCCGGTCCGCATCACTAGGGAATACATGTAAATGCCTATGCATGCAAATGCTCGCTTGCGTCATATTCAGTTCCGGCTACGCAGGGTTCAAACTATTGTTATGGGGGACTTTATATGCCCCAAAATGAGTTATTCAATAGAGTAGAATCTGTTGCATCAAGAAGAACAATTACCACAATTTCTTCAGTATATGGAACAATAAAGAGTGTTCATTGATATTCGATTCTTGGTGTGGTAAAATAAAGAGCTTCAGAATTTTGCTGCCAAAGCTCGGCATGTCTCGGAGACAAGTACACATGACATACAGATGTGTCAAATATCTTCCATATAAAGACCTTTAGTCGTATGTGTGGGAATTTGTAGCTGATAATTCTTTTAAAAGTACATAAAATCTTATTAGGTTCAAACGAGTCGTGTCCGTTTGTGTGTAATCATAAGGAGTAATCACCAAAAGGAAGAGGTCACAGGGTCATAGCTTCATAATTGTGGGAACATTTCGGTTAATTTGTATCCTCCAGTAACCCAGTTTTGGAGTGTCATTTATTACAATTTGTATATACGGATCTCTATTAACAATGTTGACATACGAAATACTAGAAGGCTACGGTTTATCGATGTGAAAAAATGAAACCTTTGGAGTGAAACAAGTTAGTGACGATTGCCGAGGAAGAAAAGAAATACACCGTTGCGATAAAAATGTGTTTTGATAGTCGAAGCCTTGAACCCAGAATCAAACGCATTTTGGTATTATTTATGTCATTTTATTTTCCTTAAATATACGGGCGGTGTTGGCGGTGGGTATGATGTTAAAATATTCACCTCCGTCAAAAACCGCCATAAACAGAAATAATAGTAAAATATAGACAGACTTCTTATACCAATCAGAAATATGGCATAAACAGTATGGCATTGTCAAATGTTTTCCCTTGTTATGTAAACAAAAGCAATAAACGTTACAGAACCCGGCTTTTGTTTAGATCCGGATATGGTAAACATAAAGAGCGTTGTTTGTTACTGTTTTCCTGATATGGAAATAATAAAGAGCGTTTATATCATTTGTGTGTGATTAACCAATAGAATTGCGCTGTGTTGTGTAAACAGAAGCAAAACTTCTGTAACACGAGCAGGCTATTGTTCATGTACACCATTGTACGTCTTGACGACAATATGCTATTTACGCGCTGATTATGTTTGGCATATGAACAAAACTATATATATTTTAATATTCCTTCTGTTGATGTCGATTTGAACAACTATGAATATTTCTGCAACGAACACCGCCCGTGTCTTTAAAGGGACACACGGGACTCACAGTGGGTAAATATGTGCAAAAATATAAAAGTCTGTAAAACATAACCGCTATAAGAAGGAAATGGCGAATACAGATACACGTTGAAATTGTTCTTTTATTCATTATTGATAGTTCTCAAATATAAACGAAATTTTGCGTGTTGAAGATATCATGTTTGTTAAATTGATCTTTTTTCTAAATCTCTGTGAGCAACTATTTCTCAATTCTTTACCAGTCCTATATAGTTGATCGCAGGAAGAAAGAATTAATAAAATGTTTAGTCGGATTAGTCCACCATTGATATGGTGGGACAGGGATCTTGTTTCTGAGTCTGCCAGTCATTTCTGGACGGGTTGGCATGCAAGGGATCAGTCAGATAGCGTGGGTGAGTGTTCTTCTAACATAAACATATATAATTTAACATAGTCTAATGGATGAATATGTTCCAGATAGAATGTGACATGTAAACTAGACTTTTATTTATACTAAAAAAAAACAAAGGCATTTTTGTTATTGAATTCTTAACGCAGTTCCTATATATATCATCGGGCAGTTACGCAGGGGCGCCGGACTTAAAGGGCATTTCTATTGTCGGGGATCATATATGTGGGGTCATGCCATATATAATCACAGTACAGAGTCAATTCATTATTTGATATACCTTTGGTATACATTCCTATATCCATTCTAGTTTTATCTACATAAACGCCGGGCCAAAAATGCATTTCAATGGTCGGGGGTCATATATGTGTGTGGTGGAATGCATGGTTTATACAAGATCAAGGAAAATATTGTTACAGGCCAATTAATTCTCTCATATATGCGAGGAATCCATATGGGAGACTCGCATATATTATAGTAGATGATGCCATGAATATCTACTCTGGCTAACTCCCGTATATAGAGATCATATTCTACCAGTACAAAACCTTGGATCTTTTTGAAGTTTTGACAGGGAACCTTATAAAGTCGAAAAAATAACACGGGGAATATATTTATTGATGTTTATCTGTTCCTTAATAGTGTACTTCACTATATGTGACGGTCTCAACTCGAAATTGTATGCTTTTCTGTGGCTTTTGTGAACCGATATCGAAATAAACATTCAATTAATTACCCAGGAAAAATTCCATAATTGTAAGAAACGCAAAGAAAAATCGCTCACAATGTTACCTAAATCGTGAAATTTTGAGTTGGGACCTTCACCTACAGTGAAGTACATTATTAAGAAACAGATAATAACTAAGATATATATTCCCTGTGTTATTTTTTCGATATTATAAGGTTCCCTGTAAAAACTTTTACACTGGTGGAATATGATCTCTACGGGCGTCAGCCAGAGTAGAGATTCATGGCATGATCTAATATTATAGAATGCATTGGCACAGGGTTTTCGCAAACTGTCTGAAAGCTCCAGTCATGGTGTTAATCACAGTACAGGGTCTTTGCATTACTTGGTATACATAGCTGTCCATTCTCGTCTTATCCTACATAAACATATATAGGACCCTCTCTAAACAACTCTTTTAGACATATAGGCGTGGTGTATGGTGCATGCTATGAATCATCTGTGCCGGTCACACAGGCATAAGTTTGAATGGTAGGTGTGATGGTTAACATTATATTGTAGACTCATCGTGGATGCTCGCGCGCATGTTAGTTCTGATGTTGAGTGGTCTGATCGCATGGCCTTATGTATGAATCTCTTCACAGACTCCAACTATGCAGCGCATTCATGGGTTTCTTATCATTCCCTCTGCCGAGCAAATGTCTTTATGTTCTGATAAGATTTCCTCGGAATCACCAAAGGGGTCAGAAGTCTCCAGCATGTGTTCATGCTTGCTAAACCACGTGCATTACTAATGGCTTCTGACAGAACTGCAATCCAGTAATGGGGTATATATTTCCCAGTTATCGTTGGTGGATGTTATCGGTTTACCTGAGTATATGCTGCTATCTCGTAGAGTCTATACGGCGAAAACAGATATAGCAAACTGATGAAAACCAACAATAAATATATATGCTCTATATATTAAATAAAAAGAGCTAGTTGTCTTATAGACGGTGTGGAATCACGTGGTTTCGAGGTTGGTGGGTACCACGCATTCAAAATGGCCGAGGCGAGTGCAAACGCACAAAAACATAATATATGAGGAACTGACCCAAAACATAGCATTTTGACTGTTACGTGAGCATATGCTAGTTTATTTTTATAACAAGTTGATTTGTTCGGAAATACTCAGTAGTTTTCTATAACATTCTGACCAAAGCTACCAGTCGAAGGTTCGTGAAACAAACGAGTACATACATCTATAGGAGAATTCTTCGACTGACAATTTTTGTCAGAATGTTAGAGCAAACAACTGTGAGTTTAATTGAACCCAAATGAGGCATCAGCTTGTTTGAAAAATAATATAACATATGCTGGTATAGCTGCCTAGAAACTATGTAATATATGATTATCCTAGTTCATTACCCTTTCCCTCGTTGCTGGTCGCGTTTTCAATCGCCTCTGCCATTTTGAATGCGTGATGCTCATCAATTCGAAACCACGTGATTCCCCACCGTGTTATAGAGTTGTCACACTCTGGGCGGTGGAAGCACTGAAAGGTAACTGGGAGAAAAGGGGGGTAACTGTCAAGGCACTTTTCCCTATCGTAAATTATGATTTTGCACTGCATGGCGTCAGTCTATGACAAGGGATTGGTGCCCCCTGTATGCCCCCATTGCTATAACCGCACCCGGTCACACTATATCCGACATGGTAAAACTTGAAATGACCCGACTTTATATACAGCAATACGATTTTTATATTTCCGATCAGATAATTTCCTGCTAGAACAATGATGATATAACAATAGTTTACTCGAGTGAAGGTCTACTTATGTGCATGGATATGAGCGAGAAAGTGAGTTAAAACTATAGGATTGTGAAAAAGCGTTGACGCTATCTATCGTGGGGTCTCGATACAAACTTAATCCGGGAAACGCTAACCGGATAATCGGTTAGCTAAATTATTGACAGCGTGTGTGTGATAAAGGCTTTAGACATAACAGATAACATGAAGTAGCGATGCATTGTCAGCACTGTGTCTTCCTCTGGCCAACTCAAACGCCCCAAGCACAAACCGCCCCAACTGCACCATCGGTGTATGTATGGTGCAAGTAAAACTACAAGTGATACTTAGAAGCATCTATAGATGGGGAATATTTTGGTTGCAAGATTTCGATTTTACACCAGAATTCTACTATTACTATTAGTAATGTTACACGGCATGAAATAATGAGGTCGAACTTAAATGCATACCCTCATCCATTATGTAACCGAGCGAGGGTTAACTGTTATCGGTATGGGTTGTGTTGTTCATGTCCTGACGACACGTTTAGAAACGCACGATTGTTGTGTTTTGGTGGCCATTAGCAAATTCTCATGTCGACTGTCTATTTATTCAATCCGATATCATCCCCCACCAAATGGCTCGCATACACATTTCGCACGCATATTGCAAGCAGAGAAGTGGTCGTATTTATTCAAGAAATTTAGAACAATGAATCACGGGTGCCAGCTCAATGCATCTTGGAACCAGGTATAGTGATAACAACGATGCACGTGCAATACAAACATACACGCCATATGGTCGGATTTACGCAGAAGACCCCAATTCATGCTTTTTTGTGGGGCACTGTCAGCCAGCTGTGGTGATATATCAAATGATATGGTTTAATAGAAGCTGAACACAGCGGAGTTATATAGAGCAATTCATTGGCCATATCTGCGAATGAGTTCCTATATATTATTCACCGGTCTCACCCACGTTAAGGTGTTGGCTTCAATCGAATCCATGGTTCCGTTAACTTTCCACCGGCTTGGACCACAGTCGCTTGGTATTGTTAAAAAGAAGCACAATGTGGGTCAATGGATGTAAACTTGGTATGGTCCTACACTGGACAACCTATATCCAGCCTCGTTAGCCATGTCTGTATATAATAAATAATCATTGATAATAAGTTCAACAAACGACCATATGTCGTTTGATGAACTTCTCATCTGAACATTTCTCACCGAAATATATTAATCCTTCTGCAATTGTATTAACATCTCGTCTGTCTGCACATGTCGTCTACTTTTATTACCCTACGTCCCTCCAAATGAATAATAGGCATTCCAATGTATACTTGTATAACTGATGGGAGATTCCCTTAGTATATATAGAAATGATTAGATTATCAGAAAGTGCTCTTCAAGCTTGTGATTCCCCCACCCCTGGTCGATCTCACACATACAGACTGGAACATTCGCAAAATCGGCAAGTAAATATAAGAATATTTGTTTTTTATGTTTTGATACCCTCCCGTCCCCTGGCCGCACGAATGATAATTAGCACATGGGAAACATTGCTATCTCATATACGTGTGTCTTTATATATGTTTCAGGAATGACTACCCCAGAAAGTTCCTCATAATTTGTTGTCAATTCTCTTCAATATGACAGCGGGTCTCCAAAGAGTTACATACAGAAACTCGTGTTTCTTATTTATCGTCTATTTTATTAATATCTCCACCCGCCATGAGAACTCCACACTGTATCAATTTTTGCTCAACTTGACGAAGTCAACTTAGAGCTATTGCCATAGGTTGTCGTCCGTCCGTCGGGAAGTGCGTGCGCCCTTTCGTCACAAATTGTCTGCAGTACGCCATGCAGGGCCAAACCCCTCATCCGACAGTCAACACACTTCATATGGATCTTCCGGGTGACCACCACATGGCAGCCATCGATAGTATTCCTGAAATGTACAGGCATGTTTAGGATCACATATGTATTAAATTTTAAATATTTTCGATGAGAAATATGACTCCGGCAGCCATCTTAAAATGTACAACCTAATCGGCGACCTATACACGACTTTCGTGGGAATTATCCCGCATTGCCCATGTGGAGTGTGGTGCTACATTGAATCCGCTGATCACTACGTCTTATATATTGTCCTCAAGTTAAGTTATTAATTCAACTTCCTGGTGGTTAAATTTGCACCCGAACAATTCTACTTGGAGACATTGGACTTTCAAATTCACAGAACATACTGATCTTCGATGCGTTGCAAAAGTAACATTTTGGATTTCACATTTGAATTCATCGGCATGCCCTACAGCCAACAATTTCCATCCAATTGATCTCAAACTTCGGTTTGATCTATATGTTATTACTTAACATTTCAACTTTCCACATTCCTTATTGCTTCACGCACTGTATTAATGTATGACATTCCCCCGTCTGCATGTTGAGCTACAATGTCATTGCCACTTTCATTGTACGCCTTATTCGAATCGCTTTATGTCACGCACTGGAGATCTATAGGATAGCAATTCCACACAGCTTATATATTAAGTATTATTAATGTCACGTCCGATACATTAAACATGCATGGTAATCATAATCATGTAATGTGTGGGTCATAAATCCATAAAAGTCCATTTTAATAGCAGCTCTTCCCGAACGAAGATAAATCGCCCACCTGCATTCATGGCTGTGTCACCCACATATGTTTTTTTTTTCAATATGGAAGATGATTTCGTCGAGGGCTCAGCGCAAAGGTATACACTGGTGTACCTAAATACTCCATGAATCTCGTACCCACGGTCAAGAATCACGTGGTCTCAAGTTTATATTTGTCACAAGGTGATATCATCTGGGCAGAGTTAATTATTCCGAGACGTGTGTGGTGCCAAACATATCACCATATATACGACATTATGCATAGATACAACGAATTACCACCTGGTCATAATATACAACAAAACCATAGTCAGAAATGGTAACGCCCTCAAGATCATATTATTAGGGATATATGAAATATATTGAAGCGTTAATGTGGTGAAAAATCTGTATATAAGTAACGCCAATGTAGTTGATTATATGTGATATATTGTGTATGCTGTGCACTTGGTGAGAAAGGATGTCAAAACATTTTTTTAATCGGACGTGCCAAACTAAAGTTTAATTTCAAATATTTAAACACCAAAGTATGATATGTGTTCACAAAGGGCGCATAAGTTCCAATTGGTTGAAATGTTCATCGCCAAACATGCAACGGCCATTGCGTTAATACACCAATAACCACACATCCATTGTTCAACACTTTCGAAAGTATATGTCCCTCGGCTCTTCGAATATTTACTAGACCGCAAAATATTCCGGCTGGTGAAAAAATAACAGATTGCAAAAATCGATATCTGATAATTCTGAGCTTTGATGGGTGGGTTCCTCAGCACGAATACAATATGTTTTACCCCCGAAGCCAAAGAAATAGTAATTTAGGAGCGTTATTTCGGATTATGTATCTTTAATGGGCTTTTTCATGTGTGCATTATTCTGTGGGAAGCTAGGGGTTAGCTAGCTATAGCGGAGTAGTGTCACAGGTGTTCATACTTTTCACTAACAAACGTTTGCGGCAATCGCAAACATCAAAAGTTGGCTAACCAGATGTGTCAGCTTATGGAAATTTGTTTGCGAAACAAGAATATCAATGACTTTCTAAATGTCAAAATTGTTAATGATTTGAATGAGTTTTTGTTATTAAATTAATTGTAGTTTGTATACGGAGCTAATGCCTGTGGAGTTTATGAGTTGAATGGAGAAATCATATCACGCATATACGAAGAATATACATTTAATTAATCGGAATGGTCGACCGCGTAATTCGGTTATGGTTTGTGTGTATATATATATATGCAACAGTGATTGTCTTTTTTGTTTGTGCTCGATTACTACACGGAGAGCTCGATGTTTAGACTGAAGAATGTCAACGTCCCATTTCAAGCATCGACATACTATAATATTTCACATCAATTTGGGAACACGCACCAATGGAAGCTGAACAACATTGTACAGTATCATATACTCTGGTAAAAAGGATATGACTAATTGTTTCACACGAAAAGCGGTCGAATGAATACTTTATTGCATTAGCTATACCATTTATATAAGGTAGAACATACATACACAATATTTACAATGGTTGTGGGTGGCCGGTCTACATTTTACACAAAATGTAACGTACATATATAATTATGATGCAATATAATACGGCCTATAATATAGGATGTCTTCAATTTGTGTCATTGTGAACTGAGCTGGATTCAACTAAAGAGATTATGTCGCACGGTGTCCTCGAGATCCCTGTTGAAATACACGACATAGTGGGCTAGCTCATTATTCTACACGTACAGTAATGCCCAAAGTAATTGACCACTTAACCACAGCAGAATTATGGGTATTTTTTCAGGATTTAGTCGGAAATATGGCTTGTTGCCATTCATCGGAAAGCTCTCGAATCACATGGTCTCAAGTTTGTATTTTGTCACATGAGACCATGTGTTATTGTCAAATGTTTTTCCTTTGTTGTGTAAACAAAAGCAAAAAACGGCGAGAGCTTTCCGATGAATGGCAACAAGCCATATTTCCGACTAAATCCTGAAAAATTACCCATAATTCTGCTGTGGTTAAGTGGTCAATTACTTTGGGCATTACTGTAGATGGAATTTTCCTGCGATGTATTATATGTCGACGTTTGAAGTGGAATGATGACATTCTCCAATCCAAAAACCTCACAATATTTTCTTTGTATCGGTTATACTGTCCCTCTGGTCACAACTTCACATGCTCATTTCCCATGAAATCACCCCTGGTCAAGTTAATTTGCTAACTGATGCTGATGCGGTAATCGTTTATGGTCACAGATGCAATTTGGGAGGGAGTGCATTGTGCTGTTCCAATAGAATGGCAAGATCCGTTCTGTGTCAATATTCGAACCCATGTTCGGATGTCCCCGTATAGTATATATAGCCGATGTGGTTAAGGTGTGGATACGTTCATCCAATTCTTGACTAGACGATGTTGGCACGGACAAGAACCCCGACATGGACGAAAATCGGTACCGATTTTCAAGTTTCGTCTGAGTTGAGGGACATCTAAATATGACATTCCGATCGATAAATTTGTATACGCTAGCTCACTGAATTACGCACACAATTAAGAAGCAATGCATGAACGCTCACACTGAGTTCGTGCCTCCATAACTCGGATATATATATACGCCAATAACCGTATAATAATCGTATGCATGTGTATGGTCACTGATGCAATTTCGGAGGAAGTGCATTGTGCTGTTCCAATATAATGACAGATCCGTTCTGTGTCAATATTCGAACCCATGTTCAGACCGATACACGCTTCCCAACTCTCAGTGAAAGGAAGCCCATTTTAAATGATGTCGCCGTATAGTCAAATCGCTGGGATCAGCAAATCGCCGCGAAAATGACAGATTTAGAAAAACTATAACTATATGTACAATTTCTTGACAGTATAATTTTGCTTAATCAGAATCATAGCAATTTAGCAGAACCCACGAGCATCATAACATGTTAGCAGGACCAGTTACAGATACGGGCGGCGTTGGCTGTGGGTATGCTGTTAAAATATTCACCTCCGTCAAAAACCGCCATAAACAGAAAGAATAGTAAAATATAGACAGACCAATCAGAAATATGACATAAACAGTGTTATTGTCAAATGTTTTTCCTTTGTTGTGTAAACAAAAGCAAAAAACGTTACAGAACCTGGCTTTTGTTTAGATCCGGATATGGTAAACATAAAGAGCGTTATTTGTTACTGTTTTCCTGATATGGAAATAATAAAGAGCGTTTATATCATTCGTGTATGATTAACCAATAGAATTGAGATGTGCTATGTAAACAGAAGCAAAACTTCTGTAACACGAGCAGGCTCTTGTTTATGTACACCATCGTACGTCTTAACGACAATATACTATATATTTACGCGCTGATTATGTTTGGCATATGAACAAAACTCTTTATATTTTAATATTTCTTCTGTTGATGGCAATTTGAACAAATATCAATATTTCTGCAACGAACGCCGATCGTGCCTTTAACCGTGCAATGGTGGAAATGTGCCATATAGATTTTTGCGCCAATCGAAGCATGTAAATTAGGCAAAAAATTGTTTGGTTATGGAAACTCAACGCCAATTATCCATTTACCAACAGTTCGTACTCGTACCAAGTTCGGAGTTAATTCTTCACAAACTCTCATGGTGGGAACCGCGTCGTACGACCGGCCAATCTGTTGTATAACACTAATTAACTGTATGTAACAGCCTGGTACAAGATTGATTTTCCGTTCCGACTTTTATAATTGCCAAGTAGGTTGTCCTTTCTGTTTATATGCGGTTTCGCTGAGACACCATACACACGATTGTTTGGATAAATAGAATCTAATGAAAAGCGGTTGCAAATGTACAGTAAATTAGCATTGCTATTTATGCGGTTACGCACAGGGCGTGTGAATAAGAGTGAAAGGAATCGTGGGACCCTCTAGCGCACCACATTATTAACCACACTGCATCTGAAATGCATCAACACGTGTACATATATTTGTATTATACGTTCACTTGACTTGCACCATCATGTAAGCAGTGCATAGTTATACATCTACAGTAACACATCATCGATGGCCTTCTAAAATGTCGTAACTGCCATTTTGGCGCGAAACTTGCATTTTCGGAATCTACGGGGTCAATTACATAAGTTCATAACATTGTCAATATTTCAAGTATAAATGACATTTATCGCTGTTTTTTTTCATGGAAGTTCTAAAATGTCGTATCTGCTATATATATAAATGCCATTTTCGCTGTTTCTTAGGGAAATTAGTTCTAAAATGCCGTATCGTTAATTCTAAAATGTCATAATTTATATTTTCGAAACGTTTCCTGGTAGGATAATTCTGATTGGATTATTAGACTAGCCAGAGAGCGTATCCTCATTATCCTGAGTGACAGAGACCGTGAGACCAACGAATCCGCGAAAATCGGCAAAACTAAAATGTTGTATCTCAGTATAATCTCACATATTTCTATTTTTCAGTCTGAAGTGTGGTAATAATCATTAAATTACGTTTTCTTATCAACTAGAAAATAATTGAAAAGGTAGTTGACCAAAATGTCCCCCGACGAAGGTGGCAGGTTTGAAGGATTTGGTTTTCAGATCCCTATACTACATACAAACTGTAGGAGGAATTGATTACACCAATATGATACAAAAGCATATTCACAAAATATGTTGCACATCTTCAATAACTCTAAAATATAAACCAAACATTTCTATGTCGAAAAAGGGCAATAACTCCGCCAAAATGACTCCGATTGAACTCAAAATCGCAGGTGCGCTGGTTCCCATGCTGGGTGACATCTGTGCCAAGTGTTAAAAAAATTGACTGGAAAATGACGGAATACAGGCTCGGACAAAAGATGCGTCACAGGATGTAAGATTCTAATGCGAAAAAGGGCAATAACTCCGCCAAAATGACCCCGACTGAACTAAAAATCGCAGGTGCGCAGGTTCCCATGCTGTGCAAAGTTAAATCTTTTTTAAAAGAATTGACTTGAAAATTACATGCTCGGACACAAAAGATGGGTCCCAGGATGCACGATTCTATGTAAAAATGGCAAAATGGCCCCGACAGAATCAGAGTCTCAGTAAGGTGCGCATGTTCCAATGCTGATTGAGATCTGTGCCAAGAATTAACAATTAACTGAAAAGTTACGGAAATACAGGCTCGGACAAAAGATGCGTCCCAGGATGTACGATTCTATGTCGAAAAATTGCAATAACTCCGCCAAAATGGGTCCGACCGAACTCAAAATCGCAGGTGCGCAGGTTCATATGCTGGTTGATATGTGTGCCAAGTTTAAGAAGACAGAATACAGGCTCGGACAGCAGTTCCTGGCGGAATGGACGGACGCACCGACGGACGAGGGGACAATAATGAAAGTGTATCTATTATAACAACTGTGATATAAAGTGTCGTTTTGTAAAGTTATTGGCAGATCCCAATTATAGTTCCAGAGATAAATAGTTGTTTGTGTCTCCTGAACAATTTGATTTTCCTGAGGTACGACAAATTAGGACTGATTGCTGTGATGACTGATACTTCAAATTTGATAACTGTCTTAGCAACATTGAATGTACTTTCTGGTGTCGCTTATTATATGTTTATTGTTACTTTGAGATATATTAATAATACTAGCTTGTTTCACCTGCTCATTTTACCGGTGTATGTGGTTAGTCACAGGTCCAACCGTTAGGGTTTTACATTATAGAACAATAAACAAAATTTGAATTTCCTTTAATTTTCCCAAGTATATACATGTACCCTCAATTAAATTTGGCAAATCATTTTGAAATTTGGCACAATTTTTTTTATTAATTTGGCTAACATTTTGGCAAGAGAAAATTTTGGTCCAACGCCAACCCTGATTGGAAGCCGCGACGCTATTGATTAACATTGCCCCATGTACAACAATGTGCGCCCACATAGATCAAATCCTGTTTACCACGTGGCGAAGAAGCCAAGGAGATATTTTTATCTCGCCTCTCGGTTTAATATATAGTTCCATGAATCACGGAAGGGGCGCCCACCAACGGAGGACATCAAGAGGGACAGCCAACTACTCCCTGTTTAGACTTAATTTATAGTCTTAAACGTGAATTTATGGATATATTTTGATTTTATAATTAGCTGAATGCAGAGAGATTAAATATTCATGTAAAAAAAAATTAAGTTTGTTTCATCTAATTCTTCTTCAAATGCCTAATGTTTTGTTTCCATTAAAGAATACTCTCACGTGTCTATTAATAGTGTCAGCACCATTGTTAATTTAATTACTTGGCATCGAAACAGAGTGAAATTGCCATCACTATTATTAATTTTGGCCATCACGATTAATAGGCACCTGGGAGCAGCGCTGATATACGGGAGACTACTCAATGTTCAAGATTATCATGTCGCACTGGCTGGCGTTGGTGGTTACGCGAACATCTTTAGGTTACACTGGTGTAAATGTTTTCCATAGGCCTCGGTGCTAACGTTTTAGCGTATAGTGTTGGCAATATAAATGATGGGTCCAAAATTTTCTTTAAATCTGAAAAATTGACATTTTGGGAAACTTTTTCCACAAAAAAATCATGTCTGTCTAGCAGGGAATTCGCCTTTAAATCTTATGTTTTCGTAACTAGTGTCAGAACCGCATAAAAAAATACAGTCATATTTTAGACCACACCAAAAAATTCAAACTTCACTACAAAGGGTTAATTCCTGTGCCAATGGTTATTTTACCTATGGGAAATCATAGGGAAGAGGTGTGACGATTTTTTTATGTGAAAAGCACACAAGGCTATTGACCAATCAGGGCCCAGTGTCTATTTTATTCTCTCCTATATATTCCTCCCGCATCCGCCAGATGTCACTCGGAACCTTATTTACACCAGTGTAACCTAAAGCGATAGCCCGCTTTTTCGCGGAATAATTGTAACTCCCTACAATTCTTCAGAATTGCCCATCAATCGAAAAAATGTGTTCAAAAACAATATCACTTCTGTGGTTCTTTATTTATCACACACAATTTAACCCCACCCCCTTTAACAAATTATTCATCAAAAAAGCACAATTTTCCACCACCAGTCATGTTCAGGCCCCATTTTCACTCAGGTTTAGGGGTCTGGTGTTGCAAACTTGGATCAGCTATGGAAGACTGTTCAATATTCTTTCCATGAGAGAACTTCTGGTGATGTGAGGTCATTGAGTCCAGATCTGATCAGCTGAGCATCAAGCGCATGACTTTATCAGCACATTGAAGAATAAAATATGACATTTTCAGGTCTGCAAGGGTGATCCAAGATAACTGGATGTGGGTGTATATTGAATTAGTTGAATAAAGATATGCTCTCTTTGAATTGCTGGAGCATTTTCTTAAATGTGTCCAAGTTTTAGTGCTATTAACCTTCAAATGACCATACCCACCAGTGGAAATGACACACTTTTATGATATATATCTGTATATCACTGGCTATAAAATCCAAAATACTTGTTAAATTAGGTTCTTATAACAATTGATATATGTGTCGTTGACATGCCCATGTTATGGGTCATTTGCATTATCATGTGACTATTACCACCTTGAAATTTTTTGAAAATACCTTGAAAAATTGGCATTTTTTATGAAAAATCTTACTATTTTTTTGGCTGATGTAAGTGAAAGAAGGCATCAGCAGCAAGAATAGCCACATCAAGCATGAGATATTCATTGGACTAAAAGACCAGGCTCTGTAAAATGCATTAAAATGCTTTAAAGTGACTCCCAGGAATCAAAAATGATAAAAAGCTATTTTTTCCCTTTAGGTTACACTGGTGTAAATGTTTTCCATAGGCCTCAGTGCTAACGTTTTAGCGTATAGTGTTGGCAATATAAATGATGGGTCCAAAATTTTCTTTAAATCTGAAAAATTGACATTTTGGGAAACTTTTTCCACAAAAAAATCATGTCTGTCTAGCAGGGAATTCGCCTTTAAATCTTATGTTTTCGTAACTAGTGTCAGAACCGCATAAAAAAATACAGTCATATTTTAGACCACACCAAAAAATTCAAACTTCACTACAAAGGGTTAATTCCTGTGCCAATGGTTATTTTACCTATGGGAAATCATAGGGAAGAGGTGTGACGATTTTTTTTATGTGAAAAGCACACAAGGCTATTGACCAATCAGGGCCCAGTGTCTATTTTATTCTCTCCTATATATTCCTCCCGCATCCGCCAGATGTCACTCGGAACCTTATTTACACCAGTGTAACCTAAAGCGATAGCCTGCTTTTTCGCGGAATAATTGTAACTCCCTACAATTCTTCAGAATTGCCCATCAATCGAAAAAATGTGTTCAAAAACAATATCACTTCTGTGGTTCTTTATTTATCACACACAATTTAACCCCACCCCCTTTAACAAATTATTCATCAAAAAAGCACAATTTTCCACCACCAGTCATGTTCAGGCCCCATTTTCACTCAGGTTTAGGGGTCTGGTGTTGCAAACTTGGATCAGCTATGGAAGACTGTTCAATATTCTTTCCATGAGAGAACTTCTGGTGATGTGAGGTCATTGAGTCCAGATCTGATCAGCTGAGCATCAAGCGCATGACTTTATCAGCACATTGAAGAATAAAATATGACATTTTCAGGTCTGCAAGGGTGATCCAAGATAACTGGATGTGGGTGTATATTGAATTAGTTGAATAAAGATATGCTCTCTTTGAATTGCTGGAGCATTTTCTTAAATGTGTCCAAGTTTTAGTGCTATTAACCTTCAAATGACCATACCCACCAGTGGAAATGACACACTTTTATGATATATATCTGTATATCACTGGCTATAAAATCCAAAATACTTGTTAAATTAGGTTCTTATAACAATTGATATATGTGTCGTTGACATGCCCATGTTATGGGTCATTTGCATTATCATGTGACTATTACCACCTTGAAATTTTTTGAAAATACCTTGAAAAATTGGCATTTTTTATGAAAAATCTTACTATTTTTTTGGCTGATGTAAGTGAAAGAAGGCATCAGCAGCAAGAATAGCCACATCAAGCATGAGATATTCATTGGACTGAAAGACCAGGCTCTGTAAAATGCATTAAAATGCTTTAAAGTGACTCCCAGGAATCAAAAATGATAAAAAGCTATTTTTTCCCTTTAGGTTACACTGGTGTAAATGTTTTCCATAGGCCTCAGTGCTAACGTTTTAGCGTATAGTGTTGGCAATATAAATGATGGGTCCAAAATTTTCTTTAAATCTGAAAAATTGACATTTTGGGAAACTTTTTCCACAAAAAAATCATGTCTGTCTAGCAGGGAATTCGCCTTTAAATCTTATGTTTTCGTAACTAGTGTCAGAACCGCATAAAAAAATACAGTCATATTTTAGACCACACCAAAAAATTCAAACTTCACTACAAAGGGTTAATTCCTGTGCCAATGGTTATTTTACCTATGGGAAATCATAGGGAAGAGGTGTGACGATTTTTTTATGTGAAAAGCACACAAGGCTATTGACCAATCAGGGCCCAGTGTCTATTTTATTCTCTCCTATATATTCCTCCCGCATCCGCCAGATGTCACTCGGAACCTTATTTACACCAGTGTAACCTATAGTTAATTCCCACAGGGCATCGATCTATATTCAATATAGGTCGATGCACAGGGTCAGTGGGGGGGGGGGGGGGGGGGGGGGACTCCAGGATACAATGTTAATTTTTCTTGTTTTGTTTTTATTTTTGGGACCCACCACCCCGGGAACGCAAGTTATTTCCTTTCCGATCTCCGACACCCACCCTTCCAACACAAGTTTTTTTCCAAGGGCAACTGGGGACCCATGAAAAATGGTGAAACTAGAAGGATAAGGCAGACAGAGGGTGTGAAATGTTTTAAACAACGGATATGCCAATCATGTAAGCTTATTGAAAAGCACTAGAAATCTCAGAAAAATCACAGAACATTCATTAACTAAACTTGTCATATATATAAGGTTCAGCATCCATACACATAGGTTACCTGCAGTATGTATGTGACAAAGATGTGTATGCACAGCAGCGTATTCTCTCACGTTGTGACTAACCCTAGCTAGATGACTATATGGTCACCCAGTCTATGTATAAATTATATAATTATCGATCTGCAGTCTATTCCATTATCCAATAACAAACAATGGAAGAACATACTGATAAAATACTTGTCTTCTTTGCAAAGGGCCATAACTATGTTAAAAAAAAACTTGTATCAAACCCATATTCGAACTCGATCTGTATTTTTGGGCTGAGAAATACAAATACAAAATTAGATTCCGATCGGATACAAAATGTTTGAGTTATTGCACCTTGCGTAAAGTGTCTACATACAAACAGACAGACAGCCTCGGACAAACGACGAGTGGTCAATCCGTAAGTCGATACAATGGTATCATTGGTATGGCTACACATCAAAACGGAACTTGCCAATGAGACACATTAAAATATGTTGTGACAGAAATTACCGATTTTGAGAATCTATGAGGAATATCATTGTTTATTGTTAACCTCCTCAATTTACGAGAGCATATATATAAATGACAAGTATATACGTGTTATGTAAGTATGCAGGCAAATGATAAACTAATCACAATATTAATCACAATATTATTTTACAGTGTTTACGCCATGTCACACGCATGCGATCGGGTTCTGACATTTTCAAGTTTCAAGTGTTAGTGAGGTCAGTGATAATCTAATATAGAATTTAGAAATGGGAAGGCATACATAGAAGTGCCTGAATACCAGTTGCCCTTTTAAAAACCTGAATAGCAATATTACACCAATCAGCAGCCAGATTCTTTCAAGTGGATTCTGGTTTATCTTCAAAGTTCATGAATTAAAGAAGCGTAACACTATTGATTTAGTTGCTTGTAACTGTTTGGGCCAGCAGTAGAATTGGGCCAACTCACATCCAAATATACCACAATGTTATTTCAAATTTGAAAACAATAACAGTGAGACTGATAGAGCAGTCAAGCCTTGAAATACTGTGCCTGTCATTTGCAGAATGAGGTCCCCAGAGGGTGAATTTAGTGAAGCTACCCCGCATAGCGGGCTAGCACCACCAAATTCACCCTCTGGGAACCTCATTCTGCTGAGGTGTAAGCAGAATGAGGTCCCCAGAGGGTGAATTTGGTGATGCTAGCCCACTATGCGGGGTAGCTTCACTAAATTCACCCTCTGGGGACCTCATTCTGCAAATGACAGGCACACTATTTCAAGGCTTGAGAGCAGTGATGTTAAATGGTTTAAACTCTACTTGTTATAATAGAATATAAAGAAGCAATTATCTTATAAAGGCCTTAAATAGATTTTCAATCAAATATGTTGTGATGTTCTAAAAGTTATGGGGCCCTTGTGAGACTCACTGAGTCAAACATTTGATTAAAAGTATGTTAAAATTCAACATTTGATCTGAAATCCACATAGTGGATGGAAAAGGAAATAATCAGAACATTCTCAACCTCTTTCTCAGAATGAAATTCTCAACTGTTGTTGCTTCAGGAATGAAATTTCTAGCTATAGAATATTTTGGCAAATGATGGGGATGAGATACCCCTCCCAAACTCCTACTCCTGTTGCCACGAGCCTGGATATCACCCAAATGAAGTGACTTGTAGTTCTCCAATACATATGTTAGTGTAGATAGAACAAACCAAAACAGAGCTATAATACATGTATTGTGATTTATGTAGGAGCAAGCTTTAGTAGTTTGCCTGTCTGCGAAAAAAAACCTCATGAATATGATGTGAGTTACCTGATGTAATGTAAATCTCCAATCACATTGGTTGAAGTGGACATTCTGACCATAATTAATGGGAAAGAGCACACAGCCTTTTAAAATTTGGTGAAGGATACACAGCATTTAGCATGAGTGGGAATGATTACATAATGATTGGTCCAACTTAAAGATGGTCTATCTCTTCCTAATAACATTTAAAACAAGAGGTACGCTGTTGCGTGGCATTTGCCCCCGACCGTAGCAATTCGGATTAAGCATGGACGAAACTGCGGATATCCGATGAGGTCTATATGACCATTCCAAAAGAAGTTCGTACTAGAAATTCCGGAAACCCAAAAACAAGCGATTCGGAAACCCAAAAACAAGTACAAATTAAAATTTTCTAAGTTGAAAAAAGGGCCATAACTCTGGCAAAAATCATCAGATCATACCGAAATTCGCACTTGACATCTATTTTCATATAATTGATCCACAAAAATACGGGATTTGCAATCGTACCACCAAAGCTCACGCTATCATTTGGAAACCCAAAAAACTAGACAAAATTTGAATTTTCTAAGTAAAAAAAGGGCCATAACTCTAGTGAAATTGGGTGGACAAAACCTGCGCTATGCATGTAGCTGTTCCCCCATGCTGCTCTATCACCATACCAAATATCAGCTAAATCTGCCCAGCGGTTGCTAAACAATAATGCAAAATGTTTGTATGGACGGACAAAATTCAAATTTTCTAAGTTGAAAAAAGGGCCATAACTCTGGCAAAAATCATCAGATCATACCCAAATTCGCACTTGACATGTATTTTCATATAACTGATCCACAAAAATACGGGATTTGCAATCGTATCACCAAAGCTCACGCTATCATCTGGAAACCCAAAAAACAAGAGAAAATTTGAATTTTCTAAGTTAAAAAAGGGCCATAACTCTGGTGAAAATGGGTGGACGAAACCCGCGCTATGAATGTAGCTGTTCCCCCATGCTGCTCTATCACCATACCAAATATCAGCTAAATCTGCTAAGCGGTTGCTGAACAATGATGCAAAATGTTTGTACGGACGGAATAAATTGAATTTTCTAAGTAAAAAAAGGGCCATAACTCTGGTGAAAATGGGTGGACGAAACGCGCGCTATGCATGTAGCTGTTCCCCCATGCTGCTCTATCACCATACCAAATATCAGCTAAATCTGCCAAGCGGTTGCTGAACAATAATGCAAAATGTTTGTACGGACGGACGTACGGACAGAGACGTCGACTATATACCCGCCGACTTCAAGTCGGGGGCATAATAATTTCCAGGGTAATATGTGAGTCGAAGACACCTGTCCGGAAAGGCTTCTATCAATTAATATTGATTTTATATCATTATGTTCTTATGTAATGCGATAATCAAGTGTGACATTTTTTTGTTACTATTTTTAGATAGAGTTATCCTGCATGGTACACTCAGAACAGACACGAGCCGTAAATGCGAGCCATAAAATGTTGTAAATTGATTGTATGTATGTTACACAAGAACATTCTAAATAAAATCAATATTAATTGATAGAAGTGCTTCCAGACAGGGGTTTTCGATTCATATTTATCATTTTCTACCGAGGAAACTATATAAAACTTGTTATATGAAGAGCTAGACCATCTTTAAACTTTACTTTGACAAATTTGGACTTATAGTAAGTTATTAGCCCAAGTTTCGACTTTCGACGTAAACCAGCTTGTGATATCGGTGAGATGATAGTTTAGTAAGTTTACTAAACATATTAGCATCTTGCTCTACTGATATCACTAGCTATTTTACGTCTGAGGAAGCTTTGGCTAGTAAGTTATATGCATGTATGATGTACCTTATCATCAATATATAAGTTAATAAACATTAATCAGCCAAATATACATGCAATTTATTAACACAAATTGACTGTAATCACTCAAAATATGTAAACTTCAGAAATACCTAATTACCAACAGACAAAACTTTGGGAACCCTGTTTACCCACGCAGTCTAACTTTTAGTGGGAAACTGTGTACATGTACACTGAACTCGTCACTACATTCTGAACTCGTCACTACATTCTGAAATCCTCTGTACTCATTCCCATTTTTTTGTAAGAGCACTGAGAGCAACACCTTCAGTTTCACTCTGCCTGTGTATACCATACACTCAAGGCAACCAGACAGAGCTATGCACAACATGTCAGTCATGATGTTGTGACTCAGTGAAGTCATCATTCGTCATCGATCAAATCAACTCGACCATCATAGTCTAGAATATCTCTCTGTATTTTCAGTCCCGATGGATCTTCCCCCTTTTTCTTCATTTGTTCCTTTTCCAATAACTCCAGTAGAGGTGGAATACTGATATATTTAGGCACCTGTTTGATTGCAAGGGGTTCTCCTCTAAGTTTACAAAATTCATCTTCAGCATGTTTCGGAACAAGTTGCCAGTCAGGTTTATTGGTACCAGGAACTGGTACCTCTCCAAGAACACGGTTGCGGAATACAGCATTTCCCCAGCAATTTACTGTCCGTATTCTCTGAAAGAAGATTTCAAGATATACTGTTAATATTTTTGGCCTTGTTTCATAACATGCTCATAATATTAAGACCCGACCACCTTTGAAGGTGGTGAAATATGCAGTGGGAAATGTCCGAATATCCAGATCACATTTCTATGATTCGTGATTCACCATACATATAGAGGATGGCTTTAGTCCACCCAAGTAGACTTATCATTAAAGAACTTATTTTATATGTGTACCTTTACAACTGTTCTTTCAAGAGGACTCGTAAATGTCCAGACATTAAATAACCTCAAGATTGCCTGATAAGTCTACTTTTGTGGAATAAGGACAGCTTATAATCAGGTCTAGGTGAACTACTGTTTGGTCTCTATATTATAAGACCGATCAGTCTTCCTGGCACAGAACTCTCAGGTGCCTAATAATAGTGTTCGCAGGATTATTAATTTTGGAGAAAATTCCCAATGATCACTATTATTTGGCATTGAGACATAGAGTGAAATTACCATCGCTATAATTAATTTCAGCCTAAATCCCCATCACTTGTATTAGGCCATCACAATTATTAGGCACCTGATAGTACTCATTGATGTAAGAGAGCAACTTTAAATTCTTAAATATTTAAATTATGTTTGTTTGAAGTTTTTTTTACATGTTTATATGGAATATTCTCAGTGAATTATTATTCCATATCAATCAAATTCAATCAGAATCAGAATGAATTTGTTTTAAGTATATTGTACATTATAAAACATTTTATAGTGACCCGTATCCCAGATTCATAAAGCTGTACAGGCTGAGAAAGACTGATCGGTCTAATGATCGGCACTTCGCACAGACCTGATAATGTTGGCCGAATGTGCTGTGCATCTTACCAACTGAGACACTAGTTCAAGTTTCCTTCAACGTCAATCAGCCAGTGAAATTGGTTTGGATAATGCTGGTTATACATTGAAGTCCTGTATATATAACTTTCTGTACCAGACTTTATGCCCAGATCCAGTGGCGGGATGTTTGGTCACTTTTAATAAATTTTATTGCAGAAATCAATGTACATGTATACCTATAATATACACTATAGAGATTGACATCTTTAAGTCATCTTATGGTCATAGTAATCATATTATAATCTAACTTTCTTGTTAAATTGAGCATAGAATATGCCGTGTAATTAAGAGAACATCAGTTTGTTTACATTTGATTCAAACTGTCACTTCATGAGGTCAAATGAGTTCATATATATGTAAACGTTGTGTTAAAATATATTTTTCACATTACATTGCTATTATCAGTTGAACTTGACAACTCTTGCAGAGTTCAGAACAAATATCATATTTTCTTCGGAATAAACCGGTTTAATTAGTACTTCTTGTAGCAGTCTCATTGAAAGTATAGAAGGCCAACGACTTCTCTGCTTGAGAGGTCTAGATTTCTTGGTCACAGTCATTATAGATGCTTTTGTGATTACCAAGTTGGGCAATGTTAAGCTCGGTTAGTCCTTGTATGTATAACCATGGCCTTATCGTGCACACATGGTTGTACACGGGACAGCCATTTATGACCCCATCCGATGGGATGGCGTGATCAAACCAGTGTCATCCCTGTACATGAGGATTACTGCTTAATGACACCTCAGCAGGGCATTCATGGTAATTTATACCCTGCTGGACAAAACAAGTGTCCATTGGCACCGCGGTGTATTTGCTGTTCGGTCGCGGTGTCAGAGGTTGTAACTGCAGTTGAGCATCGCGGCCGAACGGCAAGTACACTGCGGCCGAGCGGCAAGTACACCATGGCCGAAAGGTAACTACAACGCGGTCGAATGGCATGTACATCGTGGTTAGATTTCGGGTTTGTATCATCTTTTTTCAGTTTAATGAACGTACACCGCGGCAACTACACCATGGCCGAATGGCAAGTACACCGCAGCCCAACTGTTGTTAGCCGGTGGAGCCGCAGTGTAGTTGCATTTCGGCCGCGGTGGCAACGCTAACCGCACCGCGGTTAAGTGGACACTTGTTTTGTCCAGCAGGGTATATGCACGCTCGGAGCTCCTGACTTTTGTTTTGCCTAAGATCGAGATAAATCGATCCGGGGTCCAAGCGAGACCTCTGGCCAGTAGTCGAACACGCTAACCACTCGGCCATCCAACTCCACAATCAGGTAAAACAGTTCTTGACCTTTAAAAAGATATTACATGCGAATATAAAAGGAAAACTTGGGATGTATTCTAATGAAATCTGATATATTCACATTCACAAAAAATGCTACCAGGCGTCAGTATTTAAAGCCTTAATTAAGTCATGAAGTTTTTTGTTTCTTTGTAGACAGAGTGGTAGCAACTACTAGTAATGAACATCGATTCTAGTGTCGTTTTTTCATGCTATTGTCCGCAATCGCCAGCAGTGTGTAAATAACATTGGCAAAATGTAGCTCAATTGGGCTGACGGGCTATGATATAAAACGCAATGAGCTACAGGTAAATAGATCATGGCAATATCATACGACTTCCCTGTTGTCGCCCAATGTTTTGAGTTTTTCAAAGAAAAATTATTCAGCGTTATTTAGTAAAAAATAACCTTGCTTTACTAAATAACGGGCACATCAAAAGAATCACATATAGACACATTTCAAGAATAATATAGGAAATAAACCTGGCAGGGTGGGTTGGATTGGGGGAGGTTGGCCCTATATTCTATCAAACATCAGCCCAAAATGTCCTTGACGTGGAAGTCGTGTGAGATTGACTAGATCATTTTGCATGTGTGTCCGACCTGTTAAGGGCTTTGTGGACCCAATTTTTCCAAAATTTCCCAAAATTTTATAGAGTCCAAATAAAGGATTCTGTTCATGTATATTAGTAATAATTGAAACCATGCCCATTGATGCAACATTTTGAGAGTATACTTCATGGTGGATTATGTTAGAAATACAAAATGTGAAGTTTATTGAGATTTAAAAAAAAATTCATTTACAGGCAATGGTCCAAGAAAAACGAAGTCCAAATCTAAGAATCAAATATGGGAATATGTACTGAACACTCTGATGAATGATGTATTACAAAAAAAATATTATATTTCTTGAGTGTTCTTTGATAAAATTACTTTGAACCGGTTGTTGACAAATGATATATACTTGCTTAAACGTTGGCTATGTGGGTGGTAGCAGGCACGGGTTAACAGCTGGCCATTGTAACTGCTCTGGACTCTGTTGACAATAGAATGCTAATCCTCAATCATACCCCTACCAAATCACCATACTAAATCTAGTAAGTAGGTCACCACTCACTCAGGGTGATCTCCATGTGGATGTTTGACACTGGTAAAAAGCCATTCACACCAGACTGGACATCAGCCATGAAAGGTTGACCCATTAACTGCTGCCTCTCAGTCAACCATATTATGAAGTTAGTATATCATTTGTCAACAACCGGTTCAAAGTAATTTTATCAAAGAACACTCAAGAAACATAATATTTTTTTTGTAATACATCATTCATCACAGTGTTCAGTACATATTCCCATATTTGATTCTTAGATTTGGACTTTGTTTTTCTTGGACCATTGCCTGTAAATTAATTTTTTTTAAATCTCAATAAAGTTCACATTTTGTATTTCTAACATAATCCACCATGAAGTATACTCTCAAAATGTTGCATCAATGGGCATGGTTTCAATTATTACTAATATACATGAACAGAATCCTTTATTTGGACTCTATAAAATTTTGGGAAATTTTGGAAAAATTGGGTCCACAAAGCCCTTAAGTCTTGTCAGAGATTACTCTACTGTGCCGGTGTGCCCCCCCCCCCCCCCCCCACATGACCACATTGGGAAGTAGTCAGTTATTTATTCACCTGCTCGTAGTCTATATCGACCTCTACCCTCGTCAGTCTGAAGAAGCTTTTTTCAGGATAACGGTCCAGAAATAGTTTTCTAGCAACTACTCGTCCTTTGCCCAAATTTTTCAAGTTGAGAAGAACTTCCGAGAGTCTATATCCTTTCAGGTCACTGACACGGCCCACAAAACGTGTCGGCGACATTTTTAAATTTTGAAATCTAGTTACTGTTCAGTATAAGTATATCAACGATCCTGATTTGTTCGTTTTAAATCAAAATTTGCCGAGAAATGAGTTACTCAAGGGCGCAGACATATTGGTTTGTGTATATTGCGAAATCCAACCACACGAAACGAAACAAGAAAAAGGCACATTCCAAAGCGTTGAAAGACCACACATTCGCATATAATTTTGATGATAAAACATAATTTTATTTGAGATTTTACTCTCTGTGATAAAGAATAATCATAATTTTGTAATACATACATGAAAATATAAAATAAAAGGATGTTTTTAACTCTATATCCAGTAACTGTGATGTGATTGACTAAGCCAACAATTCTGACTGCGCACAAACTTGACGCCCAACCTAGGTCTCCAGTGAGATTAACCTGAAATTATTTCTGCTTGTTGCAGCTTGGTCACACAAGTTGGTGGAAACATATATATAACATCTATTCAATGGATGAGTCACGAACTGTTCTATCTATGCAAGAAAACGATGACTTGATTCTCTCAGATGTCCACGTGTCTTTTGGGAGTCAAAAATGCATTTCCAATGAAAATAAAAAGGGTGCTGAACTCGAACAGTCAGGTCCATATACTAGTATATAAATATAATATATATATCATATGGGAGGCCAAATTCACAATTAATAATTATAGTTATTTATGCTTAAGTGTGAATTAAGCATAATGCTAACGCTTGGGTGTAATGATATTACGCTTAAGCTTGATGCTATTACGCTTAAGCATAATGCTATTGCGTTTGAGCGTAATGCTTAAGAGTAGCCTACTAATTGCCTCATGCACTCACAACTCCATTACGTTTAAGTGTAATACCATACTACCTTACATGTACATAAACTTGTATCATCTATTCTAAGATGAATATATGCCAAAAGTCACTAGCATCGGTAATTGGCTGCATCCATTTCAGCTCCAGGGGAGTTTTGAGATATGGAATTGAATTTCGCTTAAGCATAATGCTTCAAGCGTAATGCTTAAGCGTAATTCAGATTTCCATTATGCTTATAAATAAGCGCAATGGAATTTGAATTACGTTTAAGCATTATGCTTAAGCGTAATATGGAATTTGAATTACGCTTAAGCATTATGCTTAAGCGTAATTGGCTATTAAATGTGAATTTGGCCTCCCATACTAGTATACATATATATACACATGTAGTGACATGCCATCCAGAAAAAAAAACAATTATTTATTTTTTATTAACACCGCCCCCATGGAAACCCTCTAGCCATGTGCCATCATCAAGTTGTTCAATGTTCGAATATTGTCAAGTAACCAATTTTGAATGTGGATTTCCATGCAAATCTGCAGAGCAAAGGTTACAGAGTTGCCCATACTTTGAATTGAGTGTGACTTGATGTGGTATTAGAAACAACAGGTATTTGTCTGGCAGGTCCGCTTGGAAAGTGTTCCATTATAATGATTATAATGTTGGTGTACTTATTTTTGAATTTTATATTGATTTTTCAAATGTGGGTCATGTGATGTAATTCCAGAAAAAAATTCTCAAAAAATATATTTATTGTCAAATTTTATAGTTTATCTAGCACACCAGCCAGTTAAATATTATGTCTGTTCAATGATATGCCTGCTTTGGTTTTCGGACAACTGCTTCATTACATAACTTTTGCTCTGGAGATTTGCACGGAAATCCCCATTCAAAATTGTTCACTTGACCTCCCCCTTAAAGACATATTATGGACTTGTTCGAGAGCAATTATCGTATAAGTTAGTTCTCAGGCTCTATGCCAACCTGGAGAATGTAGCATTCTACTAACATCACTGAAAATTTCTAAGAAATCGACCATACCATTCCATAGAAAACATCCTCTGAACAACGCTTAAGCGTAATGCATTACGCTTAAGCGTAATTGGCTATTAAATATGAATTTGGCCTCCCATAAGCCCAGCCCCATGTTTTTGTGTCAAAACATTCACAGGCTTACTGATGCCGATGGGGTCATTGTCACAAGGCTCCGGTCACATTCGTAGCCAGCTTTTTAAATCGATCACAAATGTAGCCAGCTTTTCTATGGCGATCACATTTGTAGCCAGCTTTTCATATTCATTCAAGCCTCAATGAACAAGATTATGTTAATCTCATTTTGCTGAGTTGATAGACGAAAAAAATGTGATATTAGTTCATCTATAATAATTCGAGGATTCCGATCAATGTCGTTAGAATGCTCGAATTATTTTCCAATATAAGTTGATAAACGAATTCATTTCTGGGGCATGACGTCGGCATTTTAGTCACGAACGCGATGACGTCATTGTTTGCGCCATATAAAGCATGGAATTAGAAAAGCTGGCTACGAATGTGATCGCCGGCGAAAAGCTGGCTACATTTGTGATCGATTTAAAAAGCTGGCTACGAATGTGACCGGAGCCTTGTGACAATGACCCCATCGGCCTTACTGATGGGGTGTATATGGTATACATTGTATGCATGTGCATTTTTAACGACTGTTAATGCGAGAAATGTTTAGTTATTAAATAAATTACAAAACCTACAGGTAGATACATTTTACAAACTGATCTAGCACTAAAATTTACTAAATGCACTCTTATCAGCTGATAAATAATCATTTACCTCATCACAAATTACTTGTTCAACCCGACCTCAACCTTGATATAATACTGAGCACTGAGTGCATGGCTGTAAACTTTAGTTATTTTCATTTCACTTGCCTCAAAGAGCAATACATGGCTATCTATACACATATTCAGGTTGCTTAACCCTTTTATGATGGGAGCTGCGCGGGTGCAGCATTAAAGATCATGTGCCAGTGCATTCTATTATATATGCGAGGCTCGCATATATAAGAGAATGCACTGGCTTACAAGGTCAAGGTAATTATTGTTGCTAGACCAATGTGTTCTCTTATATATGCGATTCTCCTTACACGGTCAAGGTAAATATTATTAGGCTTAATTTTATTCCCAATGATTCAGTGATTTTAGAGACACTCAGTAGTCGATGTCAAGACTCAAGGCCGTTAATTGTGGCATATATATATGCAAACCAAATGCAACAAACAATCTATATTACATTTAAATGAAAAATTTTAATTTTTTTCCATGATAATGTTTTTTTCGTTTGTTTAACCTATACATATTAAATAAATTATCAGATGAAATTATTCTCCAGTCTCTCACTTCTCCCTATTTTTCACTCACTTCTCCCTATTTCTGCCAGAGGGAGAAGTCACTTCTCCCTATTCTCAACCTGCAAGCTGAGGCCTGTTAGGCTAATGTATTCTCTTATATATGCGAGGCTCCCAATGGGAGACTCGCATGTATAAGAGAATGCATTGACACTTGGTTTTCGCAAAATTCAGGAAGCTCCAGTCAAGGAAGGGTTAATATCCAAACCACTCAACTCTGTCGCTCAGTATTATAATCTGAGTTAAAATTTGATCATTGTTATATCTTCTTATTACAGTGACAGCATTTGAGTTCCAGGTGGCACATGTCAGAGGAAAAAGTGGTTGTGAAGATATTCATCTTGATGACTCGACATTCCAAAGACCATTCACAGGCACTACTAGTACTAACATTGACTGTTTACAGTATGATGAAGATGGAGATTTGATTCTAGAGCGGCGACCTAAATCTCAACCTGAGAGATTTGTTATATCAATTAGTGAGTAACCCATGCATAGACCCCGAAGCCATGACAAATAGTTTTCATGGCTGGCTCAACCGATATTCGTGGCTGGTTAGCTAGCTAAGCAGGCTCAGTCACGACGTTCGTGGCTGACGAAATATGGCGGCTCAGCCGGCTGAGGTGTTATCATTCAGCGTATTTTCGTTTCCGAAATGTTCCTAATCCCCTGTTACCGGTTATAGACGCCGTTTTTTTAGCGTTTGTGGTGAACCTGTAGAATTCCAGACCACACGTAATCTTTTGATGTTGGGCTTTTCCATTATGGCGAAAATTCACGAATGACTGGCATGGATATACTATGTAGTTTCTCATCTAATCGGTATAAGTCGTTACATTGGGACTTCTGTCGACTTCAGACTGCTATCATCACTGCCATCTTGCGATATATGCATGCATCATTGAATGATGAACCCGATAGTAATGGTATATAATATTTCAAGCTATTTTCTATTCTTATGTGTATATATTGACAAAAAATGCCAGTGATGTCTGAGACATATAAATATGAGGCCAAATACTCATTTATTAGCTATGCTAAAGCTAAATAGTTTCATGGGTGTGAAATAAGAAATATGAATTGAAGACCCGGAAAATGCTTTTGAATATTTTATTATAAAATGAGATGATTAAATGGGACACTTTATTGTTCTATTTTTAGAACAGACCATTCAGGTGATACCATATAGCGATAGAGATCGTTAGGGTGTTCCCATAGCTATGTTCGGAACATCAAATGTCCAAGATTGATTGTTTGTATTTTTTTATTACATAGTTATAAGCTAAATGTATAATGAGTCTAATTAAAGTTTATTTGTGACGGAATCAGACAGAATTACACAATAATATTTCTGGTCTTTCTTAACAGTAACCACTATTGTTCGTTAGCTAAACAACCACACATTTTTAGACCAGAAAATATTCGAAATATAATCAATATTAATCGATAGAAGCATTTCCTGACAGAGCTCTTCGCTTCATATCTAATAACTATATAACACTTGTTCACAAAGAGAGAGAGACCATCTTTAAGTATATTCCATTTCTATATGCTTAAGCTTAAGGATATAACAACGGGTTCCATGAACTTCCATCTGTCTGTCTGTCTGGGCGCCATCTATCTGTCCATCCCCGGCATCCCGATAAGTTGTCCGGCTGTTATTTCAATTAATTATCAACAGATTTCAAAGATTTTTGGTTTATGAGTTCACAAGGGGAATTCTGAAACAAGTTTGCAAACTAGCCCGGGTGGTCAATTTCACCTGAATTATGTCCCTTTGAAGGCTTTGATTAGAATGTTTTGGCGTTTAGTACCCTTGGAAAGTTGTCCAGGGGGTTATTTCGATCAATTATCATTGGAATTTTACCAGAGTTATGGCCCCTTGATTGTATTTTTTTGGCTTTTAGCACAAGGAAAAGTTGCCGGGTTTATTTTGAATAATTATTAATGGATTTGAAAGAATTCTGGCATGTGAGACCATAAGGGGAGTTTCTGAAACAAGTTTGCTAACTAGGCCCAGCCACACATTTTGACCCTTTATTGTAATATTTTGCGTTGCAATTTAATTTTTAAGCCTGAACTAAAACAAATATTAACCAATCTCAAACAAATATTAACTGACTTCAATTATTTTTAGCATATTATAAAATGCCCATCCCCAATTTTGCCCACCAAGGTGGTGTATACCACCATCAGTGACTGCTTGTTCATTTTGAACCCTTCAGGTCAAAATAGCTGAAACCTTTGACATAATCTCAGTCATTGAGTCAAAATAATTCTTCAGGAGCATATAGGTCAGGTACATGTATCTGGACCATCTCATGCCACAATGAAACAATTTTAGATCTTACCATTTTCTCCAAGGTAAGAATAGTAGAAAACCCAATTACACTTAAGTGTAATTCCATTATGCTTAAGCGTAACTACATTAATGCCCTAAGTAATCGACTCCTTAACCACAGCAGAATTATGGGTAACTTTTCAGGATTTAGTCGGAAATATGACTTGTTGCCATTCATTGGAAAGCTCTCAGGGCATTACTGTAGCAAATAAATGTAAATTTGGCCTCCCATACATTCAAAGTAATGATCACATCATACTGAATCGGTGCCCATTTAACAAAATAAAAAGTACAAAATAACCATCACCTGAAGTGCACTATGCAGCCATAACATTCTGATATTTGTTAGATCTTAAAAACATGCCATTATGTGATGCATGTATATTGTTTAAGCCCTATGCAGTGGTTTTAAGCTTCATATTACACATACATAGTAATTTTTGCTTGTCATGTTTTGGGCATCAAACTAGGTCAATAAATGTCTTAATTATCTTTAAATAACATGTAAACTTGTTCTTGAAAAAGTCATCTCAACTGCCACTCATTTTATTTCCAGTTATTTTGAATGCTATTCTCACTGATAAATATTACTCTCATCTTGAAACATTTAAGTTGTGTACATGTACGTTATGTATGGGTTTAACAATTTATCATTTAGCAGCTTATTTTCAGATCACTGCCTTGCGACCAAGTTGGATGGAGTTGGTAAACAGGTTTCAATAGTTTCAACACCCAAAATTTTGTTAAGTAAAAACTATCAATAATGAATTTAAGAACAAATTGTATCGATTTCTCCATGTTCTTTAAGTGGTGATGTATTTACAGACTTATATTTTTTTTGCACATTTACCCATGGCCACTTGGGTCCCTTAAACATCTTGGATTCAATGATTGAATTTTCTTCGACAGGTATGGAATGGAGCTCTATTGCTGTGTGATTTCATCATTGCCCATAACCTTATGTTTGATGGTGTGACAGTTTGTGATCTCGGAGCTGGTGTTGGCTTGACTAGCATCATTGCTGGAATTTATGCTAAACATGTTTTTTGCACAGGTATGGACAATCTTTCAAATTTATTAAATATTCTTGAATTTACAGATGCAGACATTTGTAGGTGGCATATAAATTCCTTACAAAAGTGCTTGGTCTCATTTGAATTGGTGATCCAGTGGCTCGGCTAATAAATATTCTTAAATTTACAGATGTAGACATCTGTAGGTGGCATACATATTCCTCACGAAAGTGCTTGGCCTCGTTTGAATTTTGGATCCAATGACTCGGCTATTAACTTGCATACCATATTAGGGCGCCATGTGCTGTCCAGTGGTTGCGAAGGTGGTTCAAATCATTTTAAGTGTGGATTTGTGATACAAAGACATAGAGGGAGGGTGACCTGGTTCGTGTACGCGGGGAGAATGTGTCAGTTGATCACCAGGTAATAGCTGTTTCTATATATGCAGCCAATTTGCACTCCTGAGTATCTGAGATCACATCTACATGTATCTCATAACTTACAGGACAGCATTCAACTTTCTAGCAGAAGCTGCAAACCTCCCGTATTTGGAAATATTCAGCCGTTAGTTTTTCATATTATTAATGTAACATTTCATGACATATGTTTTGAGATCTGCATTACTAGAGTTCTAACACTGGCTCAAATCTCTAATTTGTTCTTATTCTCAACATTAGAAAACATGAGGTGTATGTTGTGTATATGCTGAACACAGTAAAACAAATTGAAGATTTTTTTAGGATATCAAGCATGTTGATACATGTACATGCTAGGATTCTCTTATGTCAGCGACATGACTTTGACTCCTCATTTCATGATCATAGCTATCTTTTTTGCAGACACTGGTGAGGACATTCTTAAATTGGCTCAACAAAATGTGGAGAATTACTACACTACGTTACCAATGAGCGGGAATAAATCTGACATTTCTGTGAGAGAGCTCAACTGGTTTACATATCAGCAAACAGAGATAACAGAAAATACAGGTAAATAAATGTACAATGTCTGCATTACTCACACTCAGCACAATATGGCTTGTTACCATTCATCGGAAAGCTCTCCCGAGAGCTTTCCAATGAATGGCAACAAGCCATATTTTCGATTAAATCCTGAAAAGTTACCCATAATTCTGCTGTGGTTAAGAGGTCGATTACTTAGGGCGTAACTGTACAGTGTGACAGGCCATAATCATTCCATGTTCACTAAGAGTAGCAAAAATTGGCATTAACCCTTCCATGTATGGAGCTTTCTGAAATTTCTGAAAAGTTTCACGCACCAGAACAAGTACATAATATGTCTTTAAAGGAATTAGTCTGTCAAAAAATATTTTATCATAATACTAATAATATATGTCTAACAGACCCATTTCGCCAAGAAAATTCTAAATCGACCCGTTTGTATTTTTAGCTCACCTGAGACGAAGTCTCCGGTGGAGCTATAGTCATCACTCCTCGTCCGTCGTCCGTCTGTCTGTCTGTCTGTCTGTCTGTCTGTCCGTCCGTCAACTTTTTTTAAAAACATCTTCTCCTCTGAAACCATCATACCAAATTGGTTCATGTTTGGTGTGGATGTTCCCTAGGTGACTCTCATTCAGATTTGTTCAAATGAGGTCACTGGGTCAAATAGTTGCGAAACCAGGGCCATAATTCTATTCCTCCACAGTAATTCTTACAACAACTTCTTGTCCATAACCATTGTGCCGATTTAGCTAATATTTGGTATGGAGGGTCCTTGGGTAACTGGTGTTCAGATTTGTTCAAATGAGGTCACCCGGTCAATTAGTTGAGAAACCAGGGCCATAACTCATAGTAATTCTTACAATGACTTCTTCTACAAAAATATTGGGCCGAATTAGCTTATATTTGGTACTGAGGGACCTTGGGTGACTGGGAATCAGATTTGTTCAAATTGGGTCACTGGGTCAATTAGGGGCAGAGCCAGGGACATAACTCTAAAAACCAAAAAATTACATTTTTGCATTTTGATCATATTTGGGGTGGATGTTCCCTAGGTGACTGTCATTAATATTTGTTCAAATGAGGTCACTGTGTCAAACAGTTGCGAAACCAGGGCCATAACTATATTCCTCCTTGGTAATTCTTATAACGACTTCTTGTCAATAACCATTAAGCCGATTTAGTTTATATTTGGTATGTGGGGTCATTGAATGACTGGGGTTCAGATTTGTTCAAATGGGGTCACTGGGTCAAATAGTGGTGGAGCCAGGGCCATAATTCCCCAAAAAATAATAAAAAATTCAGGAACTCCTTGATCAATTTAACATACAAACAAAAAATATCACCCCCCCCCACATGACCCAGAACCCCACCCCAACCAACAGCATTCCACCCTATCTCATATCCTAACTCACAGGTAAATAAAGTATATTTATTTAAATTCCCATTACAAGGCAACTCTCCTATGAACTGATAGACATCACACATGGCAAGGCAGATAGAGAGATAAAGAGAGCTTAGAACTGCAGCCTTAGACAGAGTCCCCAGGGAGTGTATTCATGTCATCCATAATTTAAATGAGATTAATGGTGTTATCAATGAAGCACCCTTGTTGTTTATATTATCACTCAGTGGTCATTAAAATCAGATTAATTTCATTTTCTCAAAGAGTGCCTGGCATTTGTAGAATGAGGTTCCCAGAGGGTAAATTTAGTGACGCTATCCTACACAGCAGTCTAGCATAACCAAATACACCCTCTGAGAACCTTATTCCGCTTAGGCCTCATCTTCTGGGAAGTATCTAGAGTCTCAAGATCTCATTCTGCTTAGGCCTCATCTTCTGGGAAGTATCTATAGTATCACATTTACATTGTTGTTAGTTAAATTTCCCTTCTAGGAAGTTTCTGTATCCCTTAATTTGCAGAAGATAAAATTCATGATTGAGGTGCCCAATGGGTGAACATCACCAATTTCAACTGGGGAACTTCAATCTTATTCTAGGTCTTCCATAGCAGTTGAGGGCCTTATCAGAATGAGGTCCCCAGAGGGTGAATTTAGTGATACTAGCCCGCTGTGCAGGATAGCCTCACTAAATTCACCCTCTGGGTACCTCATTCTGCAAATAACAGACAGACTATTTCAAAGCTTGATTCAAGGCTAGCATCACCAAATTCACCATTTGGGGACCTCATTCTGCTTAGGCCTCATCTTCTGGGAAGTATCTATAGTATCAAATTTACATTGTTGTTAGTTAAATTTCCCTTCTAGGAAGTTTCTATATCCCCTAATTTGCAGAAGATAAAATTCATAATTGAGGGGCCCAATGGGTGAACATCACCAACTTCAACTGGGGAAATTCAATTTTATTCTAGGTCTTCCATAGCAGTTGAGGACTTTATCAGAATGAGGTCCCCAGAGGGTGAATTTAGCGTCACTAAATTCACCCTCTGGGGACCTCACTCTGCAAATGACAGACACACTATCACACTATTTCAAGGCTTGTTGTATAATACATTGTGTTGCTTGAGGCCAGGCATACACAATGTAGGAACAGACACGCTTTTTGTGATGCTATCCGGCACAGCAGGCCAACATCACCAAATTCACCCTCTGACGACCTCATTCTGCTTAGGCCTCATCTTCTGGGAAGTATCTATAGTATCAAATTTACATTGTTGTTAGTTAAATTTCCCTTCTAGGAAGTTTCTATATCCCCTAATTTTTAGCTCAACTTTACTTTGTAAAGTTTGAGCTATTGCCATGGCTTTGTCGTCCGTCGTCCGTGTGTACGTGTGTGCGTGTGTACGTGTGTACGTAAGGCGTCAACAATGCAGTCTACAGGTCGTACCTTTGGTCGGATCATTATGAAATTTGTCATAGCTGTTGACATCAACATTTAGACCAGAATGATTAATTTTGGGGTCATTCGGTAAAAAAACATGGCCGCCAGTGGCCATCTTGCATTTCAAAATTCAATCCATTAGCACGGGCTACAGGGCGTACTGTTTGTCTGATCATCATGAAATTTGTCATGGATGTTAATATTGACATGTAGATGGGAACGAGTAATTTTGGGGTCATTTGGCCCAAAAACATGGCCGCCAGCAGCCATCTTGGATTTTACTCTTTGTATGACTAAATTCTTTAGCACGGGCTACAGGTCGTAATTTTAGTCTGATCATCATAAAATTTGTCAAGAATGTTAATAATGACATGTAGATGGGAACGAGTCATTTTGGGGTCATTCGGCCAAAAAACATGGCCGCCAGCAGGCATCTTTGATTTCACTCTTTGTATGACTAAATCCTTTAGCACGGGCTACAGGTCGTACCTTTTGTCCGATCATCATAAAATTTGTCATGGCTGTTGAAATTGGAATGTAGATGGGAACGAGTCATTTTGGGGTCATTCGGACAAAAAACATGGCCGCCAGCGGCCATCTTGGATTTCAAAATTCAATCCATTAGCACGGGCCACAGGTCGTACTGTTCGTCTGATCATCATGAAATTTGTCATGGATGTTAATATTGACATGTAGATGGGAACGAGTAATTTTGGGGTCATTCGGCCAAAAAACATGGCGGCCAGCAGCCTTCTTGGATTTTACTCTTTGTATGACTAAATTCTTTAGCACGGGCTACAGGTCGTACCTTTAGTCTGATCATCATCAAATTTGTCATGGATGTTAATATTGACATGTAGATGGGAACGAGTAATTTTGGGGTCATTCGGCCAAAAAACATGGCCGCCAGCAGCCATCTTGGATTTTACTCTTTGTATGACTAAATCATTTAGCACGGGCTACAGGTCCTACTTTTAGTCTGATCATCATAAAATTTGTCAAGAATGTTAATAATGACATGTAGATGGGAACGAGTCATTTTGGGGTCAATCGGCCAAAAAACATGGCCGCCAGCAGCCATCTTGGATTTTACTCTTTGTATGACTAAATCCTTTAGCACGGGCTACAGGTCGTACCTTTAGTCCGATCATCATAAAATTTGTCATGGCTGTTGAAATTGGAATGTAGATGGGAACGAGTCATTTTTGGGTCATTCGGACAAAAAACATAGCCGCCAGCGGACATCTTGGATTTCAAAATTCAATCCATTAGCACGGGCCACAGGTCGTACTGTTCGTCTGATCATCATGAAATTTGTCATGGATGTTAATATTGACATGTAGATGGGAACGAGTAATTTTGGGGTCATTCGGCCAAAAAACATGGCGGCCAGCAGCCATCTTGGATTTTACTCTTTGTATGACTAAATTCTTTAGCACAGGCTACAGTTCGTACCTTTAGTCTGATCATTATCAAATTTGGCATGGATGTTAGTATTGACATGTAGATGGGAACAAGTAATTTTGGAGTCATTTGGTCCAAAAACATGGCCACCAGCAGCCATCTTGGATTTTACTCTTTGTATGACTAAATCCTTTAGCACGGGCTACAGGTCGTAGCTTTTGTCTGATCATCATAAAATTTCTCATGAATGTTGATAATAACATGTAGATGGGAACGAGTCATTTTGGGGTCGTTCGGTCAAAAAACATGGCCGCGAGCAGGCATCTTTGATTTTACTCTTTGTATGACTAAATCCTTTAGCACGGGCTACAGCTCGTACCTTTAGTCCGATCATCATAAAATTTGTCATGGCTGTTGAAATTGTCATGTAGATGGGAACGAGTCATTTTGGGGTCATTCGGACAAAAAACAATGGCCGCAAGCGGCCATCTTGGATTTCAAAATTCAATCCATTAGCACGGGCCGCAGGTCGTACTGTTCGTCTGATCATCATGAAATTTGTCATGGATGTTAATATTGACATGTAGATGGGAACGAGTAATTTTGGGGTCATTTGGCCCAAAAACATGGCCGCCAGCAGCCATCTTGGATTTTACTCTTTGTAGGACTAAATCCTTTAGCACGGGCTACAGGTCGTACCTTTAGTCTGATCATCATAAAATTTGTCATGGATGTTAACATTGACATGCAGATGGGAACGAGTCATTTTGGGGTCATTCGGTCAAAAAACATGGCCACCAGCAGCCATCTTGGATTTTACTCTTTGTATGACTAAATCCTTTAGCACGGGCTACAGGTCGTACCTTTAGTCTGATCATCATAAAATTTGTCATAGCTGTTGAAATTGGAATGTAAATGGGAACGAGTCATTTTGGGGTCATTCGGACAAAAAACATGGCCGACAGTGGCCATCTTGGATTTCAAAATTCAATCCATTAGCACGGGCCACAGGTCGTACTGTTCGTCTGATCATCATGAAATTTGTGATGGATGTTAATATTGACATGTAGATGGGAACGAGTAATTTTGGGGTCATTCGGCCAAAAAACATGGCGGCCAGCAGCCATCTTGGATTTTACTCTTTGTATGACTAAATTCTTTAGCACGGGCTACAGGTCGTACCTTTAGTCTGATCATCATCAAATTTGTCATGGATGTTAAGATTTACATGTAGATGGGAACGAGTCATTTTGGGGTCATTCGGTCAAAAAACATGGCCGCCAGCAGGCATCTTTGATTTTACTCTTTGTATGACTAAATCCTTTAGCACGGGCTATAGGTCGTACCATTAGTCCGATCATCATAAAATTTGTCATGGCTGTTGAAATTGGAATGTAGATGGGAACGAGTCATTTTGGGGTGATTCGGACAAAAAACAATGGCCGCCAGTGGCCATCTTGGATTTCAAAATTCAATCCATTAGCACGGGCCACAGGTCGTACTGTTCGTCTGATCATCATGAAATTTGTCATGGATGTTAATATTGACATGTAGATGGGAACGAGTAATTTTGGGTTCATTCGGCCAAAAAACATGGCGGCCAGCAGCCATCTTGGATTTTACTCTTTGTATGACTAAATTCTTTAGCACGGGCTACAGGTCGTACCTTTAGTCTGATCATCATAAAATTTGTCGTGAATGTTAATAATGACATGTAGATGGGAACGAGTCATTTTGGGGTCATTCGGCAGAAAAACATGGCCGCCAGCAGCCATCTTTGATTTTACTCTTTGTATGACTAAATCCTTTAGCACGGGCTACAGGTCGTACCTTTAGTCTGATCATCATAAAATTTGTCATGGCTGTTGAAATTGGAATGTAAATGGGAACGAGTCATTTTGGGGTCATTCGGACAAAAAACATGGCCGCCAGTGGCCATTTTGGATTTCAAGTTTAATCCATTAGCATGGGCCACAGGTCGTACTGTTCGTCTGATCATCATTAAATTTGTCATGGTTGTTAATATTGGATTTTACTCTTTGTATGACTAAATTCTTTAGCATGGGCTACAGGTCGTACCTTTAGTCTGATCATCATAAAATTTGTCATAGATGTTAATAATGACATGTAGATGGGAACGAGTCATTTTGGTGTCATTCGGCCAAAAAACATGGCCGCCATCAGCCATCTTGGATTTTACTCTTTGTATGACTAAATTCTTTAGCATAGGCTATAGGTCGTACCTTTAGTCTGATCGTCATAAAATTTGTCATGGATGTTAACGATGACATGTAGATGAGATACAATCATTTTGGGGTCATTCGGCCGAAAACATGGCCGCCAGCAGCCATCTTGGATTTTACTTTTCTCTTCATGTCTATAAACTAGTATTAGACATTCAACTTTCCACATTCCTAATCGCTCCATTGACTGTAATACATTAAATTATTCCCTTTCCAAGTTGAGCTACAGTGTCATTGACACTTTCATCAGAAGATAAAATTCATAAATGAGGTGCCCAATGGGTGAATATCACCAACTTCAACTGGGGAACTTAATTTTTATCCTTATCAGATTTGTGAAAATGGGATCACAAAGTAAAATAAGGGCAGAGCAAGAGACTTAACTATTTCACTACATAGTAATTCTTAAAATATGTTTGCAAGAACTAGTTGGCTTATATAGAATGGAATGTTCTTCCTTGACTGCAATTCAGATTTTTTTAATGGGGTCACCTGGTCAAATAGGGGCCACGCGAAGGACAGTTTCCCTCTTAATATGCTTCCTTCACAAGGACCATCAGGTCTATTTGACTGATATTTATGATATGTATGAAGGGTTCTTTGGTGTCTGGGATTCAAATTTATTCAGATGGGGTCACCAGGTTAAAAGGGTGGGACCAGGGACATAACTATATGTCTCTATAGTAATTCTTAAAATGTCTTCTCAATGGATTTTGGACTATTTAGCTTACATATAGTATGGAGGAATCAGGAAGATCCTTTAGTGACTGAGATACAGATTTGTTAAAATGAGGTCAACCTGTCAAGAAATGGCAGTCTATGGGGAGTTAACACTTTTGTGTCCAATAAAATCATAGAAATACCAAATTCATTAAAACATCTACCTTGGAACCACCTGACTGATTGGTCTGACATACATGTATTGTGTTTTGGGTCCATGGATAATTGGGCTTCAAACATGTTTAAATGGTTTTAGAAAAAGGCGCTTGTGAGATTGGAAATTTCCAACAATTGAGAAAGTTTGAGGTGTCGGTTGTGAAATTCCAACCTAAGACTTGGGAGTCTGGATCCCGGTCGGGAGGGGACTTGTTGAGCTGGAGGAGGGGGGTGATCAGTAGTGTACAGTTGGCAATTTCAAGGTGTTTTTTTACCAAGCTACATACTTGAAGTCTCTCTAGCCACATATCCTGTTTAAATCTACTTCTTTTAAAGTGATTATGAAAAGTGCTCACTGTTTTGGTCTCCAGAGGGCAGAGTCCCAGTCTTATCAGTCTTTGCAGTCTGGTGAGCGACCCCACAGTCATTGACTGTCTTGTTATTATTACTGTATGATATTTTTAAAATCGCGGAAAGATTCGAAGTGTAAGTCGCGTGAGTGCGATCACATGACCACAACGCGGTCACATGACCGGTCATCTGCATCAACGCTTACCGGTGACAGCGGTGGGTGGAGCTTGTAATGATTCCGCCAATCGCGTAACAAGTTGATAAATTATATGTATAAAATATTGCAGTCGCCGGTAAATTTACGATAAATACCGATCACGGAATAAAACTGTTTGAATGTGCTGAATTATGAACTGGATTTGCTAGAATAATGATGGCTAAAATGCACTTTGAGGCGATAAAAGTTGTGTGAAATGAGATTAATTTATGCAGAAATGCAATGAGCGAGCGGAATTTCGTGCGAAACTAATTTAACTGTTTCTGAAAGAATACAAGTTAGGCCATATAGCTTCTTCTTCATTGTATGGTACCAATTTCGGAAGCTAGTTTACACACTAGTGTCATCCCGTTGTGCACTATAGGAGTACAATTATTAAACAGTGGTGGTTTTTATACTAGTACATGTATCATGATGGCTTATATTCATCATAATAATTAAATAATGTTCCTGTCTGTTTCTTCACACGAAACATTTTGTGTGGAGAAGTGCACGACTGTGAACAGCTTGCTAAAATCCTTCCAGTCAAGATCGATAAGTGCGTAAACAAAATAATTCACTCGAATACACAACAGACTGTCGAAACTACAATAATTATTAATTAGGCTGCAGTTTGGCATAACAAGATTTTTTTTAATTGAAGGCTAGCCTGGCATTGTTTTTCAGTTTGTGTTTGTTGTTTGTTGTTGGTTTTTTTACGTTTTGATTGCAGATATTGACTTTCTAGAGAGGATTTTTTTTAATTGTTAGCCTAGAAAAAATCCAATGAATGATTGCCTCTAATAAAGATCGTCCATGTTTTCTTCGCGGTATAGACAATAAAGAGCCCTCTCAATTATGAAAGTGCTCTATTTCGATATGTCATGGGTGATTTTGTGTGTGGTATTGTGAAATTTAAATACAAAGAGCGTCAATGCTTCCGTCTCCCAAAAGCGATAGACCGGGTAGACAATAAAGAGCGTTCTAAGTTACGCACTGTGTTGTCTTTTTGGAGGTACTTAATAATGGATCGCTAGCCCGCCCACAACCGAACACACTACATCTACTAGGCATCTTGGCATATGTGGAGATGACAGATACTCGGGATATTTATATCGAAAGTAAAACAACAAAAAAACACAAAACAAACAAAAACAAAAGCTCCTAAATAGAGTTAACATTATTCAGCCCAGTGTTTATATAACATTTGGGCGCTTCTTATGTATGACCAGGTGAATGGGATCTTCTGTCGCCATTTCTATCCACTTTGGGGCATTTTACAGTGCAAACAAGTTCGCGACTGACACTTATGAATAGTCACGGAGTGATTACAAATCACCCAGTGAATACGAGACAATCAAAGCACTATTGCCATCTTTCCAACAAAGCAGACACGTGGCGGCATGTTATTAATGGCTACAAAAACAACCATTCTAGGCCACACTATCTTCATTAATTAGATAACACATTGAATAGCGACGTAATCTATACACCACACGAGCACATATGACTCCGCATTTTACTATCGGCTGGTTTACGATTACGTCATCGTAGTCAGCATAATAAACTCCGAATCTGTGTTTTTAATTTGCTCGCCCACAACTACGTCACTCGTAATCAAGTGACGGAAATCTCCAAATACCGGTGGTGGTATTCTTTATTTATTTTACGGGTTATTAAATTATGCGATCGGAATGGGACTTGGGTCATTTTAACCACAACAGGGAGGGCTTTCCGATTGCGTTTTGTAGTTTCTAGGCCGAATAAATCCTTTAAGTTAAGGGGCAGGCACATGTTTTGCATAAATCCAGGCAAAAATTGAAAGACAAATTCTATGGATCCATCTGGCAAAAAATGAGGTTGAAATCTGTTTTCTTCTTTTTTGTCCCTTTAGGTAACAAGAACTGCTCAAATAATTAATAATTTCCCACAACAATCCAATCACCAACTATCTTATTGTCTCAGCGCTATCCGAGAGAGGGAGAGGGGGTACCCATAAGTGAGTCAGCACTTGTCCTCCAATCCCATTGTCTGTATCAAAATTGTATGTGTTATATCTACCGCTATTCTCAAAGTAATTGACCAGAAAAACGGGGTGATACCCCGGTCATGACCGCGGTGATACCGGTAATAAACGGTAGCGGTATCGAGACGGTCATGGCGTGGAGTTACAGTATTGGGCGATAATGATACCGTGGTCTTTTAGCGGGCACCGCATTAATTTTGTTGAATACTGCAGTGATTTTCATGGAACTCTTTTAGGGGAGGTATTTACTCACACATACTTGTTCGCGTTAACAAGCGGTATCAGTACCGTGGTATTGGAGGATACCGCGGTATAGTACCGCCATATTAACAGGGTGACACCACGTTATTGGTGGTCAATTACTTCAAGTATAGCGGTATCATGTGTTATATAAATTAGACAAATAAATATGTTTAAATTAAACTATCAGAGGATGCATTTGTGTAATAATGCTAAGTTAAAATTTTAATTATATGATATAACAACATACCCCCATATATTACATTGAATGATAAAGCAGCCACAAACATTTCCACCCAATAAAAACAAATGTTGGTATGCAGGCTAGTCCACTAAAGCAGGTAGCAATCAACTGGAAATAGGCCACAGTATTAGAAATACATGGTCAGATGGGGATTTGGCTATGGACCTATGACCTAAAAGTTAGGCTAAAACTCCTCTAAACCCAAAGTTTTATTGATCAGCAGGCATGAAAATGAAAATGACATGAACATTCTCAAATATAGAAAATTATTTAATTGTTGTTGTCTTTCTAAATAAAAAAATATGATGTTCAGATATAATATCATGGATACATGAACTGCATGTCTGAAAAGTTCTATCTTTCAAAAGTTCATGGAACCGTAATACAGTTAAATTTTACATATTATATCACTTCAAGATAAAGACTGGCAGAACCAGAAGACCGAATAGGTCCATATTTGGTGTGGATGTTCCCTTGGTGATACATTCAGATTTGTTAAAATGAAGTTACCAAGTCAAATAGTTGTGAAAGCCAGGGCCATAACTCTTTCCCTTCATAGCAATTCTTAAAACGACTTCTTCTTATGTACCATCAGGTCGAATGGGTTCATGTTTGGGTGACTAGGGTCAGATTTGTTCAATGATTTTATTTTTTGTTTTTTGTTTATATTATGTTACTCCTTGCTCAATTTTTGTCCCCTGACGTTCCGTCGGAGGACTATAGAAATGACCCTTGTCCGTCCGTCCGTGCGTCCGTGCGTCCGTGCGTCCGAGATTGGGTACCTTCATGGTGTAATCAACTCCTCCTACAGTTTTAAACGTAGAGATTTGAAACTCTGGGATATTGTTCCTAACATGTTGGTGATTTGCAACATCTATATAGCTAATCAAAAATATAATTTTTTCCATATTTTTGGGGGGTTTTCGACTTAGAAAATTTGGAACATTTTTGCCTTTTGGATGAGATTGGGTACCTTTATGGTGTAATCAACTCCTCCTACAGTTTTAAATGTAGAGATTTGAAACTCTGGGATATTGTTCCTAACATGTTGGTGATTTGCAACATCTATATAGCTAATAAAAAATTTCATTTTTTCCATATTTTCGGGGGGTTTTTGACTTAGAAAATTTGGAACATTTTTGCCTTTTGGATGAGATTGGGTACCTTCAAGGTGTAATCAACTCCTCCTACAGTTTTAAATGTAGAGATTTTAAACTCTGGGATATTGTTCCTAACATGTTGGTGATTTGCAACATCTATATAGCTAATAAAAAATATCATTTTTTCCATATTTTTGGGGGTTTTTCGACTTAGAAAATTTGGAACATTTTTGCCTTTTGGATGAGATTGGGTACCTTCAAGGTGTAATCAACTCCTCCTACAGTTTTAAATGTAGAGATTTTAAACTCTGGGATATTGTTCCTAACATGTTGGTGATTTACAACATCTATATAGCTAATAAAAAATATCATTTTTTCCATATTTTTGGGGGGTTTTCGACTTAGAAAATTTGGAACATTTTTGCCTTTTGGATGAGATTGGGTACCTTCATGGTGTAATCAACTCCTCCTACAGTTTTAAATGTAGAGATTTGAAACTCTGGGATATTGTTCCTAACATGTTGGTGATTTGCAACATCTATATAGCTAATACAAAAATATAATTTTTTCGCGTTTGCATGCGTTTGTTCATCGGGTTGTTTTGTCCAAGAAATTTTGCCAAGAAACAAATCCAATCATGAAGTTTACCACTCGAGTCGGGGGACATGTGGTCTGCGACCTTTTATTTTTTTAATGAAAATTTAATTTTTAATTTTAAAATGAACTTTTGAAAAACTAACCACGATATAACATCCTTTGGGTACATCGACTCTTCCCACCAAATTTAGTTGAAATCTGTCCAGGGGTCTGGGAGAAAAATCACGAACAGACAGATTGTTACCCTTGCCAATTGAAGGGTCAAAGTCAGTACATGTACCCCTGTTACAAATGTTGTTCTTTCACATTCCTAATGCCACAATATTATTTGAGAAGTTATCTCTTTCACTAACAATATGAAGCTTTTCTGTCTGCCATTCTCTCTAATGTCTCCTGTCCTTATCTTATCTGACAGCGTTTGATAAACAAATAACAGATAATGTTTATTTGTGTCATTAATTTCAATTAGATTAGATTAATTCCCAGGTGCTGTGTTCTATGCAGTTGTACAGATGTTACAATATTATGTTTATATCTAGGCTATTGACTTCTTTTCATCGGTGATAATGATGTGTCTTATTTATTATGCTGATGATTTCAAGGAACAATTATCAGAGGTGCCATGCTGTAGAGCCACCAGAGTAGAGATTCATGGCATCATCTGATTTGGGTCTAACTTCATCTTCATTGCCCCCCCCCACGACTGTCTTGTAAACATTAGAATATGTTTTCCATGACAAAAAAAATATAAGATCAAATATGATGGAACTATCGTAGCGCCCTTTGACACAGAAAACAATGTTCTTTATGGTAAAAGTTATTATTTTCAATTTGAATTTCCAATGATTTTCAGACATTGTCAACTCAGGTAAATTTTTTTTACCAAAAATAAGTTTATAAATCCTATCTAATTCAGGTGTACAGAAATACTCGCTAACACCAGAAGAGGAACATGAACTTCAAACATCACAGCTTCTTATTGCTGCTGACGGTATGTTTATTCAGGAAATAAATCCAATAAATTCACATCATCAAGCCTGAGTTTAGTATTCCTGTCATTTGCAGAATGAGGTCCCCAGAGGGTGAATTTACAATGTAGTGATGCTATCCCGCATAGCGGGCTAGCATCACCAAATTCACCATCTGGGGACCTCATTCTGCTTAAGCCTCATCTTTGGAAAGTTTCTATATTATCAAATTTCTATAGAAACTTCTTCACATAGATTCTATTTCTTTTTTAATTTAGTTTCTCTATATCCCCAAATTGGCGGATGACACATTGCATAGTCGAGGTTCCCAATGGGTGTACATCACAATATTCACCATTTGGGAACCTCAATCTGAGTCTATGTCTACCATAGCAGATGAGACCATGCAGATTGAGATCCCAAGAGGGTGAATTTTGTGATGCTAGCGTCACTAAATTCACCCTCTGGGGACCTCATTCTGCAAATGACAGGCACACTGTAATCAGGCTTGATCATCAAAATGATGTCTTCCCCATTCGCTTTGATATCCTGAAATACTAACTATTACTCATTAATATTTCAAATTAATGTTACGCCTGCAATTTCATTAAGAAAACTTCATCAGTGGTATTCACCAAATTAGACATTTTTATAAACTGGCCGGGTTTATTTGAAACATGTATAACAATCACTTTATCTGTGGTCATTGCTAGTGCCTGCATGAGCGAACCCAGACTATCCAACAGCGAAGCATTCGATAGTCTGAAAAAATAGCAAGGAATTCCATTACTTAAAAAAAGTAATACATCAGGGTCAACCAACCACAACTTGCCACAAAAAAGAGCCACAGCCAACCAGAAAATACAGTAATGCTCTAAATAATCGACTCCTTAACCACAGCAGAAATCCTGAAAAATTACCCATAATTCTGCTGTGGTTAAGGAGTCGATTATTTAGGGCATTACTGTAGTTGTGTGGAATTTTTGTGGGCGGTGACGTCATACTGCATGGAAAGCCCTGTATAGCTGGTATAAATGCAAAGGAATGTCTAAAGTGATTTGAAACACTCCGGTAGGGTGATCAAATAAAAATAGAGAATAATCTTGTTCAAAGTAGTTATTTTTACAAATATTATATCCAAATTTCACAACAAACACTTTCATTCTTATATATTAATTAAACGCAGTCACTCTCGATGGGGAAATCATTTTGGTTAGTTTATCGCCGATAGATGCATCCCAAATCGAGTCGTAAATATTTACAATTGAGCATCGTTCAGACAATGTTTTAAATAGAGTGTAATATGTCTTTAAGATTATCGGATTCATTCAATAGTCTGGGTTGACTCAGACTGCTCTGGTGCAGCATTTCCAGAAGGAACATAAGCTATAGAGTTATCCCTCATCAATCAAACATCAGCTATAGTGTTATCCCTCATATGTATCACTATAGAGTTATCCCTCATCATACGTATGTATCACTGTTCAGCATGACCAATCACATTGTAGAAATTAGCTGGCATCTGTTTTGTCTTTTTAACCAGTGATATTACATTTTACAAAGAATAAAACATTTCTTTGAAGTAATTTGAATTAAGACTTTTTCAGTATCTTAAAGGTACTCAATCTGATTCTATTGTTCCCATATAATCAGATTCCAACAACAACAACATTTTTAGACATGCCGCTTCAGGTATCAGAATCGATTAATTGCCCAAAAATAATACTAACTATAGTATAAAATTGCCCAAAACATGTTATTTATCAACATGTTGTCCGATGAAATTTGGCCTTATTATCAACACAAAGCCTCTTGATTTTAGAGTTATCCATCTTCATCCACAATTTGGTCTGAGACTGTCGGCTTGTCAACTTTATACTGGGCTACTATTAAGTCTTGACGGTGAAAAATAATAGATTTCGAACATCAATATCTAATAACTCTGAAGCTTGATTGGTGGGTTCCTCGACTTGAATCAAATATTTTTTACCCTCGAATCCAAATGGATAATAATTGAGGGGCGTTCAATCGGATTATGCATCTTTAAGTTTATGAGGTACCGGTATATTGTGACCCCTTGTATTGTGTATAAACTATACAGTTTTCTTTGTAATCATTATTGACATGCAGCATGAAACTTTGATTTTTGAGAAACCTTGTGTGCCCTGGATTGGCACCATTCAGTCTGTGTTCCCATCCTGCCAAATACATATTATAGCCCACCAATATTCAAGAGATAATTACATAGTTTAATCTATGACTGTGACCACAATTGATAATATAACTACCTTTATTGTGATTTAAACCTTTCATGACTAGAGCTTCCTGAAATTTTGCGAAAACCCTGTGCCAATGCATTCTTTTATAGGGAGCCTCGCATATATAAGAGAATGCATTGGCCTAATAATATTTACATTGACTTGCAAGCCAGTGCTTTCTCTTATATTGGCGAGGCTTCCTATGGGAGACCTGAATATATAAGAGAATCCACTGGCACAGCGTCTTTAATGCTGCACCAGCACAGCTCCCATCATAAAAGTGTTAATAAAATTGATTTTTATACCTATCACAGATATTGTTTGGTAACATGAATGGGTGAATTGAATCATATGTGGTCATTATCTCACACACAGTTATCCTTGTGGAATACCAGACTACAGGAATAAACTCTTTTCAAGTTAGACCAATCATTCATTTTTACATAGACCTTCCAATGAATACATAACAATATTTTCTATTCTCCTACTTCCGTGCAGATGATTAAAGCTGGTAGATAATCACTACAATAGAGGGAATATCTTAATCACAATCACGTCTCAGCTTCAATAACAGCCTTGCATAATCTCTATAAGGCAACATTAATTTAATAGCCTGGTTTACGAACTCCTCCTTCGACTTTTTCCTCAATACTGTATAAAAATATAACTTTTTTTAAATGAATTGATTTATGTTCAAGCTGATTAAAGGGGGACTATACACTAAATCCAGCCATTTATGGGGCCATCTCCTACTATACTCAACAGAAAATACCCAATAAAAGAATTAATATGAGTCAGTGTGAGAGTTAAATAAACTCACATACACAAGGAATCACGTACATGTATAACAACCTGATAATTATAAGAAAACGAGTAAAAGGCTTAATTAAGCCCTTCACTCATTCTCATTATAAGTACCATGTTGTTTTACATCGTTCATAGAGTACATTAGTGTATTTTGCACTCATCTCTGACTCATATTCATTCATTTGTTGCATATTTTCTGTTGAATAGACTAGGAGATGACTTTACAATGGCTGGACTTAGGTACAGTCTCCCTTTAAAATATGAATCATGTTGTCACAGTGGTGAAGAAAATATTCATGGCAGTACAGTAATGCCCTAAGCTCTCCCCGAGAGCTTTCTAATGAATGGCAACAAGCCATATTTCCGACTAAATCCTGAAAAGTTACCCATAATTCTGCTGTGGTTAAGGAGTCGATTACTTAGGGAATTACTGTATCTTTATTTGCTTTCGCCTTCTTTTCTGTTATTTATACAGTTTTATGGGAAGAAATACCTAAATTTTATAACTTGAGTAAAACTTGTCTTATTTAAAAATATTAAAAAAAAATCCTCCTGCATCTACTTTTTTTCAACCCAAATGTTCGTAAATCAGGTTATTTCATTGTTGTGGCCTACCCAGCAATGTTAATATGACTTGCGTAAGGATGTCGGTAGTTTCTAATTGAAACCTGGTTTTGGATCCCAATCCATTGTCCGGTCTCCACAGAGCAAGCAATATACTATTGTGTAGAGGGTGTCTGTGCATGACAATACAATGTTAAATCAGCCGTACATGTGACTTAATGTCATTGCAATAGCAAACACTCACAACTATAAAATATGTGCTCCTAACTAGATCTCATCTCACTGGTCCCGCAGGTTATGAATAACCATTCCATGAGTATATATCTATTCTATATACTTATTGACAGGTATATCCCTTAGGAAATGTTCACATAATAAGTTCAACAAATGATCATAGGTCTTTTATTGAACTTTTATCAGAACATTTCCTACCAATGAATATGAATCCTTCTGCATTTGTGTTATCGTTTCGTCATACTGTTGTCTGCTCATTTTATCTGAACATCCCACCAAATGAATAATAGACTATTCCATCGTGTATTTTAGAACTGAGTGGGAGAATCCATTTAGTATAGAAATGGTTAACAAGCATTTTAGATGCTCGGAACATTCAAGACCTAAATGCCATATGCTCTCAGGCATGCTATATATCTATAGACATAAATTTTTATATATGTAGAAATATATATACAAATGTTATCTATTTATTACCTGGTGCAAATTAATGATTAAATCTCACTGGAGGGACTATCAGTCATTACAGCAGAGGGAAGATCTCTCCTGAACTTCATTAGAACTTTGTACAATCTCTAGACCCTTCAAAATATATACATAACAAATATGTATTCCTATAGTCAGGTATGCCAAAAGGATATATAAAAGTGAGTGAGGTGATGACCACATATACATGTATATTTACATGTATATTTATAAACTTCCTATTTCTATCCTAACCAGGGTTGATCCAATAATATCGACAGGCTGGACAGTAAGACATAAACAATGCAATGATACTTCAAGCACTTTAAGGCCACACATAGTCAATTTCCCATTTATCCCACAGGGTTAGAGTGAAAGACAACAACTGGAATGCGTTAATAGCTACCTGTTTAGAAAAACATAATTATTTACAGGAAGCTGATACAATAAATGTAGTAGTAACGAATACCAACATGTGGGTGACAATTTTTTGAGGCACAATAACCGCATATATAGATGTAGGCCAAAAGGGGGCAGACATCAATCGAATGTGTATTCCCAAAACAAACAAAACGGGGAGGGAGGGAGGGTTTTCAAAATAAGTGACCATCTTCGCCGATCAATTTATTGGAAAGAAAGTTAACACAACCAAACAATATAGTGCCCACGATTCTTCTCTGCAAATTATTCACATTCGCTAACTAAATAGCATTACTGCCAAAATACTTGTACTTTATAATTATGTTTTAATTTCATCTAAGTACTTCGCAACATCAGTGTATAGCTAACTTATCTTAAATGTCATGCCTTATGGTGTAGTGATCTATACCAGTGAAAGATCTCGCTACCAAACGTGTTTGCGTTTGTACACAATTTTGGTTTAAATTCATGCATCTGGTTAACCCTTTGCGATAAAATATGTCGCTCTTATACGACTATGTTTTCTCAGACCAAAATATCTTGAAAAAGGGTGCACATGCAGGGTTTCGAGACCTTGCGCTCAGGCCAGAGACTGCGTGGCCTAAATCCATTTTAGTTATACCCCTCACAACGAAGTTAGGGGGGTATACTGGAATCAGCTTGTCAGTCCGTCGTCCGTCCGTCATCTGTCCGTGGACACAAATTTGCTCTGGAGTTTTTCTCAGTCGTTTTTTGATCAATTTCCGTTAAACTTGGCACAGACATCAACCACCATGGGAACCTGTGCACCTGCGATTATCACGTCTGTCGGACTTTTTTTGGTGGAGTTATCTCCATTTTTCGACTTAGAAAATGTTCGCAGCATGTATAATTTTGTCCGAACTTTTATTCCTACAATTTTAGGTCAATTGTTTTTAAACTTGGCACAGATATTTAGTACCATGGTAACCTGTGCACCTGCGAGTATGACGTCTGTCCGACATTTTTTGGTGGAGTTATCCCCCTTTTTCAGCTTAGAATTTTTTTTGCAACATGCATAACTTTGTCCGAGCTTTTATTCCTCATTTTTAGGTCAATGTTTTTTAATCTTGGCACTGATATTTAGTACCATGGGAACCTGTGCACCTGCGATTATGATGTCTGCCCACTTTTTTTGTGGAGTTATTCCCCTTTTTCGACTTAGAACTTTTATTCCTAAATTTTTCGGTCAATAGATTTAAGATTAGATTAGGGTTGTGCACCTGCAATGGGAACTGTCATTTTATTATTTTAACTAAATGTTTACTGACATGTGAAACATCTTAGTATTTTAAAAACACGGGGGGGGTATCCTTAGTCCCATTAGGACAGTCACACCTCTAGTTTCATCAGTACTTTTTGTATTTTGTATATTCTATGAACTTTATCAATAGATCATCTCTCTCAACACTACCTCTGTGCTGCCTGTACTCAGGGACGTAGCAACAGGGGTGTGGGGGTGTCTCACCCCTCCCAAATGAGGACCATAATTTTCAATAGTTGGAAATTTCATGACTCAAATTCCAAAAGTTGTAATTATACTTATGCATTTAGTTCCTCTCATAGCAGTATATTAGTCAGTTTATTTAAATTTGTCCTGCAAGGTAGCTATGTAATGTCAATATTACAAGTCAATACACAGTCATTTGAGTAAGTAAATTCCAATAATGCTCATTACCTGAACACATATATTAAATTGAAAGCAGAGCATTTCCTTCAAGTTCAGATTGGTATGTTTTACCAACCATAGATTCATGGTCACTAGTCTATAAGTAATGTCAAACCTCCATATCTTTCTGATGACAGCTTTAACAATATAACAATCATTCAGCATACATACCATTGTGTGAGTTATAACTTGTGCCTCCTTGGAATTTGAATATATGTAACTCGTAATCATTCCTCAACCATATTCTGATTAATATCATGTATAATATACTGCATGCACAGTGTCCTCAATACATAAAACATTGATCAATGCTATGTCATTCTTGTTACTAGTGTCTTTATTTACACACCCCATACTCTTAAAAAGAACATATTGAAACCCAAATTATTAAGCCATAAAGCCAATATTGGAATTTTGCATTACTCAAACCAAATCTTATATAGTTGGAAATTTATTAGACCAAATCCTATATAGTTGGAAATTATATGGTCTCACACCCCCCATCCCATTGGAACCCCCTAGCAATGTCACTGTCTGTACACTGACAAAACATTGCATAAAAAATAAATTGCTTCAGTATTTTCTGTGTGATCTATGGTGTGATGTCACTGAAGTTGAAATTATGTCATCTGCATTCATCTTTTCATACACCCATTTTTAAAAACATGGGGCATATTATATTATTGATCTGTTGTAATGTCCATCCATCTGTCCATTTGATTTTGGTTTCTGGATGATAACTTTAGATAGTCTCAACTGAATGGAATGAAATTTGGTATATGAGTTTACCAGCCCAATATACATGTCAAGATCGAATTTGGGTCATACCCACCAATTTTAACAGAGTTATGGCCCTTTGTTGGAATTACCATGTCCTGGCGATACTCTTGTTAAAATTTCAAGCAATAACTTTCGGGCTTTTGTACCATTCCCAATGTATTTTCATATTCATTCCAGTGATATATGATGATGACAAAACAGATGCCTTCTTCAGAACAGTTTATTATATCATGTTAAAACAGCCTGCTAAGAAAGTCTTCATTGCTCTTGAAAAAAGGTAAGCCTCATACTCTTGTGCTTTACTAGATCATGCCACGAATCTCTACTCTGACTAACGCCCGTAGAGATCATATTATCCACAAGTACAAAACCTGGGAACTTTTTGAAGTTTTGACAGGGAACCTTATGAAGTTAAAATATAATGCAGGGAATATAGTTCTTAGTTATTATATGTTCCTTAACCCTTTACCCAACAGAACGGCCCTGTGCCAATGCATTCTCTTATATATGCGAGTCGACCATAGGTCGCCTCGCATATATACGAGAATGCATTGGCTTAACACATTAAAAATTATAAAATTGTTAAAGAATGTAAGAAAAAATGGTAAAAAGTGTTAAAAAAAGTGTTTTTTTAGGCCAATGCATTCTCTTATATATGCGAGGCGACCTATGGTCGACTCGCATATATAAGAGAATGCATTGGCACAGGGCATAACTGTAACTATCACAATGTGGTCAAGGAGCCGGTTCCAATGATATCCATATTTGCATGGTTCTATTGAGACAGACCGAAGATATTTTAGGCTGTTGAAGCTTTATTTGGCCGGTTTGTTGGGTAAAGGGTTAATAATATACTTCACTGTAGGTGAAGGTCCTAACTCATAATGTCACAATTTAAGTGACTGTGAGCGATTTTGCTTGCGTCGCTTACAATTATATAATTTGTCCTGGGTAATTAATTCAATGTTTATTTAGATATCGGCTCAGAAAAGTCACAGAAAAGTATTCAATTTCGAGGTGGGACCTTCACCTTCAGTGAATTCCATTATAAAGGAACAGATAATAACCAAGAAATATATTGCCTGCGTTGTTTTTTCAACTTCATAATGTTTTCTGTCATAACTTCAAAAAGTTCCAAGGTTTTGTACTGGTGGAATATGATCTCTACGGGCGTTAGTCAGAATAGAGATTCATGGCATGATCTATCCAACATGGTGCCAATGGTTAACCGTCATGAATGATTTAAGTGACTAATTTAATAAAATATTGCTACTGGTGCTAGTGGTTTACAATATTACTTACTTACTTAAGGTTACCCTTTACCCAACAAAACGGCCAAAACCGGCCAAATAAAGCTTCAACAGCCTAAAATATCTTCGGTCTGTCTCAATAGAACCATACAAATATGGATATCATTGGAATCGGCTCCTTGACCACATTGTGATAGTTACAGTTATGCCCTGTGCCAATGCATTCTCTTATATATGCGAGTCGACCATAGGTCGCCTCGTATATATAAGAGAATGCATTGGCCTAAATAATTTTTAATGTGTTAAGCCAATGCATTCTCTTATATATGCGAGGCGACCTATGGTCGACTCGCATATATAAGATAATGCATTGGCACAGGGCCGTTCTGTTGGTTAAAGGGTTAAGGTTGTTCCTGACAGCAGGATTGGCCTCTTTTGTCAGCTCTTCATTAGTTATCATTTTCATTATTGGTGTATCGTATATACTGTATCATTTTCATTATTGGTGTATCGTATATACTGTATCATTTTCATTATTGGTGTATCGTATATACTGTATCATTTTCATTATTGGTGTATCGAATATACTGTATCATTTCCATTATTGGTGTATCGTATATACTGTATCATTTTCTGCTATTTTCGAGAAATTTATCAAGACTGTTTTTAAATTAACTAACCGTTTCTGCAAAGACTGCTTCTGATGGTAAGGCATTCAAGGTGTTTACTATTATGAAAGGAAGGATGCTGGCTCTTTGTTTGCTATTATGTGATTGATGGTAGATTGTGTAGTCATGCCCTCTTCCCTCTCTCTTCACCATATCTGCTCTCATTGGGATAAAAAAAAAATTCACCTTTGTAGACTTCTTTGGAGACTACATGTGTCAATTTATAAGTATTAATTTTTCTTGTTTCTAATAAAGCCAATGGCTGAAACACATGCCACTTTTTCATGGGATATGTGGACAAGCGACCATATATCAGCTCAGAAAATCCTACAATGTTCAACTGCAATGTTTGCTCTTTAATTAACCTATAATTCATTTATTAAATAAATGGTGTATGGTGGAAGCAAGCCTGGATTTAGTTTGTCTGCCATTTTCAGAATTAGGTCCCCAGAGGGTGAATATAGTGACGCTATCCCGCACAGTGGGCTAGTGTCACCAAATTCACCCCCTGGGAACCTCATTCTGCTTAAGCCTCAACTGCTATGGGAGACCTAGGATCATATTGAAATTGCTGATGTTCATCCATTAGTTACCTCTATTATGCAATTTATAGCATCACTAAATTCACCCTCTGGAGACCTCATTCTGCAAACATCAGACACACTATATCCAGATTTGGGTGGAAGTGCTTCCATTGAAATTGAGAAACTCTCACTGCAAATTGATGCATGACACTCCTGCCTGTGAACTATATACAAACGCCCATATAACCAACTGCCTACTTATACTGATGTGTTAGCCTTCAGTAATTCTAATTCAAGAGCTTTCCATTACCAATTTCGACATTGACATTTTACGTCTCTGACATTCAAACTGGGCCTATCGAGGTTACATGATGTTAAATGCAAATCTCATGCTGTAAATGATGTAAGCCTTGAAGAAAATTTTAAGGCTTAAAACAGTTTAAATAAAAAAATATATATTTCTTTGATATGACAACTTTGTGAACTGATTTGGCATACATTTCATATTTCGACCCTTCCATAAAGAGGCAATTGACCTTTGAGAAGATGTTAACTTAATTGAATTCAGGCTTTATGTTGTTGAATGTCTGATGAAGTCGCTTCTCATGGCATACATGTCTCCTCTCTTGATTGGTTAATCAAATTCGCTTCTTCAAGAATAGATTAGTCTGCCACCAAATGAGTTCTCCTTGGAGAATGTAGGCCAATTAATTGAAAGATGACATCTGAGATTTCGGTAAGTAGTCTGGTAGGATAATCTATTATTTATGCATTCCCACCTTGATTGTGCTCCAGCTTGCTGATGAGATCTTTGCATAGAGTAATGCCCTAAATAAACGACTCCTTAACCACAGCAGAATTATGGGTAATTTTTCAGGATTTAGTCGGAAATATGGCTTGTTGCCATTCATTGCCATATTTCTGACTAAATCCACCCTCTGGGGACCTCATTCTGCTTAGGCCTCATCTTCTGGGAAGTATGTATAGTCTCAAATTAACACTGTTTTTTTTCAGTTTTTCCTTTCTGTTCAGTTTCTATATCCCCTAATTTGCAGAAGATAAATGCATAATTGAGATGAGTAATGGATGAACATTACCAACTTCAATTGGGGAACGTCAATCTGATCCCCATAACAGTTGAGGCCTAAGCAGAATGAGGTCCCCATATGGTGAATTTGGTGATGCTAGCCTGTTATGCTGGATATCGTCACTAAATTCACCATCTGGGTCCTCATTCTGCAAATGACAGACACACTATTTGCAAGGCCATATCACAACGTTGTCAGATTTATTGGTGGAGTACAGACCATATCGGGGTTACACTGTGAAATCATTGTACCACACATAGGAACCGCTTACCCTTAAAGACATATTATGGACATGTTTGGGTTTGTGAAGCTGATAAGTTAGCATTCAGTCGCTATGTTAACTGGAGGAATGTAGCATTTTAGTAACATCGCTGAAAATTTCAAGCAAATCGACCATACCACTCCATAGAAATCATTGTCTGAACTACCCTCAATTGTAAATATTTACTACTCGATTCAGGACGTAACTGTCTGCGATAAACTAATGAAAATGATTTCACCCTTGAGAATCACTGCAATTAATTAATATATAAGAATGACGATATGTGTTGCCAATTTGGATATAATATTTGTAAAAATAACTACTTTGAGCAAGATTTTCTCCATTTCTATTTGATCACCCTACCGCAGTGTTTCACATCACTTTGAAGTGATGTGAAACACTCCAGTAGGGTGATTTAATAGAAATGGAGAATAATCTTGCTCAAAGTTATTCTTTTTACGAATATTAATTCAAATTGCCAACACACACCATCTTTCTGATATATTAATTAAATGCACTGACTCTGGATGGCGAAATCATTTGTGTTTGTTTGTCGCGTCCCGAATCCAGATGTAAATATTTACAATTGAGCGTAGTTTTGACGATGTTTTCTACTGAGTGGTATGGTCGATTTCTTTGTAATTTTTGGCGATGTCAGTAGAATGCTACATTATCCAGGTTAGCATAACACCTGAATACAACTTTATCAGTTTCACGAACTCGAACAAGTCCATAATATGTCTTTAACTGTCAAACTTACACAAATTCATTATTCAGATTACCTTCCATTAGCGTGGCTCCCAAATCTACTTTTATCAATATGGAACCCACTGCACATCTTATGATAGCCTATTTAACTAAGTGCCTTACTATACTGACTGAGTTACAGTAATTCTGCTTTGGTTAAGAGGTCGATTAATTAGAGCATTACTGTACCAGTCGTCCCAGCTCCAGGGATAGAGTAATCATGGTGTAAAAATAAACCAAATATCTAGCTATTCTGTAACTCTTATTATCTTGATCTTTGTTACATTTCCATTTTACATTTTTCTTCAATACTATTGTATGCACTTTGTCAATAAACCATACATCAATCTATTTGCATTCAATTTGTAATGATTAAACTCTTTAAATTATTTGTAATCTTCAATGACCAAAGAATTTAATGACTTATTCAAGAACAGATATCAGTCTGGCACCATATGAGTTTTCCCCGGAGAATGTAGGCCAATTAATTGAAAGATGACATCTGAGATTTAGATAAGTAATCTGGTGGGATAATCTATTATTTATGCATTCCCACAGTGATTGGAATATTTTACAACGAGCGCAAAACTAAGGGATATTTGTTAGGCATAGGTTTACTAAAATCAAGACATTTGGGTACGAGGTAAATTATAAATCATGTGTCTACTTATTCGTTGTTCTGGCCATCACTGGCACTAAAACAATCCTAGCTATAATGATGATAAAGGAGAGGCTATTTTAATGGTCAGTGACTTAACCCTTTGATGACTGAAGCTTCCTGACCCTGTGCCAATGCATTCTCTTATATATGCGAGTCGCCCATAGGGTGCCTCGCATATATAAGAGATTACATTGACCTAACAATATTTACCTTGATATTGTAAGCCAGTGCATTCTCTTATATATGCGAGCCTCCATATGGGAGACTCTCATATATAAGAGAATGCACTGGCACAGGGTCTTTAATGCTAAATACATTCCTAGCTATAATGATCCTGTGTAAAGGGCAGGCTATTTAATGGTCAGTGACTGAAGCTTCCTGATTTTTTGCAAAAACCCTGTGCCAATGCATTCTCTTATATATACAAGACATGCATAGGGCGCCTCGCATATATAAGAGAATACATTGGCCTAACAATATTTACCTTGATCTTGTAAGCCAGTGCATTCTCTTATATATGCAAGGCTCCCTATGGGAGACTCGCATACATTGTATCTAAGAGAATGCACTGACACAGGGTCTTTAATGCTGCACCAGCGCAGCTTCCATCACGAAAGGGTTAACATTACTTATTTTAATGCTTTTACAGGGTAGTGTTCAGCACTGACATCTGTGCCGTGTGTACTCCTAGCTACCAACACTTCATGGATTGTCTGGAATTTCTCAAGTCACTCAGCGAGGAAAATGGTGTCAGGTTCATGTACAATAGAATTCCAACCAAGTTTCCAAAATTCAGCAACTACACACGAACCAAGGAGATGGTAGGTTATAATTTATCTCACAACATCCAGTAAGGCCCCACAGTTGGTTTTCCGTTTCTCAGCTCAAAAAATGTTAAAGATGCATAATTCGATTATACGCTCCTAAATTACTATTTCTTTGGCTTCGGAGGTAAAAAAGATATTTGATTCGAGTCGAGGAACCCACCCGTCAAAGCTCAGAGTGATCAGGTATCGATTTTTATTTCTCGAGATGGGCAATTATGTGTGGACCAGAAAAACATCATCAAACAGACGGTCTCGGACAAAATTGCGGATGAAGATGGATAACTCTAAAATCAAGTGGTAATACGGCCAAATTTCATTGAAAGAAATGTTGATAGATAACATTTTTTGGGAAATTTTATACCGTAGTTGACAGTGGTTAGCAATATTTTGTAGCAATCAATCTATTCTGATAAATAAAGCGTATTTTTAAGATATGGTTTATCTTGAGGATATGGGGACTGTCTGATCGGATTGAGTACCTTTAAAAAGCATGCATGCACACCTATTTATATTTTATTATTTATTTCTGGGGCACACGCCAAAAAAGCATTCCACCTCTGCCACCTCCAGGTCTATTTTCAGTTGCCGACCAGATGTCTGTAAAAGTTATTTGATAGATTCCATGTGATTTATTTCATAAAAAATTGCTCAATCAAGTATGACCGACATATTTTTTTTCACTGAGACAGCAGTTGAAATCCATCACGTGTTTAACAAATGTTTGAACAAAGTTACCAAATACAGTGTTCAATATAGGAACTCTGAACTGGGAAACAGACTGTTATATTTCAATTCCATGTGTGTTTTCATAAATACGTACCGCAATTATTTTCAACTGATTAAAAGTTTCCCTGACAAGTTGAACGTGTATAAAAAGGTTGCATACGCAGAGTTTCGGGACCATGCATGTGGACCTGAGATACGGGAAATTGACTTTGCATGGCCTAACTATCTGCTATATGCATTATTGAGAATCAACAACCAATAACAGCCATCGGTTGATAGCAAGGATGTAGAGACAGGTTGGGGTGGTTGTTTGACACCCCTCCCCACATTCCAACTTCGGTCAAACTTGTCAACATTTCGATACTTCATTCCCGAAACATAAGAACCGCAGTTTGATATGCTGTGGTTGTTCAGACATTTATTTTGCAACCAAATATTTAGTGTAAATTTGTTGTTTTTGGACAAAGATTCCGATATTTTACCTGATTACTGTCACATTTTAGACTGAAATGCTATTAGTTAGAAAATAGCCAACTATAGTGGGTGTTAGACTAGATTTTCTCATTTTTTGTCACCTTTCAAGGTTGTATAAAATAATTAAACCATCAATTGACACCGATAGTGACACAGCTAACACAGACTACCTTGGTACTTATGTCAACAGATACTTAATATCATGTTTCAGCCCTACTGCAACACTCCAAAAACAGATAGTGCACTGCTATCTTTCCATGGTAATAAGTTGGTCTAAATTTCTTCAGAATATAGCAAATCTAGAACTTTATATCATTATAGATACTGGTATCTTATGATCATCAGAGATACTGGTATCTTATGATCTCAGTGAGAAATATTTTCTGATATTGAAACTACATGTTTAACCCTTTCTATACGAAATACTCATTCATGCCACAATAGGTCTTTTGTTGTAATTAGGATCTCAACATTTCCCACCAATTTATATTAGGCCTACTGCACTTTTATAATATTTTCTTTCTAGTATGCCTGTCTCATTTTTCCTGAACATTATGAATAATAATATTAGACCATTCCAATGTAAACTTTTTCTAATGGGAGTATCCATTTAGTATAGAACTGGTTAACGTTGGTTGTTATTGTTGTTGTTGATGGTTTGGGTTATGTTGGGTTGTTGTTGTTGTTGTTGCTGATGATTTGGGTTATATTGTGTTGTTTTATTGTTGTTGATGTTGTTGTTGTTGTTGTTGATGGTTTGGGGTTATATTGGTGGTTGTTGTTGACGGTTTGGGTTATATTGGGTGGTTGTTATTATTGTTGTTGTTGTTAATGGTTTGGGGTTATATTGAGTGGTTGTTGTTGCTGATGGTTTGGGTTATATTGGGTGGTTGTTATTGATGTTATTGTTGTTGTTGTTGTTGATGGTTTGGGGTTATATTGGGTGGCTGTTATCTGGAATTATCCCAGGTATTCTGTTTATGATTTTCTAAACTTGTTTTGATTAGATCCCATCTTTGTTCTGCAGGAAATCTGGGAAATATCTAGTGAGTTTTCAGCAGGGTGAAGTGAATGCACAACTTCGTTGATGATGCATGCTATCTCTAGAAGCATGAGATGAGACTCGGGAGCAACAGCCTGCAGCAGGTCGAAGCTAAGGCATCTGACAGTTCAGGCATAACACCATTGGACTGTGGACAGTAGCATGGAACATAAACTGTCTATTACAAAATAAGCAAATATGAGGTGTATTAATTAACCCTTTGGCGGGTAGAACAACATTTATGTTGATGTATATGTATAGCCATATGAGTCTTGACATGTTATAAGATGGAAAGAAAATTGAATTATAAAACCTTTATCTAATGAGTCTATAAAGGGTTAACATTCAATTCCTTCCATCTTATAACATTTATATCGCCATACGTGTGGCAGGTGGAACAACATTTATATTGTTCTCAACAGTTTTCTGACGGTCCCATATCTGCGCACATACAACGTTATGAAATAAGCCTATGAAATAAAAAGCATCTGTAAATATGTTTAGACAGAGGTTTATAGTGTAAAAATATTTTCGCAATATCGCATTTAACTGCACTTTAAAATGTCTAAAAACTTGTCTACTGGAAAGAAGTAGCATGAATGTCTCATGTTGATAAAATTGTGAAACACAGTTTTGAACTCTTGGTAAGTCTGGGTGAATTCGCAAATAAATATATATTGATGATGTCCTAATTTGTACTGGTGATGAGTGAGGTGCCTGAGAGGGCACTATTTGTTCCCCGAAATTTTCGGAGGACTATTGTAATCAGACGCATCCGTCCATGCGTCCCGTCTGTCCGTGCGGAGTTATAACTCCAGTAATGATCATCCGATTTGATTGAAACTTGGTGTGTAGGTATCTCAACCAAGAACACAGGTGCTCTGCAATTCTGGCTTTGATCCGATGTTCTTTTATGGAGTTATTTCCATTTTTCAACGTTTTTTTTTACTTAGAATATTTCTCACATTTTCGGTTTCCGGATGATATCTCAAGTTTGGAACCTTTAATTGCAAATACCGTTTTTATGTGCATCAGCCATATCAAGATACAGGTTGAATTCGAATTTGAGTTTGATCCAATAATTTTTCCTAGAGTTATGGACTTTTTTCGATTTAGAAAATTCAAATTTCTTCTTTTTTCTTTGGTTTCCGGATGATAACTCAAGTTTGGACTGTTCAATTGTATATTTTTTGTGAGTCATTGATATAAAAATACAGGTCACGTTCGAATTTGAGTATGATCCGATCATTTTTCTCTGAGTTATGGGCTTTTCAACTTAGAAAATTCAATTTTACTTCTTTTTTCTTTGGTTTCCGGATGATAACTCAAGTTTGGATTGTTTAATTGGAAATTATGTTTTTATGTGGGTCGTTCATAACAAAATACAGGTCAAGTTAGAATTTGAGTTTTATCCAATGATTTTTCCCAGAGTTATGGGCCTTTCGACTTTGAAAAACATTTTTTATAACTTTCTGTATGAGAGTACCTTCATGGTGTAATCAACTCCTCCTACAGTTTTGATTGTAGATATTTGAAACTTCTGAGTATTGTTACCCACATATTGGAGATGTGCAACATGTATATAGATGACGGAAAAATTATTTCTTTACAATTATTAACCCTTTCAACTTAGAACATTTCAACATTTTTTTTAATTTCTTTAACAAGCGGCGTCGACTTGCCACGTTTTCGGGGGACACTGTGGTCGGCTGACCTTTTATTTCATTTAATAGCCATTATTATTATAAATTGTAGAAAAATGTTAAAGATACATAATCCAAATTAACGCTCCTAAATTACTATTTCTTTGGCTTCAGGGGTAAAAAATATTCAAGTCGAGAAACCCACCCATCAAAGCTCAGAGTTATCAGATATTGATTTTTGAAATCTGTTATTTTTCACCACCTGGAATATTTGTCGGCCAAGCAAATATTCGACGAGCCAACCAACATATTCTCCATGTTGTGTTGAACAAAAGGTTGATATATAACACGTTTTGGTAAATTTTATACTAGAGTTTTGGCAGTGGTTAGCATTAGTTTTTGGTAATTAATCGATTCTGATAACTAAAGCTTCTTTTGAAGAAATGTTGTTGTTGTTTTTGGAATCTGATGATATGGTGACCATCAAATCAGATTGTGTAACTTTGCGGCCCGATACATCTATTTTTCATCGGAACTATATTTAGTCACCTGTTATCTTATTTGACAACCAAAAGTTTGCAATAATGGTCATTATTTCGGTATTGATAAGAACAATATGAACTGAGCCAGACATAGACAATTTTAATCCTAAAACATAAGAACTAAGAACATTTAAGAAATCCTTACCACATGTCCTTGTGGCAGTGGTATCTCTGTGGAGCGATGAGAGATAACTCTGTCTGGAATTTGACACTCATATAGTATAGTATAATGATAGTATGAATGCACAAAACACTCTTTGTGCGAGCCAAGCAATTGTTTATATACAGCACATAAAGAGTGTACAATAAGCAAAACACTCAACACCATGCAGATTTTTTTCAGAGATTAATTCATGATGAACCCATTCAACACCGACATATAGAGTTGTGAGGATAAGCGAGTGGTATGTTGTGAACAACATGGTACAGTTTTAACCAAAGTTCATTGGTAGGATCTCCCTGGGTGTTGAGTGTTTTGCTTATTGCACACTCTTTACGTACTGTATTGTAACATAACATGGCATTTGTTTACTAACACTGAATACGTTCTTGAAAATAACATGCTATTTTTGCTATATTTATGATCGGTATAAGAACAAAATGTGTCTATATTTTAATATTCATTCTGTTTATGGTGGTTTTTACGGGTGTGACTATTTTAACAGCAATACCCATCGCGAAGGCCATCTGTGTCATTAATAATTCCAGATTTAGTCTCCTTCTTATGGAGATGAGTTTAGATTTCTTTTACAAAATGTTTAATTCTTGAGTTATTGCCTGAAAATATTGGACTCTCTATTTGTACGAATTGAAATAAGATATGGAAAGTAATTTGGGAATTTTCTCAAATGAAGTAATATTTAAACAGAGCCTGTCACAGGCGCGAACCATTCCAAATATAGTATTTTGTCAATCCATGTTTTTACACATTCACTTGACTTTCAGCTATTGTCAAAGATTCTTGCACAAATTGAATTCTGTAAAAATACAGAAACAAATAAATGTTTATACCTTAATAATTTTATGTCTTATTTATTAATTAGATCAACCTGAAAAGTTGTTGGCCATACCATCATTCTGTCTAGATGCTAATATCACAGGGGCTCGTGTCATGGCTTTATAATCTGTTTGCCATTGGCTCAGAGAGCCGTCACTATGCATCAGCTTACCAGCAGGGTTGGCACTGGACGAAAATTTTCTCTTGACAAAATTTTTGCCAAATGAAATTATTTTTTGCCAAATTAAACAAATATTTGCCAAATTTAATTGCGCATATAATTGGGGAAATTATCGTGTTTTTATATTTGTTAAAAACTAACCACAGACACAGGTAAAATGAGCAACTAGAAAAGCAAGTTAGTATTATTAATAAATATCAAAGTAGCAATAAATATCTAAGCGACACCTGCCTGGAAACTACATTTAATGTTGCTACACAGTCATCAAGCTTACATATTATTTCGCCTTGTATTACTGCTGAAATCAACGAGCCATAACTTAATCCGTCGTCATTCACATTCGGCTGATTAACCTATTGTCTTATACTCGCTTTTAATATAACGCTGACATCATAAATATGTGCTATATACATTCGCCATTATTATGCATTGTTACAATGACTACATGCGTCCATACTCCAAACGGACAAAGGGAGGATTAACTGTCAAAACAAATTAATAATTACCTTTTGTGGTATATACGTTGAGATCATATTACAAAGTACTTACAACAGCTTCAATGAAAAATTTACACCACATCGTTTATTTTTCCGACTCACATTTTAACCACGGTCGATTAGCTGTTTGATGAAAGTTTGATTATGACAGAAAGATGGGGTTACCATTTTGTAAAAAACTAAAGAAGATTACATATAACTGTCAACATAACACTGCTGACTGCGCTACATGTAAATTGATAGATTTCATGCTTTGGTTTCCCATTGTATTGTCTGTAATTCGGCACACAAATAACCCACGTTCGATATTTATGACTAGATAGTTCACATCCCATAATTAAAAACTCACTTGCCAAAATTTAATTTTTGCCAAATGAAAATATTTTTTGCCATTGGCAAATTTGGCAAGTGGCAGCGCGAACCTTACTTACCATGCATCTTTGAGGGGGAAATAACAGGGTCCGAGCTTGAAAATGGCTGCAAGTTTTTCTGTATTTTCCAAACAACTTGCTTTTAGACAATTGAGCTATTCTGGAACAACTTATCTGGGATTTTGCAATAACTGAATATTGAACAGATTTGTTTTTAAGAAAAGTTTTGACATTTAAATTTCACAACCATGATAGATGCTGACCAAAGTCATTTGAATAAATGTATCTTCTCAACAGTCATCTTTATTATTATATCTGTGAAGAAAACGAACACTTACTTCAATGTGAGACATCTTGGCGTAATTTTTTTAGCAAATTATGAGAACCTGAATAATGTTATTTACATGTTTCACCCTGTATGTAAATCAAATGTTTTAGTTAAAAATCTGTTTTCTGGAATAGTTTTCATTAATCTGAACTTTGTTATGTAAACCTTCATGATTTGAACAGAATTTTCTCAACTGTTTGTTAATAAAATCACTGGAACTGTAACAGTAATGTTTACATAACAAAGGTTTTAATCTTTTTAGTGATGATGGTTTTACAAACTTGTATGACTTTCACATTTTCCCCACTGTGAAGGCCTTATGTCCCTTTCAATTGTTGGAAGATTTGATTTGTCCTCTTTACTTAACATAAAATTTCATTACAAGTTCAGCGCAGAGAAGCAAATTACCCTGTATTTGTAGTCTCACTATCAATGCCATGTGAATCACATGATGCAGTATTTGTATTCTCGCTCCAAATGACGTATGAATCATATTACCTTGTATTTGTATTCTTGCTCTCAATGCCATGTAAATCACATGACCCTGTATTTGTAGTGTCACACCATGTGAATCCCAGGTTTTGAACTGATGGAGTATGTCTGATCTCTACAGTGCAGCCAGAATTGAGATTCATGTCAGGGTCAAGAAATTTTTGAACCGATGACCATTTCAGTTAAAAAAATTGGCCCAAAGTAGGATAAATTTCGACTAGAGCTTCCTGAAATTTTCTGAAAACCCTGTGCCAATGCATTCTCTTATATATGCTAGTCACCCATATGGGCGCCTCTATATAAGAGAATGCATTGGCCTAACAATGATTACCTTGACCTTGTAAACCACCATTGCATTATCATATATATGCGAGGCTCCGTATGGGAGACTCGCATATTTAAGAGAATGCACAGGCACAGGATCTTTAATGCTGCACCTGCACAGCTCCTGTAATTAAAGGGTTAATACTATTTAAAAATGAAACTATACAAACAAATCAACATAATTATGTTTGGTATGAAATTTCTAACAGACACGAAATATCCAGCTATTGAACAATTTGCATCAACTGGCACCGTTTCTATGACTACATGTTTTAAGTTTAAGCTTACTGGGCAAAAATTCTTAATTTTACATTGAAATCGAGTACAAAAGATAATTGCGAACACTCTCTATTATCTTCCACTTTTGGACGACAGAATCATTGACCCTCTTTATAAGAATCAGTCATTGTAATTATACCCCTATCCAAAAGATCGGGGGGGGGGGGGGGGTATATTTGGTTACATGCATCCATCCCTCTGCTCATATCTCTCATCCATGTGTTATCGAATCTCCATGAAATTTGATATGCCAAATTTCTCAAAATAATATAATAAAATAAAAAATAAAAATTCCTGGACACCTGTGGTTTGGCATCAGGAGGGCGTTTAAAAGAGGGTTCATTGACGTGGTTCACATTTTTCATTCAAGAGTTTTCCATCTTTATTTATCTGAAAACTAGGGGGTTGGCCCTCAAAAATGACGGGTGACAATCATGGCATTCAGGAAAATCGTGTGAAGAATTAGTAAATTATTATTTCCCCTTAAAGTAATTAATTTAAAATAATTATTAATCACCTGAGGTAAACATCGCACACTGCAATGCACTCTCCAGATAAAGTTACCATCTATTTGTTAAGCTGATAATAAACGCTCTGTATTGCTAATTATTAGTGCCCTTTTAAGTCATTTGAGGTCAACGTCACATATCATGTGACATTCCCCATGTTCACCAAGTTTCCCCACATATCTTCTGAACTGATGATAAACGCTCTTTATTGATCATTAAATTCCTTAGTCCCCATTTATAAGTAGTCATCTGAGGTCAAAGGCGCCTATCCCATGATATTCCTCTTTTCATGTGAACATATGTGTACCAATTTTCCTACACATCTTCTACGTTTATAAAGAACGCTCGGTGTTACTAATGTATGCCCCTTTAAAGGGGTACTATACACTAAATCCGGCAATTTTTGGGACCATCACCTTTTATTGCAACAAATGAATGAATTTGAGCCATGGATGAGTGCAAAATACACTCATTTACCATATGAACGATACAAAAAAACATGGTAATTATAACGAAAATGAATTTATGACTCCAGCCATAAATTCATTTTCATTATAATTACTATGTTGTTTGCATTGTTTATAGGGCACATGGATGTATTTCGCACATATCTGTTGCTCAAATTCATTCATTTGTTGCATATATTATGTTGAGTAAAAAAGGAGATGGCCCCATAAATGTCAGGATTTAGTGTACAGCCCCCCTTTAAGTCATCTGATGTCAAAAATGACGGGTGACAAACATGCTCGCAGGAAAATATCGTCACTGCTGATCACGATGTAAAGAAATCCCCAGCAAACATTGCGCGGAGTTTGTCCGGAATTTAGCTTTGGCACGGACGTAGTTGAAATCATGTTCGTCTTACATCTTGTACGCATTATATCAGTAAAATATCATCTTGAAGACCTCTGGGAAACGCGTTATACCTCAGGATGTCTGATACCGATTGGCCTGAAATTTCGCTTGTTGTATTCTAAGATATGCCTCAAGGCATGGTAAACAAAATGGGCGCAATCAGACATCAGGGTGATATATTTTGAAACGCACCAAAATGGTGACAGATAAACACAGATACACGCACACACCCTGACAAACACTTGGATTTGCGATGACATTAAATTTTGGTATGCAGATTCGGGCTTCAAGAGGGCTTTCAAAAGACGGTTCATTGACGTTGTTCATGTTTTCCGTTCAAGAGTTAGCCCTCTTTCTTTATCAGAAAATGTTGGATTTCCGTCCGCCGTTCGTCAGAAATGTCAAGTAATTTGTTCTTTCATCGCATATTTGTTCTCACAAATTGGATTCTGATATGGCTATATTTCAATTTTCAACATGTGGTATCCCAGCACCCGTGGTGCAATCTCTTGTTTTTTCTAGGCTGGCAAAAACGTTAAAACTTCCTCTTTTAAAAGTCGTTATCTGCCATGAAAACCTCATATTAATGGGCTCATGAGTCAGATATAGGAAACTTATTAATGCGATTTCGTTCGATTCACGCACAACATGCTTGCTCGCAGCCAGATATACTTCTGTATCTAAATGGGTTGACAGAAAGACCGCCCGCACCCAAGGCTATGTCGACGCTGGCAGGATGCCGAAGCATTTAATTTGCTATTATTTCAATTATGTTAAAGGGGTACTGTACGCCATTTTCATTAAATTTCCGGTGATAACAACGATCTAATATCGATAATATATAGAAACATTAGTAATTTGAGTCGAAGATGTATTCTGTAAACGCTCAGGTTAATAGGCTATCTTAAAATTTAATAATTTAAAAGTTAATAATTTGATATAAATTGAATTTATGACTGGAGCCATAAAATGGCGTCGACTAAATTACGAATTTCCGTGTACACGAAGTAATCAAATAAAGTAATTGAGGGATACTGGATTGTTAAACCGATCGCACACACGATCGTTTAAACATTATGATGATATGGGGAGAAAACTCAAGCTACTCACTGACTAGTGACGATACAATAACTTAAATGAGAATATGGGACTAGTATGCATATAATATATAGAGGATCTACAACGAGTCCCCAGTTTATAGCGGAATTTACAAAACGAGTCCAGTAAATTAGGTCTGGACCGAGCCTTTGGCGAGGTCCAGACCTAATTTACTGGACGAGTTTTGTAATTTCCGCTATAAACTGGGGACGAGTTGTAGATTCTATTTATTACATGATCCAAAACATCGACAAAACATACTTAAATCAACAAATGGAACGAGAAACTAACATCGGCTTCTATAAGACATGCGATGACGTTTCACGTAACTATTCGTTGTTTGCCCGCGTAAAGAAATAGTCCCAGATAAATAAAGACTATTTGGCGCTTTTAATGGCGTATATTTAATAACATAACTTTTCAAATTCTTCAGTCATGATAGTTTGTTGGAAAAATATTGGAAGTCATAGTATTTTTGAGACGTAGCGTACGGAATGTTAAAAGACCGTAAACCGGAAGTCAAAGGTCACCTGGCACTATTTCCTGTTATTAAACGAACGTTTAATATAACAATTTATAGAATGGGTTTATTGAATGGAATAATGGTAGGATCGTGTAATAAATAACTTTAATTTGATTCATTTGGTTGAAAACTGTACAAATATTACTCGACAACGACAATTTGTATTTTTGCATTCCGGTAAATTTGCCATCCGTAACACTACTTCGTACTCAACATACTTTCAAATAATGGAAAAATTGTTACCTTATTCTCCGACTCGGAGACTATAGAAACCAACAACAACATGTTGGGTACAGTATCCCTTTAAATGTTATGCATTCTGACAAATAAACTATCTATCTATATGAAAATGTACATATGTATATGTGATGGTTTTAAATTAAATGTCAAATCGGAGTGGGGAGAAACTCATCATTTATGTTAGTAACTTATAGTCATAATCCTCCAATTAAGTCAAATAAGCGCTCTGAATTTCAAATCGATTTCCATGCAGGGGTTCCAAACACTCTCCTCGTGCCACTGGTCAAAATGCGTGACTGGATGTAGAGACATTCCGAAATTCTGGTAAAAACATTTGAAAGATCAATTGTTTGGAGAGTTTCAACCTATTTCTTGTCATTTCTGACTCAAACTTGACGATGACCTGCACGTTCTCAAAGGTGAGCCACACACCAAGTATCAAGATATTCTTTTGAAGAATATTCAATTTATCATTGGGACAACACAAATGTTATTTCTAAATGGAATAAAATAGAACTTGGCTTGCGCCTTCTCAAATATCATGAAATTATGTTAAATGTTGCTTAAGATACCATGTGGAACAAAATGCGAGAACAGCGCATTCTAAGTCGAAAAAGGGGCATACCGTCAAAATTAATCATACCGTGACCAAATTCGAACTTGGCCTGCGTCTTCTCAAATGTGAACACTTAACAAATATCAAGAAATTCTGTTGAATATTGCGATTTCTAAGCCGAGAAAGGAGCATAAAATTCATCGGACTGTGACCACATTCGAACTTGGCATGTGTCTTCTCAAATGAGACCCAAGTAAAATATATCAAGAAAATCTGTTGAATGTTGCCCAAGTTATCATGCAGATCATATGCCCATGATCCACTGGTGATGGATGACATGGACGCTCCCACCAAAAGCACCCATATCAAGAAACATTTAATTTGCTATAATTTCAATTATGCTAAAATGTTATGTATTCTGACAAATAAACTATCTAACTATATGAAGACGTACATGTGTATATGTGATGGTTTTAAATTAAATGTCAAGTCGGAGAGGGGAGAAACTTATAGTCATAATCCTTCATAGTCAACTAAGCGCTCTGTATTTCAAATCTAGAAACCAACAATTTGACTCATCATTTATGTTAGTAACTTATAGACATAATCCTCCAATTAAGTCAAATAAGCGCTCTGAATTTCAAATCGAGTTCCATGCAGGGGTTCCAAACACTCTCCTCGTGCCAATGGTCAAAATACGTGACTGGATGTAGAGACATTCCGAAATTCTGAAAACAAGTTTGAAAGATGAATTGCACAATCGCTAGAAGCGGAATCTCTTATGACTGATCATGTTTGAGTCACCTGGGCTTCAATGTTTCCACCCGATGCCACAGGGACGTGGCCATAAGAGGGGGTTGACTAAAGATGTTAACAGTTGTAATTTCACGCCTTAACAAACAGCAGGCTATTGGGAAAGTTCAGATAGGAAGTAGTTTCGATTGTTCTCGTGCATATAGTTTAATTTTCTAAACATGTTAGTATGCTTGGGAAGTTCGGTCTCCGCTGTGGGGGGGGGGGTGCAGTTGGAAATTTGTAGTCTGGAAATTCGTCTCGGACTATTTGTACCAACCGTCACCATAATTGGTGGGGCTTTACATGCAAAATGTTGTCTGTATGAAGGAGTTAACTGTCTCTAGTAGATCGCATGTCAATTCAATAGAAAGCCTATAAATATCACTCAAATTTAACTTGTTTTCTCATCCAATTCCACTACTCACAAAGATCACACAGTTCCATCTTTAATAGATGGATATTCGCCGACTCGGGCAGCAAATCATGTTAAAAGAATACTTAAGATAAAAATCGATTCAAAATCTAAGACTATCTGGTTTCAAACAAGTCGGCACCGGCGCGTAATTACAATGTTGAAGGCAGTGAGATATGTCTCTTAGTTGTGCCTATTATCCCACCACGCCAACAAACAAAAAGACAGGAAGAAAATCGTAAAAAATCAATCTGAAACATTCGATTGTGATGGTTCCCAAGGCCACACTCTGTCCTTCGTTCTGAAATGTGATCGCCCATGGTGCAGCTCTGTTGTAGAAAGCAAAATTTGCTACATCTATAAAATGTTCGTTCAAAGGTACTCAATCCGATCAGACGGTCCACATATCATCAAATTACAAGACTTCGTCAAAATACGCTTTAGTTATCAGAATCAATTAATTACAACAAAATAATGCTAACCGCTGTCAACTATGGATTAGGATTTCCCAAAACGTGTTATTTATCAACATGTTGTTCAACAAAATATAGCCGTATTATCACTTGAGTATCACGACATTTGGCCGTATTACCACATGACTTTAGAGTTATCCATCTTCAACGCAATTTTGTCCGAGACCGTCGGTTGACGACTTTTTTTCTGGGCCACAAATAAGTAAACATTTCGATAAATAACAAATTTCAAAAAATCGATATCTGATCACTCTGAGCATTGATGGGTGAGTTCCTCGACTCAAATCAATATTGTTTACTCCCGAAGCTAAAGAAATAGTAATTTGTGAGCGTTAATTCGGATAATGCATCTTTAATTATCATGCAGCTATTTTGCAGACACAGTTTAAATATAATAATACCTCTGAGCGAGACACATTTCAAGTTCCAACAGTCTATCACCAAGAATAAAACTTAAAGATACGGGCGGCGTTGGCGGTGTGTATGCTGTTAAAATATTCAACTCCGTCAAAAACCGCCATAACCAGAAATAATAGTAAAATATAGACAGACTTTGTTCTTATACAAATCAGAAATATGGCATAAACAGTATGTTATTGACAACTGTTTTTCCTTTGTTATGTAAACAAAAGCAAAAAACGTTACAGAACCTGGCTTTTGTTTAGATCCGGATATGGTAAACAGAAAGAGCGTTATTTGTTACTGTTTTCCTGATATGGAAATAATAAAGAGCGTTTATATAATTACTGTTTTCCTGATATGGAAATAATAAAGAGCGTTTATATAATTTGTTTGTGATTAACCAATAGAATTGCGCTGTGTTATGTAAACAGACGCAAAACTTCTGTAACACGAGCAGGCTCTAGTTTACGTACACCGCCGTACGTCTTGACGACAATATACTAATTACGCGCTGATTGTGTTTGGCATATGAACAAAACTATATATATTTTAATATTCCTTCTGTTGATGGCGATTTGAACAAATATGAATATTTCTGCAACGAACGCCGCCCGTGCCTTTAAGATATAAATTTATACTAAATCTAAGACTATCTGGTTTCAAGCAAGTCAGCATAATTGTAATTACAAGGTTAATTGGAGGCAGTAAGATATATCTCTTAGTTGTGTCTGCTATTCCACCACCACAACAAACAAACAGATAGGGGAAAATCGGCAACGTTCGATTGGGGTCGATTGTACAAGTAGTAAAGCTTCCCAAAACCACATTTTGCCAATCGCTCTGAATGGTCACGTGTCGTCTATATGGTGCTGCTGTTTTGTAGAAACATTAACAAACATATTTATAAAACTTATGCGAGTTTGTGCTACGCGTCAGGCGGGTATAGGTAAATCTGTGAATTCGTCACAGATGCTTATTGTGTATTTTCAAAACATCACTTAACGCGATAGCGAATACACATGGGGAGTTGTGTCCAGTTGGTAATCCTTCACTGAGATTTTTGTTAATCATAAATACATTAATTAATTAGTTAAAATAGCAGCCAGGCTATATGCAGGCTATTAACCCATTTCTTGCGAAATTTTATCGACAAACCCATTGATAGTGCTGCCATTTAAGCCACATTTTATGTTCAAATTATCCAGACGGTTAAGAGCTACCATATAAAGAATAAACTAACAATGAACACTCTTTATTGTTTGCAAAAATTCGATCTTATATTCGACTCTACCGTGGGTCTAGAAATACACATTAGAACTTTAATGTATACCATAACCTATTTTCTCAGTCTGAAAATTCCAACTTTTGTCTTAGTCGTGAAACCCAATCATGAAAGTTTTTATTTCACAAAATTAGAGTGGAAGCTTAAAGACACCCAACACCTTCACACTGTCGCCTCGCCCATGATGAATGTAACTGATTTCTAGATGCCCATCCCCTCTCTTACGGCTAGCGTAACGTCGCCCAGTAAAGTGAAGGTGAATTACAATATATATATCAAATATCAATTTTGGTCCAGTTGATGGGTAAAATTCTACCCGTAAAAGAGTTTGAACCGTTGTTAGAACCATCAATCAAGGGAATTCTCATTTCAACTAACATATTTCACTGCGAATTATGCTGAGCTGCTTCAGAAATAATCCACTTTAATAGGCCTGTGTAGACAAATATTATACAAAATCTTCAGTTTTATCTGTATTTTATTAACACATCAAGGCCCGTGAAGAAAAATATTATACAAAATCTTCAGTTTTATCTGTATTTTATTAACAAATCAGCCTTTTGTAGTCTTGAATTAGGGTTTTGTTTAATATGTTGTTGTTGTAATTATGGCCCGTAAGAAATACACCAACTTAAAATAATCTTTGATTATAATAGGTGGCTTTGTGATGTTTTACAATTTTGGCGGTAATTTGTTACGAAATTTCGAAATTATTCCCTCTCTAACAAATCAACAGTACGTTGGCTTTCTTGATATCGATTCAGATGGTGGTAGATCCCTCATGGCTAAACTGGCTGTTGATCGTGTAATGTATACAAGTAATACAACAGACAACTTATTTCGGAAGAAATTATTTATTATTCGCTTTTCTTAATGAAATAAACGATTGTATTATTATGAATGTATACATTTAAAAACAGAAATATTGCGTAAGTTAGACTCTCATATAGAAGAGAATGCACTGGCTTTCAAGGTAAATATTGTTAGGCCAATGTGACCTATGGGTTTCAGAAGGCTCCAGTCATGGAAGGGTTATACCAACGTCAATGGTAAATATATCCCATCCGATTTGACACCATAATCGCCCATTTGTTGTCGGTTTTGATATATTTGAGATGTTGACTTTATAAAGAGGCAGATTTATCATGGTTTGTATTTTGGTTGAACCACAAAAGTCAAATAACGATGCGTATTAACCTTTCTTTGCTAAATATGCATTGACGAGTCGTTACCTTATGAACTGTTCAGATAATAAGTTAAATATGTAATTTGTTGAACTTGTTATATGAACATTTCTCACCAATGAATATGAATTCTTCTGCTCTTGTGTTATCTGTATTTCTGTCCATCGTCTGCTTTTGTTACATGAACACCCCTCCAGATGAATAATAGGCAATTCCAATTATGCATACCATTGTAACTGAATGGGATATTCCATTCAGTATACAAAGAGCTAAAGGCCGTTCCTAAAATAAGTTCGATGACGTTTCTCATCGTATGTTCTTTCGATGTCTTCGTGGTGCCCACATATCGCAAACAACCTTGATTATAAGTATTTTCATGGTTTGTTCGTCTGATAATTGGAAAGTTGGGATGGACAATATGACTCATTTGGAGTCAAATCGGATGGACCATCATTCATTAATCAAATCGCCAAGGTCCATTGTGTCTTTTAAAATACGACGAGACTGTGCATGTACATGCATGGTTGTCCATGTGTGGAACATATCTCCTTCGTTTAATTAGCCAACAACAAAGGGTCGGTATAATACATGTAGACATTGCTAAAGACGACGATCTACATCTTCTATAAATGAAACATACTTTACTGAATTGCATGTACTTATTGTATTTGCCAACTGTATCATAGCTGTGGGCGGTAACTGTATCATAGCTGTGGGCGGTAACTGTATCATAGCTGTGGGCGGTAACTGTATCATAGCTGTGGACGGTAGACAAGTAATATAATTCGTGGGCAAATATGGTGCGTTTACTTGAAGCTTCTCGTAATGTTAAGGTCCAAAATTAAACTGTTTGCTTGTGTAGCATCAGATAAAACTTATTGGGAGAAGAGATTGATCGTTCACGAAACACCACTCTGTTTCTGCAGAATGAACCCACAAAGAGCGCTATAGGTATTAGATGTGTCCAATATAATAATAGTAAAGAGCGTTTGTGTGGACATTTGAACACGAACACCACGTCACCAAAAGCGGTCGGCAAAATAATTGGGCTTGCTGAAGCCACTATTTATATCGATCACGTTATCGTTGCAAAGTGCTTGAAAATCTATTATTGCGATGACATAAAGCGATGCGTGGGCTAGTCTCAAATTCTCGGCCATTTTGTGAAAATAAATAAGAATACACTCGACTTTTCATGGGAATAAATCATCAAAAAGCTATATAACTATAAGAAATGAATGTATAGTCGTTTAGTTTCTGAAGTATAGACTCTGTATATAGTAATTTATTGGTTTGAATTGAGGCCTGAAAATTACGAGTCGCTTCTAGGAATCGACCTACATTGTATCAGACTACCTGTATATAGGTTTCCACAATATACAAAAAGAATAATCGTCGTCCATTGCTGAGAGAGAAGGGCATCAAACGTCAGCAAAAAAAAGTATGTTTACATTTAGTCTTTGGCACTCAATGGCCACATGCCGAATATATATCATTTGACTTGACAATTTAAGCTACCACTTGATGTGTACTAACATTGTAGTGTATATAATATCAATATTATGCAAGGACATAATTTCATTAAAGCTAAGATATTCCCCTTATGTAAGCCAACGGTGTGTTATTGGAGAGACACGGTTGGATTTTCGTCACACAACATGAACTATAGCAAAAACCGATAGTCAATACACTGAATTGGACAACGTAAATCTGATCTACATGCAGCTTGGTTTCTAGATTTCTTAGGTCTTGTTGGAACTTCCATGGACGAACAAATGTTTACAGAGATCAGTAATATTGTCGAAAGTCTGGCCACAAATATTACATGACAGAATCTCTGGAACAGACGCCGCTGGCTCATTATGGACCTCCTCATGCTTTTCTAAACCCCGCTTACTTGCAAACACCATGGTGCACACTTTACAGAATAAAACCTCCTTATTTGTCATCGCCGTTCCAGTGCCATGACCTTTAATTTGTCTGTCTTTTTCTCGTGACTTTCGACTCACTGACCTATTTCTTTCTTGTTTGATCGGCTTTCCAGTGATGTCATTACTAAAAGAATCAGGAGTGATATGTCCGTTAGGTGACGGAATCAAGGGTCCCATATGTCCGTTAGGTGACGGAATCAATGGTCCCATATGTCCGTTAGGTGACGGAATCAAGGGTCCCATGTGTCCGTTATGTGTTGGAATCAAGGGTCCAGTACTTCCGTTAGTTGTCGGGTTCAATGATCCAATATGTCCGTTATGTGTCGGGACCAGGGGTCCAATGTGTCCGCTAGGTGTCAAGTTGAATTGTCCAATATTTTCGTTATGTGTCGGTTTCAATGCACCAATATGTTCGTTATGTGTCGGAATCAAGGGACCAATATGTCCGTTATGTGTCGGGATGAAGGGACCAATATGTCCGTTGTGTGTCGGGAACAAGGGACTAATATGTCCGTCATGTGTCGGGATCAAGGGTGGCAATGACGGAGATGGTAATTTCTTGCAAGAGAGATCCAAAGCCCCCGTGCACGTGGTTGTCCGTATCTCCGTTGTCCACACAGAAGACGTTTGTCCCATCGGAAAATTAGCTCTTATTAATTTAGGTGGCTTTGTTTTATCGTTTAATTTTGCGTTATTTTCACAGTTCTTCTCCTTCTTTTGAATTTTACGCGAACCAGAAATATCCTCGCATTTCTTTTTCAAAACGAACACGCGGGACGAAACTCGATAACCTGGTGTAGGGGCAAGACGTCTGTGATGCGACAAGATTTCTCCCTTCTGGCTCCAAGAGTTTTTTGGTGGTGCAGTTGTAAGTTTCATCGGAATGTCTTGGGTGTTGGAGTGGCATTCACCTCTGAACACGCCTGGTAACCCTGGTAACGCGGATATCTGCTGGTGGCTGGGAGCAAACATTTCAGACGCTCAAACAGATACAAGAACGCCTTGTAACACGTGTATTCTCGAATAGATTTTTTTTGTAGCAGTCAGTAATTCAATCTGGGTCAGAAGAATGGTCAATAATTAGTTTGTCCTCCAACGAAAATTACCTAAATCCGTCAATATTAAAACAGAAATTTGCAACTGCTCTGTAAGTCTGATGAAAGGAAATCCACATTCATCTCATGTCATCGATCGTTTCGTCCCATTCGTCTTCATTAATTTCTGTTACCGGGTATGTAACCTGATGAGCACGATGAATGCACGTTTTGAAAGTGTCAACAAAACATAATTGGCAATACACCTGCATGTAGTCCTAACTCCTAAGAAATATCCTTACTTCCACGTTTCAGCAAATGTTTCTAGAAACTTTTCCAGACTTAGCCAAATGCAAATGAAAATCCCCCACAACACAGACATGTAACCACATCGGGGTATAACGCACAATACTATCGGCGTTGTAAACAAGACTGTCTACTTCAAAATGTATGAATAGCCAATGCAGCCATAAATGGTGTTCTTCAATCTATTGTTCGGGGTAATGTTTTCTTTAGAGATTTTCCCCTCGGGCAGTATTACAATTCCCGTAACCCGTCAAAAGGGGCGACCACCTTCCTTTTATATTCGCAATGAATACCACAATGAATCGGGTATTTAGTGTAAAGAAATTCCTGACCACTTGTTGAGCTTGCCGTGGCCATTAGTCGACTCATCAAGTGCATTGGACCGAGCAAGAATTGTCGCTACACGCCAGATTACCGTGTGAACGAGAAATATCGATTTTCCGAAATTTCTTACGCTGCTTACAATGTTTACAAAAGGAAATTTCCAAAAATGAAAGCGACGCCCACGAGGAAGTAATTTTGCTTTTAGCACGGTGGGATATTCATCACTGCTGTACGTTGCTTTTATTGTCACTTGCCCGTGACGCGCATGGAATGGCTTACGGCTATTCTATTATTATTATTCGACAACATAGAAAAAATCAATATGAATTCATGCTTATTGGTAGCATATCGAACGCTTGGTATACTTGCGCTTAAAACTAATTAAAATTTAAATTACAATTAGTTATGAATACCAGAACATTGCTAACTCAATTTAACACGGGTTTCGCTTCTCTGGTTTTCACCTGTGGGGGATTTTAATGCCTACATGCCTATATGTAACTATACATGCACAGTGAGGTATATTCTGTTTGTTGTTTTCTCGTAGTGAGGACTCAAGCCTGTTCAACCGGTTCTGCTGTATTCAATATAGAACCCCTCCATGACTGGAGTTTCCTGAAATTTTGCGAAAACCCTGTGCCAATGCATTCTCTTATATATGCAAGTCTCCAACAAGGAGCCTAGCATATTTGTATATATATACGAGAATGCATTGGACTAACAATATTTACCATGACCTTGTAAGTCAGTGTATTCTCTTGTATAAACGAGGAATGCTGCACCAGCGCAGCTCCCGTCGTGAAACGGATAAAGTATCAGTATCCTGAGTGTGCGTACACAAGACGGTTGTTCTTCTGAGTATATATTATGACAATTTATGTTAAACTGTGTTGATTCATTTCTGAGACCACTCAGTTTTCGAAATATTGAATTCAAATTTATTTACACGGGTCTAGATTTTTATGAGGGTTGTAATCATGAATTGCAAATATATACCCAGGATATATGTATGGCTTTCTTCAAAATTTGACCTTGAATCGCCAAACAAAATCATTGTACATTTATGTATCAATTGATCGGCGTGGTGCGGATTAGAGCTAGTGAATCAGAATTATTATTATTATGATATACCTTGTTGTAAATTTAAATCGTACTCTCAGTTGTAGACTTTGAATAGTTACCTTCCCCGATCTCTCCATGATGACTGGCCAACTGGCATTGACATTATCAACGGCCATCCACCCGACATTATCAACGGCCATCCACACGACATTATCAACGGCCATCCACACGACATTATCAACGGCCATCCACACGACATTATCAACGGCCATCCACACGACATTATCAACGGCCATCCACACTCATTGTCAACGGCCATCCACACGACATTATCAACGGCCATCCACACTCATTGTCAACGGCCATCCACACGACATTATCAACGGCCATCCACACGACATTATCAACGGCCATCCACACTCATTGTAAATATTATGTATACATGTTCTGCATTGTTCTACCTTAAATGGTAGATTACGCAATAAAGCATTCATTCATTCAACGAGTCAACTATGGTATCAAATTTCCCAAAACGTGTTACTTATCAACATTTTGTTCAACGACATATGGCCGTATTATCACTTGAGTATCACGAAATTTGGCAGTATTACCACTTTATTTTAAGAGTTATCCATCTGCATCCGCAATTTTGTCCGAGACCGTCCGTTTGACGACGTTTTTCTGGGCCACAAATATTTGCACATCTCGAGAAATAACACACTTCAAAAATCGATATCTGATCATTCTGGGCTTTGATGGGTGGGTTCCTCGACTAGAATCAAATATTTTTTTTACCCCCGAAGCCAAAGAAATAGTAATTTAGGAGCATTAATTCGGATAATGTATCTTTTGCAAGGGGTACTTACACTAAATCCGGCCATTTATGGGACCCTTTCCTTTTATATTCAACAAAATATATGCAACAAATGAATGAAAATGAGCCATGGATTTGTGCAAAATATGCTCATGTGCTCTATGAACGATGCAAACAACATGGCAGTTATAATAATGAAAATGAATTTATGACTCCAGCCATAAATTCATTTTCATTATAATTACCATCTTGTTTTACATCGTTCATAATTAAATGGGGGTATTTTGCACTCATCCATGGCTCAAATTCATTCATTTGTTGCGTATATTCTGTAGAGTATAAAAGGAGATGGTCCCATACATAGCCGGATTTAGTGTACAGTACCCACTTTAACCACTTCACACGTGCACTTGTGTCGTCCTATCTATTTAGTATTCAATGTTGAAATGATTCCCCGTCATATACGGGGTTATGTTCAACGCTGAAATGAACTACATTCTGTCGCTTAGTGGTCAATTCGAAGCTACAAATGTGTCTTATCTTGGCGGAATATATATCGTTGCCCATATTTGACACAATGACACGATTCTGGGGAAGCTTCGTGGTCTGGTGATTAGCGTGTCGGACTTCTATACACGTCAAGATAATTTCGCACTTATCGCGCAATGTTGTGACCATTGGGCAAGGTCACGTGCCCATTGGACAAGGTCACTTGCACTGTGCTCGCATTGTCGTACCTGGTCGAGAAATAGGGACATGATTTGTTGGATAAGTGTAAGCCACTGCAGTGAAGCGCCTTTAAAATTGCAGCAGCATTGAGACTCGGCTTTACTGGGGCAATAATGTAAAGCGCTTGGGTCCCCTTTATTTCAGATATAAGCGTTATAAGCACTACTATTGTTATTATTAATTCTTGAATGAAACTGTACAATCATGACTCGGACAGGAGATTGGTGGGGGTGTGGGCTCGTACATTTAGTAGCACATACTCGTGACGGTTGAATATTGTGTGCCCCTTTAAGCACTGAACATGGCACGACTCCCACACTACTTCCATAATATCGCAATCACGTGTTCATGGCAATATGTAGCGTTATTAAGTCTACCGCAAAATTCGGCCTCCCGAGACCTGACCCTCTCGGACGCAATTTGGCAGGGACTGTGTTTTCTGGCTTCATGGCATGGAGGCTCGACCTTAGCTTAGAGATCGATAACATGTGATGATTATTGCCCCTAAAGTGAATTATCTCCTATCCCCGGTTGTGTTAATACCGCGTCCTATTAGATTAGTGTTAATCTAAGACCAGACATGATGTCGTGGGTGATATACAACGCATAACATGACCATATTAACACTAGTCCTACCGAAATGTCGTGTCAGTTTCAATATATATCACAATAACACACAGCTGAATGATCTATACGCATACATGTACCAGACACATTAACCCTTTTCCCAACAAACCGGCCAAATAAAGCTTCAACAGCCTAAATTATCTTGGGTCTGTCTCAATAAAACCATACAAATATGGATATCATTGGAACCGGCTCATTGACCACATTGTGATGGTTACAGTTATGCCCTGTGCCAATGCATTCTCTTATATATGCGAGCCGACCATAGGTCGCCTCGCATATACAAGAGAATGCATTGGCCTAAAAAAAATCTTTTTAATTTTATAATTTTTAATGTGTTAAGCCAATGCATTCTCTTATATATGCGAGGCGACCTATGGTCGACTCGCATATATAAGAGAATGCATTGGCACAGGGCCGTTCTGTTGGGTAAAGGGTTAACAATACCTCTGAAGAGATCAGTGTATAACATTTGAATTATTTTACATAAAAACCAGACAAAGGTTCGTTCAGCATTATATTACTAGCCAGTTTGGCCATCTTTACCAGATTGCACAAGTCATACTTCCTTTATGACCAGGTAACCGGTTAGGATTAACACCGCGATAATTATGTCAGAAAATATAACGGTACTTTTTGTTAACAGCATTGCTACACATCAGCATCATAGTAATTCAGCTGGATCCACCAAATATCCAGCATGTTCTTCTGAGAATAAGCTCATATTGAATTACGCTCTAAATATAAACCAGAAACGCGGTTTGTAAAACAGTCAAACATGGGGCTATTTCCGTACGAAATAAGTCCATATTGACATCATGTAATCTACCTTCTTTCATCGACACCACTTCACACTCCTTATAATGTGGTTTCATTGCGGCCCGCGCCTTTCAAAGGAATAAAATTTATAAGCTCACTATGGGCTTATTTAAAAATAAAATCAGTCCAATATGAACATATGTGAATATAAAGGTCTAATATGAACCTATTGTCACGAGGATATGTTGAAATATCATAGCAAATTATAAGGACCACTTGATCAATGGTGTGTAGGTGGTGTGGAAGCAAACATTTGCAGGATGGTATGCCGTTTTTTTTTTGCAACTGGCATTTTCGGGTACCCATCACCACCAAACCTTCATAAAAAAGAATATTTACTCCCAAAAATGTTTACAACACCCCCCCCCCCCCAAATTTCACTAATTTTGGTCTAAAACCGCATAAAAGCCTACTGCTATCACCCATATGACTGGGAAATTATCTTAGTGCAGCGGCCAAATCGAAAAAGAGCTTCTGTTTTCGAGATACCCCTACCCACGGTAGAACAAGTTGAAACCAACTTTTTTAAAAGAAGAAATATGTATTGTTCACGAAAATGATAGTGAAAAATAACGGAATCGGTGGTGGATATTGTCAAATCAACGATGAACGATACCCACCAGTGACTTTTACCAGAAATTAACGATTTTGGTAAGCGAGCTCTGTGGCTAAGTCCTAACTTATTTGCCAACAGTGTTGGTGTTAAAATTAATAAATCATACCATATATCTACCTGATATGAAAAAAGTGTTGGTTAGTTTGTTTACGTCCTGATATAACTGTCCTATGTCCACACCCTCAGTTAAAACTGAGAGCATATACTTCAGTCCGTGTTGTTTTCATGACTCAAAATAGCGTAGGCGGTCACAAAAACAGTTATAATGGCATTTTTGTTACTTGTCAGCCGCTTTTTGTAAAGTATCACAGGCTGTCAGAAAACACCATGTGCAGCCTTATATATATATTTATATCGTCTAGTGCCTGATAGAATAGCCATTCCGCCACAACGTCTGTTGATATTGAGAGCATAATCCCTTCAGTACGTGATGCATGTGTTCAAGACCTCATATATAGGGGATAGGGATATATAAAAATTCGCCTTTATTATTTGTCAGCCGCTTGTTACTTCAAATAGGGATTTGGGTCCCCTGAGACATGCAGTGAAAATTTAACTTTTTCGTTTGCCAGCCGCTTGTTGTAAAAGTGTCATAGGCTTTCTGGAATCATCTTGTCCATAACGGATGTGCATTTCCTGATAATACTATTTGTCCGCACCCTCAGTTAAAATTGAGACCATATCATTTTAGTTCGTGGTGTGTTTAAGAATCCAAGTGGGATAGTGGGGGTCCTCAAAAATAGAATATTCGCATTTCGTACTTGCCAGCCGCTTCTTGTAAAGTATCTGAGGTTTCGGGGGGGGGGATCCAAACCACTCATAAAATTTGATAATTGCCTGATAGAATTACCTTTCATACACACACTCAGCTAATTTTTACAGTATATAACTTCAGTTCGTGGTGTGTTCAAGAGTTCAAATGAGTTAAGGGGTCCCCCAAAACAGTGACAATTCGCTTTTCTCGTTTGCTAGCCACTTTTTTGTAAAGTGTCCCAGACATTCGGGAACCAACCCATCCATTAAATATGTGTATTTCCCGTTATAACTACCATGTGTCTACACCACTTCTTGCACCCGGGTATGTGCGTTGCGGTGGCACTGTGTATAGCGGCTCACCGGTGGGAAACAGGTTTCACTATCCGGGTGCAATTAAGGAGTGTACACCCTCAGTTAATATGGGGAGAATATCCTTCCAGTGCGATGTGTGTTTAAAGTGATGTGCAACACTCCGGTTGGGTGATCACATAGAAATGGAGAATAATCTTGCTCAAAGTATTTATTTTTACGAATATTAACCCAAATTTACAACACACACACCGCCATTCTTATATATTAATTAAATGCAATGACTCTCGATTGCGAAATCATTTGTGTTATTTAATCGCCGATTGTTGCGTCCCGAATCGAGATGTAAATATTTACAATTATGTGTAGTTCAGACGATGATATCTATGGAGTGGTATGGAGGAATTCTTTGATATTTTCGGCGATGTAAGTAGAATGGTACATTCCAACAATTGGCATTGACCTGAGTACTAACTTATCAGTTTTAAGCATCCGAACAAGTCCATAATATGCCTTTAAGACTTTGAATGGGAAAAGGGGCCTCAAAACAAAGAAAATTCAAATTTCGTATTTCCCAGCTGCCTTTGTAAAGTACCCTGTGATTTCGGGAACCAAACTGCCCATGCATATACATTGTATATTCCCTGATAGCACTACCTTTCGTTCAAACTGTAAGTTATTATTATTAAGAGAATACAGTTTCAGTGCATGTTGTGCTCAAGAGTTTAATTGGGTTAAGGGTCCCACAAAATAAAAATATTCGCCTTTGCATGTCATTTGCTATCCGCTTTTTGTAAGGTGCCAAAGGCTTTCGGGAACCAACCCACCCATAAACATTGTGTATGTCCTGATACTACTACCCTATGGCTTTACCCACATCCTCATTTAATGTTGAGAGCAATCCTTTCAGTAACTTCAATTGTGTAGGGGGTCCTCAAAACATAGCAAATTCGTATTTCTTATTTATCAGCCGCTTTGTATAAAGCGACGCAAGCTTTCGGGAAACAATCCACCGATATAAATTATGTATTCCCTGACAGAACGACCTTCCGTCCACTCTCTTGATTAATATACAGAACATATAGATTCAGTTCGTCTTTTGTTCAAGATTTTAACTCGGGTAGAGTGTTTTCGAAAAATAAAAAAAAATCGCCTTTTCTATTTTCTATTCATTCGCGTTTTCTAAAGTGCAACACTATCTCGGGAACCAACCAATCCATAAACATTGTGTATTTCATTATATCACTATCCTTTGTCCACACCTTCGATTAATATTGATGCTATATTTTCAGTTCCTGGTGAGTTCAATTCTTCTAATAGTGCAAGGGGCCTTAAAACATAGAACACGTTTGAGCTAAGTGGTGTCATGAATTCGTCGCTTTTGATTGGCTAGTGAACAGTGTACACGCATTGATCAACTGATCGCCCCACTGTCGCAGCAGGGGGCGATTCCTTTCATTACGAGTAATGGAATGATTTTTAGTGACCCGAGACTCGGCGAGAGTAATCTAAAAATAGCAAACCGGAGTAATCTAAAAACTGCAAACAAAACGTGTTTTTTTATTCAGGAAATTTGCCAAAAATCACACTGGGCGCATCGAACAGATGAAGACTTAAGTAGATGAGCAAACATATCTGATATTCACAATGAAACCAACGAGAATTTTGACTTTTATCAAACCAGCAAAATACCTATTTTTAGAACAACCTTGACACTACTGTTTCTAAAACTTTGGATAAATCATTTTAACTGTCATTCAATTGAATTATATATTTCTGAATTATATCTTACATATTTATTACAAATTATTAAAAATTAAATTCATTTAGTCCATT